>JANQDE010000545.1:16500-34786 GCA_037157785.1 Cephalotes varians
TGAATAGATGTGATTAAAGATCTTCGATGTTTAAAGCTATCAGTAATCTCTAAATTGAGTATTTTTAACTTAAGGCTATTACAAAAGTTTCTCGCTTTTAATGACGAAGAATCACAGCGAAAGGATAAACGCCGATCATTGTATTTGTTTAGGTGTAAATTCTCATTTGATTCGATTTATAATTTACTTAAGATCAAAATATATACGTCATCGAGATGTTCCGTGTCGGACTGTAAATTAATGCCATTCTTTTGTTTTTTCATAAACATTTCTGATACTAAATGTTTCCCAAGAAATCTTTCAGAATCTAAAATCTTAACATCCTGCCATTCGTAATTCGTTGAATTGTAGTCTGTATTCAGTAAATACGGACTGTGTGATGGTATTCCTATTGATGTGATTACGGTGTTCTGAAATCCTCGTCTTTAACTGTCTCGATGTCTGTCCAACATAAGAAGCGTCACAATTTTTGCAGCATATTTTACATACACCACATCTTTATTCGATAGTTTTGGGAAGATGTCTTTATGCGTTTTAATGATTCCTCCGAGCTTATTTAGGCTGCAAAAAGAAAGTCTTGTGTCTAAACTATGTATTATCTCTTTAAATTTGTCAGCAAATTTTGGTAGATAAGATACTGTGAACCATGGCGGGTTGTAAGATGCATTCATCTCTTCATTATATCTCTTTTTTTTCGGAAATGAAATCGCGTTTGCGTAATAAATATTTCAATCGTGAGTTAATCGCGTCAAAAATAAAGCAGAGGATAATCATTATTTAATAGAGTGTTGATGACTAATTCTAAGTTTTTTTGATGATATTTAGGATGTGATAAAAGAAACGCCCGATCAGTCATCCCGATAACAGTACTTCGTTTCTGAGTGAGAGGATGTAAAGAATAGAAATTCAAGTACTCCCAGAAAAAGTAGGTTTGTGAAATCAGTCGGACTCGATAATATTGTCAACGATTTTAATCGTGACATTAAGAAAATTTAAATTATTGAATCCTCTTTCTATAGTAAATTGAAGCCTCGGATGAAAAGAGTTAAAGCTATCTAAAATATCATCGTGAAAAGAGGAAGGTATTGCCATAGCAATATTGTCCACATATCTGAAATAAAACAGTACTTGTGTTTCAGTTCTCCCCAGGGCCTTCTTCTCAAGATCTCTCATTACGAGATCCGTAATTATGGGAGATAATGGAAAATTCATGGGTGTCCCAAATATTTGTTTATAAAAACAATTATTAAATGAGAAATAAGTTAAATTTAAAACGAAAGAAACAGCTTTGAGAAATTCTTCTTTTGAGATTTTGCAATTTTTTGAAATAAATTTTCATCTGTTTTCGACACTATCTATGGCTAAGTCAGTGGAAATATTCGTAAAGAGAGAGACGACGTCTAAAGATATTAGGACGTAATTGTGATCTATAAAAGTGCATGATAATTTCTTCACTAATTTAAAGCTGTTTTCGACATTATTTTGAGATTTAGATACGTTAGTTGAGATGATTTTATGCAAGTATAAGGAAACATCATATACTGGACTGTTGATACATGAGACAATGATTCTGAATGGGAAATCCCGTTTATGAATTTTGGGCAGCCCATAGGTTCTCGGCAGGATTCCATCGCTACAAGAAAAATTCTTAAACATAGCCGTGGTTATGTAGTTAGATTCTTTTCAATTTTTAAGTAAATTACGCAACTCAACATTGATTTTTCTAATCGGATTTCTATTAATTACATTACTATATGTATCTTTATCTTGAAGCATTTTAGTGATATTATCTGTGTACCTGTCTCTGTCTAACGCGACAGTCAGCCTTTATTGGTCCTTGTAAACAAAATGTTCGGATTATTTTTTGAGAACAATGTTGTCTTTTTAACAAGTTGAGAAATTTTTTGAGAACAAGTTTTTGGTGCTGAGAGGATCATTGTGGGAGGAGGCTGAGGCAAGGTTGTTGATGATGGGAATGATGCGATTTCTAATAATTAATTGAGTTTCTACAGGAAATTTGTCGATATTATTCTCAATGTTCTTAATGACTTCAATGATGGTTCTTTCCAAATTTATAATTGGTAAGAAGAAGCTCTCTCTCACCAAGTTGAAGAAAACACTGAGAATCTTCAAGAATTATTGCTGATGATAGTATTACGTCCTGAGGACTCCACGATTTCCTCCTTCCAAGGAGGCTAATAAAATAAGCTATTAGAATAAGCTATTAGAATAAGAAACTCGAGTGTTAATGGTTATCTATCAGCAAGCGGGCAATAAGCCCGATAGAGTTTTCCTTTTTTTTGTATGTTGTTTATCTCGATAAAGTTTCCCTTTTTTTGTATGTTGTTTATCTCGTATACATATGTCAAGCGGAACCTTCCAGAAGAAACTTAGACAAACAAAATTAAATAAGAGCACGATTTCGCCGGTCTCGTTTGATCCACATATAAATAAAACTGATACCAAGATGTGTCAGGGACACTGAATATTCAAGAATAACAATAAATAATACCTAAACGTGAGACGAAAAAACACTTTTCGAGCGAAACCAAAGCATTATATGGGACGGCGAGTATTGTGAAATCGTGTCAACATATGCAGAGAAGGACAAATTCATAAACTTTTATTGGAGCACCCAATAATTTCCAATCCCAAGAGACAATAGAAACATGCTCTATTTTTAAAACATGTGCATTCGTGTTTCCTGCAACCTCTAATAAAAGAGAAATCGTCGACAAACAAAAGAATAATGATTCAAATAATATTTCTGGAAGGTCCCATGAGATTGATCTTGCCCTCTCTTCAGGAAACGGGGCGGGCAAGTGAAGATCCGAACTTGCCAATAGATGATCGTAGAAAAATCATACTGCCCTACAAATCGTGACGAAACACCAATAAACAAGCGTAGGATTTACGTTGCGGGTGGAGCCGAACTAATGTGAGAAGCTCCAACTAAATTTGGGAGAATTTAAAAATTTAATCACGAAGGAAGGGTATCCTACCAATCAAAACTTTGAAACAACCAACTTAACCCACATCCCACAAGAAATCCATCCTAGAAGACTCCTATATAAACCACGACATTTTGAGCTCTTTTTCGTCGACTCTCACTACTCCAGTCAACCGTTGGATTCAGTATCAACAGTTTTATTTTTACCCTCGTTCGTACGGGTACACCTTTGTCTAAGTTCGAGAGTTGGCGTCCATACAACCAGCTATCACTCACGACAATCTGAGGATCAGACAGACAGACCAGATCACCTGGGATGGACTGGAGCCATTCGCACCACTCGATAGCCACATCAATAGTAAGTTACCCCATAAATATATGTACAGGGTCATCGAAAAGTATCGGTTCCCCCTAATATTTTCAGTCAGAATGCATTTTGGAGAAAATATCCAATAGAAAAGTTGTATAGTTTCTAGCGAGAAGTAAGATGATGACCATGACTTTGATCATGTCCTTTAAGGTCATTTCAAGGTCAATCTAATTTTTTTAAATGGAACCCCCTACATTTTATTGCATATTTTTATAGCTTATCTCGAGAGCTTTCCAAAACACTATACATAATAAAACATTTTTTCATTAAGTACTTTTTGAGTTATAAAGGTTTGAAGTTAACAATTTTTTGACACAAAATGTAAAATATCTTGTAAAATATTATTTAGTTTTCARTAATCATAACCTTAATACTYTTGTGCGCGGAATAATGWGACCAATTAATTRGTTTGGTTATGATTACTGAAAACTAAATAATATTTTACAAGATATTTTACATTTTGTGTCAAAAAATTGTTAACTTTAAACCTTTATAACTCAAAAAGTTCACGGGTAATTTCTAATGGACCTTAACTAACTTTCTAACTTTAAGAGGACTACTAATATGGCGTGCCTCTCATCGCATCACTCCCCTTCCTCCTGACTCTTATTTCGTTGGTCCTGACAGTTTCGATTTGTCCGAAATTAGGACCATCATCTCAGGTCAAGATCCAGATACAAATATCCCCGTCTTTCTTCCCTTCCCTTACGATGTTCCCGTCCGATTCTTTTTTAACCTTTTCCCCCTTACAATATCTACAATAACCATAGATGAAATTCACTCTTAAAATTACTCTACTCCGCTCCCGTATTCTTTCACCCACTTACACATAAATACTCTTGCGAAAATCGCCTGACTCTCTAAAAATGTATTGCGATTACACAATAAGTATTTATATTTTTATATTTAATGTTTTACAATAAATTTTAAACGTTAGCGAAAGTCATTCTCGCTTTTATTAATTAAATCTAACGATCTCGCCTTTCATTTCCTTACACTCGATCGCACGTGGTCCAGTCCCGAGTTAAAGGGATTAAGTTCCTTGACTCGAATTAGGACCGACGATCGCACTGCTGCGTGGAAAACGGCGTTATAACATCTTTTCGGGACGTTAACCCATATTCCAGAGCCATAAAAGTGCGTTCGACTCGCAGCACACGCCTCTG
Organism: Cephalotes varians; assembly: GCA_037157785.1. Lineage (NCBI taxonomy): Eukaryota > Metazoa > Arthropoda > Insecta > Hymenoptera > Formicidae > Cephalotes > Cephalotes varians. The sequence continues at coordinate 20,987 of JANQDE010000545.1, forward strand.
TGCGTATACCTGCGGAGCACAGTTACTGAATACGTCCTTCCATACCTCTTCCTTCTCATTCCTTTCTAATTTACACGAAAAACCTTCGGGGTTTGGACGTAACAATAGATTTAGGAACCAATCTTTTTTTAGAGTGCAGAGAGAGGAGTCGGGAATATTCGTGGAGAAGGATGAAATTGATGTCTACTTTGAAAGAATGCTGATGAGAAGAGATCGAAGTATGTGTGTATTTTATAGGTTTTAATCTCTTTATCCTTTGTTTTTCTTGTTTATAAGTTAGCAATCAATCTTTCTATCAACTTTTTAAATTTGAATATCATAGAAATAATATAGTGAAGATACTTGTCTAGTTAAAAAAAAAAAAAAAATAAATGTAGTATGGAATATGTTGTGTGATTTTCCTTTCCAAGCGAAAGATCTGGATTTGTGAGAAATTCAAATTTCTGAATGCATCATTCAGTTTCATCTTGAGTTCTATATTGACAATAAATTTCTTTTTTAAATTGTTAAATTTGATGACGCTTACATGTTGATTTAAATGTATATTAAAATTTAGAAAAGAATATAGGTGTGGGGGAAATATGTTGAATGTATTACAATGCTTTAGAAATCTGGTACAAATTTTGTTCTTAATAATTGCTTTCCTCAGTTTCATCCATGATTTCAGTAATCTGATTGAGTAGTCTCCAAATGTTAAAAATATATAATTAAAAAATGAATTAGGAAATTGACACATGATTTCAGCCTGAGTAATATAAATAGCTAGATAGTATGCGACTCTTACAATTCAAATAATAAGAATCAGAAGGACGAATAAGAATTGGATGTTGTTTTTGTACGCATTAAAATGCCAATAAGCGTGTATTATTATCTTAATTAACAATTATTATTACATCAAGCTTCGAACATTTCGACTTTTCTTCGAGTCATTTTTAACGGTAAAAAACGCAAAAATATAAAATACGGATTCCAGGTGTGAGAATCGATAAAGTAGTAGAGTTAATCACATTGGTCGCAAAGCCGAGTGATAACATTTTGATTCGTAATCAACCTATAAGTGAGTGACATAACGCAATCCTTTAAGAATTAAAAGTATATGGTAGAAATTTTTTTTTTTCAATCACTCACCACTGGAAGCCTGATAACAAGAAATTCATTGAAAATTTTTTTGTAATTTAGATTACAGTTTGAATGCGCGGGACCATTGTATCGCTCGATCAGATAACAATGATCGCGAATGCATGTATCATCCAATGCGAACGATTTTTCGCACATGTGATACTGCGTCATGCTGCGAAATGTGTCCCACTGTTTGCTCAACAAAGTTTCCATGGAAACATTGACAGATAGGATAACTTTTACGCGATGTGCCAATTCCTTGAGTTCATCGAACCATGCGACGCAATCTTTGTCGTGACGAAACTGATAATATGACAGCGACTCATCGTATGAGCATCGCACGTTATATCCTATGCTAAATATCCTATGATGCTGAGATATCCTCGGATCATTATTCGTCTTCTCCAAGGTGCATTCCAGATCAGCATAGATGATAAACGGAACTCGTTCCCTCCTGTAGTGGTTGCTAAAACTCTATCACTTGTCGTCGTCGTTCGGTAGTCGGGCGCAGTCGTTCATCTCTCGACAATTCACACTGTGGGCCTCCAGCTTATCGCTTAAATTAAAATAGTGCAAACATCTGCAAAACAAATTATTTTTTATTTTTTATTTTTAATACAAAAACTTTACTTTTATTTATTGTATACTTATCGCACAAATATTTTCTCCTTTTTGCTCAATTGCGAGTTCACTAGCCGGGATAGATATTTTTATCTACGCCCACGTTGTCATCTCGCGGATCTTGCACGTACAATAGATTGACGTGCTTCTCCTTCTTATCGTCGGTGAGTCGTATCGAGAATATTTAGAATCTTCTGTTCTTCGGTTGATACATTAACTGACATTTTGTTGAGTCGTTCAAATTTGGTTATGTCATTTAGTGTCATTGGAAACTGTATATCTTGAAGATTCAGCATCAACGTATAATGTGGATACGATATCGTTCTGTCCACATGTTCAGCTGCATACAGAACGGCCACCACCGACCACGCGAAGCACACATTGTCCGTCGATTGCACGTTGATGCTGAATCATCGTTTTCTTCATCATTATGTTTCGCGGTAATTTCACATAATATCCGGCACGCATAGGATTGTACCTGTTCACGTTTACCGTAAGATCGAGAATTCGCGACAACGCCCATCAGATGTTATGTTCTTGAATCTCTTTGAGGGCCGCCAACGTGGGTTCGATGACATGATAATCGTACTATTCACGCAAATTGGATGTTCGGAAGTTCATAGTTTCTCGTATTGATGCTTTTATTAGCACGTTTGTCACCTGCTACAAATTCACCGTTGAACAGTGTTCACCTGTATACCGTTATGTCTCTTTATAACGTCTCGTACTCGTTCGAGCACTGCACAACCGACGTCAAAAATTGTTGCAATTCGATGTAGTCAGCGTTAATCACCGCACCGATTAGTATATGATTTTCGAACGCGGTATCGATTTCTCGCTAAACGAGTCTTTTCGCGTCACTGCTGTTAGTACCCGTATAATCACCGCCAAAACTTCTCTGCAATCGAGTCTTTGCATCCTCGAATTGCGTGATCCTGGTCACCAAAGATTGTCTGTTTCTAATCGAAAACCGAGGACACTTGGCATGACTGCGTTCTTCGAGCCATTGTATGCATTCTTCGCATCGTTGCAGCCACGCGAAATACTCTCCCAAGGTAGCGACATTGTCGGCTTGCTCCAACAGGTCCCGTTCATTTTCCACAAGTTCCATTTTTCAGTTTGTATCACAACATATAAATTGATTTCAATATTCACAGCATCATACCATATCTTGAATGTAATAATGCAACCACTTATATTTATCTAATTCTTGATATGGAAGTTCCATTTCAAGTAGTTTAAATTTCATTTCAATGACATCTCATCAACAGAATGGCATATCAACAGAAGGCATGTCAAACACGTCTCCAAATATTATTAATTCTGTAAACAATCTAACCTACAAGAATTCGGATATAAGCAGCTCCGTTATACGCAACCTCGCGAGCGACTTGTTCGACCATATTGTTTATTTTTTTAATATGCACATAATCTTCGAAAGAGTTGATCTCGCGCATAATAATATAGATTTCGGTTTCTTTCCTATTTCATCTACAATACTCTATATGTAAATTCAGCAATATTATTGTTCAAAGATGGCTAATTATCATTGTCATTGTTCAAAAATGGCCAATTATCATTATCAAGTTTATTCCGTAGTCTCTTGTGCAATTTAAGGCGTGGCCAAGCATTAACACTTTCACGAATATCGACACTTTATCTAACACTAACGTTCATTAGTTCCGCGTATACCAAATCTCGATCGCGTAGAAACCGAACTGGTGATATTAGTCGCGTTTCCGTGGCTGATTCTTCTGGCTGAATTTCTGTCTCGAGGATAGAGCGGATATTGTCTTCATACCATTCCATGTTCACAGCAATGTCTTTTACTGTGTACAAATCGGACACATATTGCATGGAAGAATAAAAAACAGCATATTTCTGCAATTCGAACAATATGAACCATCTATCCCCGAGCAGAAATTTTGGACAGGTCCTGATAGGGCTTAATAAGCATACCGTGACGCCTGATCAGGAGCTCATCAGGTAGTCCTTGTTAGGTTCCGATTATAAATGTTACGTCAAGAATTAAATTTGCCTGATCATATTTTCCTTATTGGGGCCTGAGTTACTATCCCTTCTTGCTCCTTACACATTTTAACAGATGCTGATAGGGCACCAATAGCCTATATTAATAATTTTAGTTTATAGGTTAAGTGTTATAATAATATTTAAAAAATTTATTTTATTAATTTTATTATAGTAGCATCATATATATGTTACTACTGCTTTTATTAGTACATATATAGTATTATTAGTATATATTATAGTGTTATTACATGTAGTATTTTATTATAGTAGATTGATAATCTTTTAATCTTATTTTTTAACAATCCTTATTAATATAACCCTTATTAATATAATTCTTATTATATAACGAAATTACATTATATAATGAAATATAATGAAATTATTATTTACTAACACATTGGCGATGGGGAAAACAGGAAAGAGCCTAAATGACGCATTTATGCGTCATCCGTCGCCAATTTGTTAAAATTATAATGAATTTTTTATTCAATCATATTCAATTTTATTAATAAGTATATAACTTGTTTTATATAGGTCTGCCTTGAGGGTGTGAACAGTTCCGCTCAAAGCGTCCGTAAAAAGACAAGTGGAAAGTGAGAAAACCAGTGGTAACGCAGATAAAAGTGTGAAAGTGAAAGAGAGAAAAGGGTGTGTGGCTCGAGGAGCAATAAAAAAGTGAAAGGGCAAAATCAGAAAAATCGCACACAGAGAAGGAAAAGTGGGCGGAGAAAGTGAAGTTAGGACGGCGGGTAACGCATGGAAATAGAGGGAAAATGCGACGACAGTTTGGAGAGCACGGAGGAAGCGCCAATAGCGGCAGCGACAAGAAAGAGCAGTGAGGACGGTAGGCGTGTAGAGAGTGCGAGAAGCCGTGCTGTGGAGAGAGAGATAGAGAGAGAGAGAGGCGAGCAGGAGGGGAAGACCAAGCAACGCGGAGAGACTGCGAAGAGATAGAACAGCGAGCGTTGGATCAATTCGTGACTTTCTAGGCAGAAAGAGAGAGAGAGCGACAGAGAAGACTGAAGAAGGAGAGAAGCAAGCATTGAAGCGCCGTAACAGCGTCGCAGAACAGCTGAGCCCAACGCAAACAAGTGGGAAAGAAAGAGAAACGTGGAATAACATGACGGAGATGGAAGACACGAAAAGAATGACGGATAGAGAGATCCTTTTAAGCCTGTTTACAGACATGAAAAGCATGAAGAGAGAGAACGCCGAGCTGAAAAACGAACTGTATCAAATTAGACAAGAACTATATGCCGAAAAGGGAAAGGATAGACTGAAGCTGGAGGAAAGGGATACGGACATAGATAGGAGAGTCAAAATGTGGAAAGAAAGAATGGAGGAAATGCAAAACAATAGCAAGAGATAGAAAGAAAATTGGAAAAGATCCAGGAAAAGGAGAAAGGGAATAGTGGAAAAGATCAGTCTAATGGAAGCGATAAGAGCATTAAAAAGATGGAGGACTTTATGGAAAAACGAGATAGAGAAGACAGAAAAAACAATATAATAATCAAAGGATTGGCAATAGAAGAAAACGAAAGTGACCTTAAAGGAAAGACTGAGAAATTCATCGAGAGCAAGATCAAGGTAAAGGTAGAAATACTGTACGCGAGAAGAATAGGAAATAGAAATTGGATCCTGGCAAAAGTGGCAAATTTCGAACAAAAAATAAAGATCATGAAAAGCAAGAAATCATTAGGGGAAGAAAAAATTTACATAGGTAACGACAGAACAATGAAAGAGAGGGAAATACAGAGGGAAGTAATTAAAGCTGCGAAACAAGAAAAAGAAAGAGACAAGAACGCAGAAATAAAAATAGGTTTTGGTAAATTTAGTGTAAACGGAATATGGTATTACTGGAACGAAAGAAACGGAACGCTGGAAAAAAAGAATTTTCGGAAGAAAAACCCAAATCATAACGACATGGAAATGTAAAGGTAAAGGGACAAGCGAGGCGACAGCAGGTAAGAGGCGGACTGTGCCCCCGAAGGAGAAACCGGAGTAACCGTGTCCAGAGTTGCAAACTCGTACGCGCGGTCCCTTGCAGCAGCGCGTAGGCTATCCAGCTCTGCGGATGCCGGGGGAGTAGCGACCCCTGTAACCCAGCGTGGCGGTGGCGGGGGGCCCGGGGCGGGGGCCGGGAGAACGCGGAGGGGGTCGGTGGGATGGCCTTGAGCTGTGGCTTGAGCCGAGCGAAGCCCAGTAATGAAAAGGAAAAAGAAAGGTTGAAACCAATATTTTGGAATGTCGCAGGAATTGGAAAGAAGGATGAGGACTTCTGGAAATACCTTAGAAACTTTGGTATCATAAACCTGTCAGAAACGTGGATGGATACAAAAGGATGGGAAAGACTGAAAAGAAGACTACCAGAGGAATATAGGTGGGAGATGCAAGAATCATATAAGGATAAAAAGAAAGGAAGGAGCGCTGGAGGTATGATCACAGGGATTAGAAAAAATATGAAAGTTAAAAAATTGAATAAAGGGAGCAGAGATATTATCAGCATAGACGTCGAAATAGAGGGTGAAGACTGGAGGATAATGTTTGTATACAACAAGGCTGGGAAAAAAGGATACTTGAAGAAACTGGAAGAAGAAATAGAAAAAGACGGATGGAGGAAGCTGATATTGGGAGAAGACTTCAACGCGAGAACGGCAGAGCTAGGAAACATCACCTGGAGAGAAAATGAAGAGGAAGAGGCCAGAAGAGAATCCAAGGACAAGATAATCAACAGATAAGAGAACTCATAGAATGGACGGAAGAGATGGGTTTAGGCATCATGAACATTACAGGAGATGAAAGTGGAGAGGAAATCTTCATAGGGAAAATAGGACACTCAGTCATAAACTACATAATAGGTAACACAGAATCATGGCAGGAGATACAAAAAATGAAAATTGGAGACAGGACTGAATCAGATCACAGACCAATAGAAATAATACTGAATAAGCAAATAGATAGAATGAGAGACAAAGAAGAAGAAAGAGAAATAGAGGATTGGACAGAGGAAGGTCACGCAGAATATAAAAGAAAGCTGAAAGAGGGAAGAGAGGCGAAAGAGGAAGAAACAGACGGATGGGAAAAACTGAAAAGAGACATCTCAAAAGCAATAGTAAAAAAGAAAATTAAAGTAAAGAAGGCCATGCCGGGGAGAAGAAAGTGGTGAGATAATGAATGCAGAGAGAGTAAAACAAAGCTAAATAAGACACTAAGAAAAATGATAAGAGGAGAGATTGAAAGGAAGGATTTTAGGGAACAAAAGAATAAACACGTGAAACTATGCAAGGAAAAGAAGGAGGAAGAGAAGAAAAGTGAGCAGATGAAACTAATGGAAATAAAAGGTAGAAACGATGTGCTAAAATACATCAAAAGAGAAAGACAGACTAAAGGAGGAGTAAATGAAGAAATAAGCGAAGATGAATGGGTGAGACACTTCATGCAGCTATTGGACGGAGAGAAGACAAGGAGGACCATGGAAGAAGAAAATAAGGAAGAGAATGAAAAGCAAAAAGAAGAGGCGGTGGTGAGACTGATAGTTACAGAAGAAGAAACAGAGAGAGCCATCAATAGATTGAAAAAGAACAAAGCAGCAGGTGAAGATGGAATCAGGAACGAGGCATGGATGAACGCGGACAAGGAAACAAGAGAAAGGTTGAGGCAAATAATACAAAAAGTAAGTGATGGAGAACAAATACTGGAAGGATAGTAAGAAGGATGGATCTGCCCGATTCATAAAAAGGGAGACAAGAAAAAAGTAGAAAACTACAGAGGAATAACACTAATGGACACGGGTTACAAGATACTAGCTATGATAATAGAAGAAAAGTTATTGAAAGAAACGGAAAGGTTAGGCCTTCTACCAGAAACGCAGGCAGGATTCAGAAAGGGGAGAAGCGGCATAGATAATATCTATATATTAAAAACAATCGCAGAAAAAGAAATAAACAAAAGAACGGTAAACTGTACGTGTTCTTTGCGGACCTAAAAGCGGCCTTCGATAAAGTCAACAGAAAAACTACTATGGAAAACCATGAGGAAGTACGAAATAAACGAGAGAATTATAAGAACAATCGAAAACATGTACGAAGAACCAACATATAGAATAAAGATAGGCATGAAGGGAACGAGGAAGTTCTGGACTGGGAAGGGACTGAGACAAGGTTGCCCCCTTAGCCCATTGCTATTTCTGATTCTCATAGCGGATGTGGAAGAGTTCATGAAAGGAAGAAGCAACGGAGGAGCTCAGATAGGGAAAAAACGGATATTCACCCTAGCATACGCAGATGACCTAGCGGCACTGGCCACAGAAGAGGACGAACTGAAGAGGATGCTCAAAAGCTTGGAAAAGTACTTCAGAGGAAAGGAAATGAGCCTGAATGTGGAAAAGTCAAAGGTCCTGGTATTTAGCAGGAAGGAACAGAAACAAAAAGGGAAGAACATGGAAATGGAAGAAGCAGACACTGGAAGAAGTAGATGAATTCAAATATCTAGGTTACACATTCAAGAGAAACAACAGCGACGAGACCCACATTAAAGAAGTGACTAAAAAGGCAGCAGGAGTAATGGCACAAATATGGGGAATAGGAGAGAGAAAATTCGGAGGAGATTGGGGTAGAAAACTGATGATGTTCAACATATTGGTGAAAAGCATCTTTATGTACGGAGTGGAGATTTGGGGCTGGGAAGAGAGAGAAAAACTGGAAAAGCTACAAGCAAGATATATCAGATGGACGCTGGGATTGGAAAGATGTACCCCAATCTACGTAATGCAAGAAGAGACAAAAGTGGAGCCGATCAGCATAGAGGCAGGACAAAGAGCATTGAAATACCAAGAAAAAATAAGAAACAGCACAGAGAACAGGATACTGAAAGAATATAGACGAGAGATGGAAAATACAAATTGGGATAACACAAGATGAGGAAAGGAAATGAGAAAAACATTTGAAAATGGAGGTTCATCAAGATGGGAGAGAGAAGCAGAGGAAGATCAAGGAAAAGACTCATTGGGAAATTGGAGGAAGAAATTCAAGAAGAAAAAGGATCAAGAAAGATGGCAAAAAATAAGAAACTCAAGATCTGCGAAGGATTATCAGAGGTGGACGATGGAGGAGAGGCCGGAATACCTTGAATGGAAAGACAAAAAAAGGATGCAAATGATGGCAAGATTCAGATGCTGCAACGAATGGAGAGGGGAAAGATACTGGAAAATAGAGAACGAGAAACTATGCAGGATATGCGGCTGGAAGAATGAGACTTGGCAACACTTAAAAGAGGAGTGCACGAACAGGAACTAACCGACGTGGAAATTATGATGGGAGGAAGAGAAGGGACAAGATGGATGAGGGAAGTAATAAACAGGAGGAGAGACAGTGGCGTGGAGGAGGAATAATTGAGGAAGACAATACAATTCAATAAAAATATGTATACAATGTAAATGGAGTCAAGGAAATATGGCGCATGCCAATCACATGTATCCCATGAGGGAATCATTATCTGCAATAAAAAAAAAAACTTGTTTTATATTATATATATATATATATATTATATATATATAAAACTTATTATAATAAGTTATATATATTAATAAAATTGAATATAATTGAATAAATAATTGAATAAATTAATGATTGAATAAAAAATTCATTATAATTTTAACACATTGGCGGCGAAAGACGCATAAATGCGTCATTTAGACATAATCCGTCGCTAGTGTATTAAAATTATAATAAATTTATTAGTATAGGTTTCTTTCACCAAGTCTTTCGGTTAAGCTAACCGACAGTTAAGTCCAATGGCATTTGTCCAATCCAATAGCATTAAATCCAATGGCATTTATCGTTGACCAGAATGAAGCAATCACGATTGGTACTTTAACCGTGTCCCTATAATGAGAAAGACACTATAAATATTTATATATCTAAAAATATTTATGTATATATAATGAATATTGAAAATACTTTTAATTACATTGGAGATTATTATTCATGTGCATTGTCAACTACAATGTATTCTTCCCATTTTTCGTCAGTAATTTCGATTTTTCTTTGTCTCATTAATCGGTGGCCTTGCCAGTCCTTAGCATTATTAAGTACGCTACCCAATGATGAGTAATATATCTTATCCGTAATAGGTGGATGATTCGATTTTGAATACTCTTCGATAATAACTTCTGTAATTTACAAGTGATTTAAGAGTTATGATACAATTAAAATTATATATTTAATTACATTTTAATTAAATTTAATATATAATTGAAATTATATAAAATAATAGATTACAAAAAAATGATTACTTTGAACGCATGATGAAAAAACAGTTGTCTTCAAGATCTGCTTTCCTTCCACTTTTTTAACGGCCGTATGCGCCATAGCTACATCTCTGGACATATATTTTTTTTAAATATTAGTTAATGACTTTAATAGAGATAATACATACTTGTGTCAACAATTTTCCACAAATTAAGTTGCTAAAAAGTAAAAACATAGTAAGAAAGTACTTTTAAAATTAAGTATATAATTTGTAAATGCAATATAAGTATTTATAGAAAAATATCTTACAAAATCTTGTCGAAATGCATCGCTCTTTATATTTTCTTCAAATTGCATGAAGTTTGCCAGCATTTTGCATGGAAATTCCATACCATATTCTTCAGTAAATTGAAGATCAGTGCAAATTGTACGAGAAATGTTTTTTTTCAAGGAGTATGGTGTTTTTCAATTCATTTGTAGTTAAAGACAATTGTGTTAACTGCGTACATATACTCCTAAATCCGGATGTCATCATGCATGTTAAATCAATAGCATAATGCAATAATTAAAAAAAATTAAGTATTGAAAGATCATGTAGCAAAATAAAAATTTATAACTTGCCATTAGTGGTATATTGTTTGCTCTCGTCAAAAAAATTTGTCTGAGAAAAGGAATTTTTCTCAATACAAGGTTTAGAGTTAGTATTTGAGGTTTTACTATCATCAGTATATGGTCCATTTTTAAAGCAACTAGCTTTTTTGAGTTTTTTCAATTTCTTTATTCTCTGAAATAATTAAAAAATATTAAATTAATATACTTTTCACTTTTGCGAAAGAATATATTAAGGCTGTTCTCGATATACACTATAGCCAATACTAAAAATCTAATTCACGTCATGTATACTATAGATTATTTACACGTGTTTGCACGCGCACGTGCACGTGCGCGCGTGTATGTGCATACATTATACATATGTACATGGATGTGTGCGTGTGCGTTTACATGCATACATACATACACACATACATACATACATGCATATGTACGTACGTACATATGTATGTATATATGTATAATATCTCTCTCTTTATTTTATATATATATATATATGTAAAGAAACGCTTTCTTTAATTTAAAATTGGCGCAATGTATGCTCCACGCGCCACTCTATCATGACCTGCCAGATGTCATAGCAATACAATATTGATAAGAAGATCGACGACCGAGAGGAAAAGAGAGAGAGAAAGGGACGGAGAGTAGCACTGAGTGGAAGAAGCACACGTGCAACATAAATGTTAGAAAGAGAGACTAATTCGATTTTCAATAATTAATTTGATAACTAATTTTAGTGAGTTGGCTTGTAATTGTCGTTTCTCTGTTTTTCAGGTAAGCTTACTGTAAATAATTGTAAATAGCAATGGGTGTCGCGAATAAAATGAACTCTGTTTTTCAGTGAAACAAATTCAAGCGATCATTCATCACCTCTCTATATCTGAGCTAAAGATATTTTATATATATATATATATATATATATATATATATCTTAACACAGCCTAAATATATATTAAAACAATCGTATTTAATAAACAGTTCACCTTTATTTATACAACTAAAACTTTTCATTTTGTCAAACTTTTGTTTATCAGATTTTCTTAAGAATTTACTTTTTAATTCTTTTTCCATATCTTTTGAAATCACTGCAATATATAAAAAATAGATATATTTTATTTTCGACAAATACAAAAAACAAATATTCATTAAATATGATGATAAAATTTATAAGAAATCAAATATAAACATACTATTCTTCATTGCACTACGACCATAAGTTCTTTTACATTTTTGTACACGTGATTTTGCATCTTCATCGTTTGAAATTACTGAAATAAATCAAGTAAATAATTAATCATGATAATATTATACAATTAGTCAATAATGAATAAATAAATTAAAATGCTTACATTCGCTCTTTTTGCTATTCTCGCTGAAAAGGCTGCAAGTGTCACCATCATCGTCACTATTATATAAAGGTGGAACCTTCAACAATTCTTTTTCTAAATCATGGTTGATTTTATTCGTTTTTAATTTATATCCTTTTTTGTCAGAAAGTGATCGTGCTTCATCGTGACCACTTTCTGGAATAAGCATGTTCTTTTTCATCAAGTTTTCTTAATTTAACTACGGCCGATTCATAAGTTTATAGAAATAAATGAATGTTCAGGAATTACAATTAGAATAAGTATAAATATACATGATAAAACTGACATTGCATTAATTTATGTTTTCTGCATCTATGAAATAAAATAAATTTAATGAAATTCTAATTATACGAAATAAAAATTTAATAAAAATTTAAAATTTAAAATTTAAAATTTAAAAAATTTAATAAAAACTTACTGGCGTCACCTAAAATGTTTATTTCGTAGAATGGCCATGACTTTGGTGGTTCTGCCCTACTTTTAACGAGAGAGTACAATAATTCTGCTGTCTCAGATGTATATGGCGGTGGCATGAAAATTGTTTTTAAATTTCCAGTCTCATTATCATAGATAATCCATTCGCATGGTACGACTTCTATCTTTGCATCTATCTTTTGCTATGAACTCAATTAATTTATAAATTCCACTGGACTTTTTCATATTCTACAAAATAAATATAAATTTTGTGACGATACGTATCACAGCCATGTATATAATGTGTATAATACACAGTCTGTCCCATTTCCGATGAGACTGGTTTAAATTAACGGCCGATTGCAGCGCCATTTCTGATTCATCTATTGAAATTTGTAGACACATCTTTCGTCTATCTTCACATTGAATTTCGTAGCGCTCCAATTGTTCTGTCAATAGTTACGACATTATAAACAAACGTCCAACGTGTCAGTTTGTCGTTATGGAGCAAAGAGCGAATATCAAGTTTTGTTTTAAGTTGGGCAAAACTGCTCAAGAAACATTCACATCGATGAAAAACGTTTAAGGGTGACCAGTGTCTATCCCGTGCACAAGTATTCCGCTGGTTTGCTAGATTTCGTGATGGTCGTGAAGACCCTAATTGTACGCGAGTTTTTGGCCAAAAAAGGCATCATAACGCTCGATCACCCACCGTACTCGCCTGATCTAGCTCCATGCGACTTCTGGTTATTTCCCAAACTTAAATTAGCGATGAAGGGGAAAACCTACAGTACGATTCCTACCATCCAGAAGGCTTCGACTGACATCTTCAAGGCTATTCCGGCTCACGAGTACCAGACATGTTTCGACAAGTTTTATGATCGCTTACAACGCTGTATTGACTCAGAGGGGGATTATTTTGAATAAATATGTTAAAAGAAATGCACTGCAAAGCGTCTTTTTTTTTAATTTAGAGTAGTCTCATCGGAAATGGGACAGACTGTGTATGTTATTAGTGATAGTTGTTAGTTAGTATAAGTGATCTTGACAGTGTACATAAAGCGCGGTCCGCGCCCGCACCGCGCGTACATCGCATCACGCGGCGTCCGCACCGCTCGCGCTCCGCGCCACGTGGCCCGACCACACGGCGCGCGCTCCGCGCCACGCGTTCGATAACCGCCGCTTCGCGCGGCCACCGCTCCGTAGCCGCGAGTATAAAACGGCCCGGCACGGAACAAGCGGGACCAGATCTGATCCGACGGACTAGGAGCACGGATGTTCTCGGCTCTAGCTATCCTGATCTCTCGCTCCGCTTACGACAGGCTCGGGTGTTCTCGGCCTCCGTTACCTTCCGTTCCGCACAGAGCTCGGGTGTTCTCGGCTCTGCC
>JANQDE010000546.1:29066-41616 GCA_037157785.1 Cephalotes varians
ACGAGCGAAAGAGTTCATAATTTTTCGTGGTGATACTTTTATTGACGCGTTTGTCACCTGTCACAAATTCACCGTTAAACATTGTGTTTATTTTTATATTGTCATGCTCTTGCATGACGCTTCGCACATGCTCGAGCACAATTTCTCTAGCATCTTCGAGGAATTGGCGAGGTTCGATGTGCTTAAAATTTATCACGGCACTGGTCAGTATGCGGCTTTCAAACGCGGTATCGATTTCACGCCAAGTCTCTCCGCATCACTGTTGTTTGTACCCGTATAATCACCGCCAAAATGTATAAAACGTCTTTGCAATTGAATTTTTGCACCCTCCAGTCGCGCGATCCTAGCCACCAAAGATTGTCTATTTCCAATGGACAGCCGAGGACGCGTGGCGCGACTGCGTTCTTCGAGCTCTTCTATGCACTCGTCGCATCGTTACGTCCACGCGAAACACTCGCCCAAAGTAGCAACATTATTGGCGTGTTCCAACAGGTCGCGTTCAATTTCCATTACAACTTCCATTTTTTCAGTTTATATCAAGACACATAAAAGAGACACTCATTCACTTAAATGTTCACCTACTGCTCGAGGATACTGAGACGGTTATCGCCGATCTTTGACGGCTAGCGTCTATTATGCAGCGAGATATCATTTATTAGTCGGCTCTTCCTAGGAAATCTTCCTCCCCAAATCTTATCGTGCCTTGAAAGACTCGTCGCGACACGTTTTGTTTATATTAATATTTATCGGCGCTCGTGAAGCCAGTCATATCGTGTTTGAGTCGGATATATGAAACGATATTATCTATAACGTTAGCCGACTCTTCCTAGAAATTTCCTCCTCCCCCACATTTTTATCTCCTCGAAAGAATTCACCACGACACGTTTTGTTTATATTAATATTTATCGGTGCTCTCTTTATGTAATTTTACCACCTTGAAATAATGCCGCCGTCGCGGTTTATCCTCTCGGCTCTTCCTAGAAATTCCCCTTTCCCCAAATTTTTATCTCCTCGAAAGAAAGATTAACGTGTTGCGACACATTTTGTTTATATTAATATTTATCGGCGCTCTCTTTATGTAATTTTATGTAATTGAATTTCCGGTAAAAGTTTGTCCCAGGCCCGTTGGGTCCGACCGGTATACTGCGCGATCATTGTTTTTATAACCCGATTTTGCCGTTCTTCCGGGTTGCACTGTGGAGTGTATGGTGGAGTGGGGCGCGGGTGGATTCCTATTTCGCGGAGCATGGTGCGAAATTCTTGGGTGATAAACTGGCGACCATTGTCGGAAATTACGGCCTCGGGCGCGCCGTGTTGAAGCACGACGTTCTCGTAAAATTCGCGAGTTACGGCGGCGGCGGTAGCTTTTCGTAGCGGACGGATTTCTGTCCACTTCGTGAACTTGTTTTGGGCTGCTAAGAGCCAGACGTGTCCGGCGCTTGAGCGTGGTAGTGGCCCGATCAAGTCAACTGCAACTATTTGCCAGGGGTGTTCCGCTGGAGTTGCGTACATTTTTCCCGGGGTACCGCGTTGCGATACCTCGTACGTGTTGCACGATGGACTGGTTTTAACGTAATTCGCGGCGTCGCGAAACATCCCCGGCCAATAATAGAAACGTGCGAGTCGGGAGATGGTTCCCGAGATGCCCGGCGGTGGGTGCGTCGTGGTTTTCCTTTAATATTTTGTCTCGCTCGTGAGTCGGTACGCACTCCTTCCATTCCTCCCCAGTATCGTCCTGGTTGAGGGAGTGGAGTATGTGGCGATATAGCTTTTTTCATGACAAATTTTTTCCATTTTGATTCATTCAAAAATGTTCAGTAGAACCAGAGATATTCAAAGAAATGTGATTTTGGGGGTGAACTTTAGGGGTGATTTTCACCCCCTTAAAACGAATATTAGCCGATAAAAAAAAATACGCGTCTCTTATTTTTCGATGCTCTACAACATATCACAATTTCATCAAAATCGGTGAGGTACACCTTGAGAGGTTTTCTTGTTAGTAAAGAAGAAAGATGGAACATTGAGATTTTGCTTGTAGATTATCGTAAATTAAATGCCGTGAAAGAACAGTAAAAGATTCATATCCTCTACCCAGAATAGATAATCTTCTTGATCAGTTATCAGGGAATGCTTGGTTCACTACTCTTGATTTAAAGAGTGTTACTGGCAAATTAAGATCCGTCCTGAGGATAAAGAAAAGATGGCATTTTCGGTGGGAAATGGGCTTTGGCAGTTTACTGTTATGCCTTTCGGATTGTGTAATGCTCCAGCAGCCTTTGAACGGTTAATGGTTAAAAAAATTTGATTCTGTAACCATTAATTTTTTTGTTGGATGTGACGCTAGCTTAGTCAACGAATACTATGTTTGCATCGATAATACTCTATATAAAGTTGAGAGCGCTCTCAAAGCTGTCGACGTACAAGTGTTTTTTCGTAGTACAAGTCTATTATCCTAAAGAATTTGAACAGGTATGGTTTCTTGTACGTTCTCGATTCGGAGCCAATCAACTCCGATATCTCGGGCATTTAATTACACGCGACGGGATAAAAATCGATCCCGACAAAACCGAGGCCATCACCCGTATCCCTCCACCTAAGGACGTGCGCGAAGTGCGGCAATTCCTCGGACTGTTGTCATGGTACCGACGTTTTGTGGACAATTTCGCGGAGCGAGCCCGACCGCTCACAAAGTTAACCAGCAAAAAGATAAAATGGCAATGGACCGAAGCGGAAGAGGGCGCATTCAACTCATGAAAATCCGCGCTCACCACCGCGCCGGTTCTCGCGTGCCCGGATTTTAGAAAGACATTTTTTCTCCAGACTGACGCCTCCGAATTAGGCCTCGGCGCCGTATCCTCACTCAGTACCACGGAGACGCGGAGCGAGTAGTCGCATACGCAAGCCGAACGCTTAACGGGGCGGAGAGAAACTATAGCGTCACCGAGAAGGAGTGTCTTGCCGTGCTCTGGGGGATACGCAAAATGCGTGCGTACCTCGAGGGGTATCACTTCGTGGTTATCACCGACCACCAAGCTCTGAAGTGGCTCCAAAAGATCGAAAGCCCAACCGGTCGACTCGCGAGGTGGGCGCTCGAACTACAGCAGTACGATTTCGAAATCCGGTACCGAAAAGGGGCGTTAAACTACGTGGCGGACACCCTCTCTCGCCACCCGATAGAAACCGACGGCGAGACATGTGCGACCGATAAGGGCGGCGAATTCGCATGGTACCAACGTATGTACCACGCCGTCCAAAATGAGGCCGAAAAACACCCCGACTACTGTCTCCGCGACCGTAAGCTATATCGCCACATACTCCACTCCCTCAACAAGAACGATACCGGGGAGGAATGGAAGGAGTACCGACCCACGAGCGAGACAAAATATTAAAGGAAAACCACTCCGCACCCACCGCCGGGCATCTCGGGAACCATCTCCCGACTCGCACGTTTCTATTATTGGCCGGGGATATTTCGCGACGCCGCGAATTGCGTTAAAACCTGCCCATCGTGCAACACGTACAAGGTATCGCAACGCGGTACCCCGGGAAAAATGTACGCAACTCCAGCGGAACACCCCTAGCAAATAGTTGCGGTTGACTTGATCGGGCCACTACTACGCTCAAGCGCCAGACACGTCTGGCTCTTAGCAGCCCAAGACAAGTTCACGAAGTGGACAGAAATCCGTCCGCTACGAAAAGCTACCGCCGCCGCCGTAACCCGCGAATTTTACGAGAACGTCGTGCTTCAACACGGCGCGCCCGAGGCCATAATTTCCGACAACGGTCGCCAGTTTATCAGCCAAGAATTTCACACCATGCTCCGCGAAATAGGAACCCATCCGCGCCCCACTCCACCATACACTTCACAGTGCAACCCGAAAGAACGGCAAAATCGGGTTATAAAAACAATGATCGCGCAATATACCGGTCGGACCCAACGGGCCTGGGACAAACTTTTACCGGAAATTCAATTTGCCGTCAATACCGCCCTCTACGAATCCACGGGATATACTGCGGCTTTTCTCAATTACGGGAAAGAATTGAAAACCCCCGGAAGCCCGACCAGCAAGTTAAACCGCCCGCCAGTTCTCCCAAAACAACTTGAACAACTCGACGCCGCTCGCGAACTCGCCCGTGTAAACCTCGCCCGCGCATTTCAAAAACAAGCAGAACATTATAATTTACGCCGGCGCCAGTGGAGACCGGCCATCGGGGAGAGCGTACTCCTGCGGAATCACGAACTGTCCGACAAACACTCAACACAGGGCCGCAAAATTGTTGCCCAAATACAAGGGGCTATTTACAGTCATACGAATCGTATCACCGGTGATAGTAGACCTACGCGACAAGGGAGGGAGGTACGCACGGCACGTGCACGTGAGCCAACTAAAGGAATGTGGGAATAACAAGCAAAAACGAAACGCAAACAACCCCACCCGAGCTGAAAACCAAATCGAAGTCGCGGAGATAAACAACCAGGTAAGTCAGTACCAGGCGATCACAGTTAGCGACAAGATGTCACAACCCATGGAGATCGAGAGCGACGCCGAGCTGAACGCAAAATTCGAGGCCATGTTGGCCGAGTGCTGTAAAACACCGCCACCCGGCATACCACCAGCCACCCAGCTGACCCCGGAGGACGTCCGCGCCGCAGTGAGGGGAAGGTCCGCAAGCCGAGCCAAAGGGGTGACCGACCCCACTATCCGACGGCCAACCTGGCCACAGAAACCGGCGACACCATTAGCACGACCAGCGCTAATTGGAATAGCACCACCCGAGCCAACAGACAGGAGACCACCCACACCGGCAACTCCACCATCCCGAAGGACTATACTGGTGGAGCCAATGGCCGCCTCCCCCGCTCTTGGCCGAAGCTACCGAACGGCGAGGACAACAACAGCCCCCCCCCCCYCCCCGGCAAACCACCAAGTCGGAAAGCAGAGGCGCAAAAAGCCAAAAAGATCCGGCCCGTAACTGCCACGCCAATGGAAGCAATGCCATCGGCATGCAAGCAGAAGTTGACCACCACAGCCACCACCACCACCGCCACGGCACAAACCCAACAGCGGGACATCACGCCACAACCAGAGCCGACCACCTGCGCAACCGCCACCTCCAGCCACGCCGACGGCCCGATCACCCAGGTCATCCTCCCAAGGGCCACTATAGAGGTATCCACCCGGATTGTGAGGACCACCCGCCGCTACCGCACGAAGGTGAACGGCGAACACTGGGTCTTCCGCTGGGACCGCACCGGCCGCCTATCCATGGCACGTTCAATAAGAAGGGTAGACAACCCCTAATAAGTAAGAGGGGAGTGTAACGAGGCTCGCCTCGTTACTTACTGTAAATAGTTTTTCTTATTGTTATTCCTAAGTTAAGTGGTTACATATAATTTAGTTTAGTGTATATAATTAGTATAGATATAGTTAAATGTATATAGAAACGTAGAGGAATCCACTCCACGCGGCCCGCGGCCCGCGAGCACGTGTTCCGGCGGGGCAAACAAGTCCCCACCGCATGCCGACCCCGAACGGAACATAGGCCATCCGGGGGTATATAAGCCGCCCGAAAACGACAGACGGGACCAGTTTCCCGTTTCGCAAAGCTCGAGGCATTGTCTCGAGAGTGATCCATCAGCCAGAGGCGTTTGTCTCCAGCACTCACATTCCTAACCGTCCGGTCGAGGCGTTGTCTCGACTCACCGTCTCCAGGGCGTTGTCTTGGAGCGTATTCCTGACCATCCGGTCGAGGCGTTGTCTCGACTCACCGCCTCCGAGGCGTTGTCTCGGAACGCATCCTTGGCCGTCCGGTCGAGGCGTTGTCTCGACTCACCGTCTCCGAGGCGTTGTCTTGGAGTGTATTCCTGACCATTCGGTCGAGGCGTTGTCTCGACTCACCATCTCCGAGGCGTTGTCTTGGAGCGTATTCCTGACCATCCGGTCGAGGCGTTGTCTCGACTCACCGCCTCCGAGGCGTTGTCTCGGAGCGCATCCCTGACCGTCCGGTCGAGGCGTTGTCTCGACCCACCGTATCCAGGGCGTCATCTTGGAGCGCATCCCTGACCGCCCGATCAAGGCATTGCCCTGATCAAACCCGGCTCCAGCGCATCAGCCCCGTCGGTTTTCCGAGCCCGGGGGCCAGGAACGGCCGTTACTTCGAGGCCGTCGTTTTCACGATACCTAACCGCTCCCACGGCAACCACGACCCCGCGGTCGATTCTACGGCCCACTACACCGATCATAAACCGCGTAGCTCATAAGTTCGAATTTAAGACCCGCGCCGCCGACTGGCTAATTACACCGGCACCGCACCGACCATAAGATACCGCGTATCGACCGCGTCCACCGACCAAAGACGCACCCACCTGTACATATTGACATCAAATAAACGCAGTTAGCACCAATATCAAGTGTCGCAATTTCACGCCTTCCCCTTTCCCAATCCTGGGCATCGACCGAACCGTCCGGCAGGCGGAAGGCCGGGCAAAGTCGAAAAAAATCGACTCCGTTACAGTATCTTAATTTAGTAAGACGTAAACAGTAAGCGAATTGGCTAATCACACTAGAGAATGTAATATAATTTTCGACTGTGATTGGCCAATTTGCTTACTGTTTATGCTTTACTGTTTCACGTTTTTGTATGTGCCATGGGCTTAAATCCATCCGAAAACTGTAATAGGTCCCCTGACACTATAATATATTGATGGTATTGACCGATAATACACGAAAATACTTATCTCATTATTTTTAGTCGATAAGTAATTACACTTTTATTATACAATATATATCGATGGTTTGATATAACAAATAGCTATTATTTTGTAAAAATAATAAATCTCTTTGTCTTAAAAGGCCAATCCGAAAGATGTCTTTTTGATGTAAATCTCATAGATGTCTTAAAATAAACATCCGAATGTCGTCTTATAAAAAGATGTCTCTAGGATTTTACTAAAAGTCGTCTTTATGACGTCTTTTGGCACCGTCTTAAAGACGTCTCTTTTAAGACGTCTTTTGAACGTCCTTGAGGCATGCATATTGTATGGGGATGTTTCTAGACCGTCATCGAGTTCATCGAATCAAATGAGAATTTGCCTATACGGTCAAAGCTAGATCTTGGGCGCCTAATTATATTATTGTATACATTTAAAATACAATTTTTCAAACTTTTCAGTTATCTTTTGAATTGCGAACCAACAGTTTGTCGGACTCGTAGGCATTTCCAAACTGAGCTGAATAAAGTCATAAATTCTTTAAATTTTCAAATAATTATTAATGCTAATAGCATCTCAAAAATCTGTAAATAACTTATTGCTTATATATAATTAGGCGCCCAAGATCTAGCTTTGACCGTATAGGCAAATTCTCATTTGATTAAATGTTATATTCGTCCGCATTACGATTGCAAACTTATTTAGAATTGTAGAAGCAGTTGTCGCGACAGTAAATCAGAAGCATCAATTATTAGTTCCTGTGACTCTAAATGAGTTTGTAATTATAGACCAGATATAAATATTTATTCACGTTCCTAATATTTTTTCCATTGTGCGTAGAACTTTACAATACACATATAATTTTTAGCTAATATTAATTTTGGAGTACTAGACACCACAGACGCGCGCTTCGCGCGCGCTATGTAATTTTTTATTTTTTACTCTTTTTATTTTTTTTAAATAAATTGCAATAATAACCTTCTATTAATGCACATGTCTATAAATTATCACTTGCTAACTTCACAATGATAGCTGCTCACGAAGTTAGCGCAGAGAGAGAATCAATCGGCATCGCGGAAAAGCGTCTTGACGCTTTTCCTCTCCTTTTTTAGAAAGGATTCCGATTGATCATGTCTCGATTGGATATCACCAATCACAGCGGTGCCTAGAGACTTTCCATTATTCATTTTAATTCACTTTGAAATAAAAAATAATTACCACAATAAGTTGAAAAATAACGTATCAAGGAAATTTCTTATATGATTTTTCCTTTGATATTGTAGCCTTATATGATAATGAGATCTTATTTAATATTATTTTGAGAAAAATTATTGGTTGGTCCAACTTCGGCTAAACATCGTTCAACAAATGGTTGGTATTATGTTGTTAATCGATTAATAATGTATACATTTAAATAGTTAAAAATATTGCTGGTTATTTTAAAATAGTTTAAAATATACAAGGAAGCACAGCAATCCCTTTAATTCTTATAAAATAAATAAATAAATAGCCTGTCTAACAATTCATCGGATCGTAGTATTTTAATAATGTCGATCCAATATTGTTTTCCTAACTGCCGACGTTTCCGATTTAAAACCAATCGTTAGTCAACTAATATGTGCTGCTCGGGTAGTAGTTATGTAACAGAGATAGATTTATTTAAAAGAAAGCGAGAAGGACGTAGATTACTGACAAACGGTGCGTATATGACAAAAGACAGAACGAGTGCGTTACAATGTACAGAAAACGGTGTGTATATTACAAAACGATGAAAAACAGAACGAGTGTGTTACAATTTACAGAAAGCGGTGCGTAGTACAGCAACGATAATTAACAGAGCAATGACAAAACATTATTATTATACGGCCTTACAATGCGTTACGCCTTAAAAGATATTGGTTATTGCGATAAATATTACCATATGCCTCGGTGGTCTAATTGGGAAGACGCCTGCCCCGGCAAGTCAGGAGATTCTAGGTTCAAACCCTGGCTGAGGTAATATTTTTCGCAATAAGTTCTTTACAGTTTAAAAATGCTTATTAACATCTTGCATTAATTTGACGATCAAATTCATTTGTGACTTTATTTCTATTCTAGTTTAGAACTACGTTATATGACCGGCGGTGTTCGGCGTGTAGTTTGAATATACTAGATTATAGTTTAATTTAAATAAAAATAGAATTATTATTGAGCACTGACACCTAGAAACGATAATTAGCAGAGCGATGACAAAACCAGCGCGTTATATTTACAGCAGTCCGTATAATACAGCGAACGGCGTATCCGTCCAAATGTTGGTCACGGTAATTCGCAGAGCGGTGCCAGTTATCGGGAGCCGGCTTGGGCCGGAATCGATGTGCGATCGATGGGCCGGCCCAAATTCGCGGCGCGTTGCCGAGAGGCGGGCGTATGTTTTTCCGATCGCGGGGATGGTCGTAATTTCGGCACATACATGGCGCGAGAGATCGCGAGCGCGGAACTCGCAAATTTTAAACGAGCGGGAATGCAAGAGAGCTATTGAAAACGCTCGGCGGAGGCTGAGAACGCTCGACAGAGGCAGAGAACGCTCTACTCCTTGGTCTCATAAGATCTAGGAACAGCGGCTCTACCAGATCAAGCGTGGGATGGCGTACGACGGTAGCGTGCAGCGTTCCGGCGTGTCGTGCTTGTACGACTTTATACCGCAGATTTCGCATGCTCGAACGTAGCGCGCGATTTCGCAGAACATTCCGGGCCAGTAGTAATGTTGGTCGATGCAAGCGATTGTCTTCGCAATACCTAGGTGCCCGGCGGTTGCTTCGTCGTGGTTGATTCGGAGAATTTCTGATCGATGATCTTTGGTCACGCACTCTTTCCACGCTCTTCCACGGATGCTTCTTTAAAATCGAGGATGTGTAGAATATGGCGATAGAACTTCCCGTCACGTATCACATAGTTTGGATATTCCTTCGGTGTTTCCTGCACGGCGCGAAGTAGCCGGCGATACCAAATGCACTTCAGAGCAGTAGCGGCGGCGGCGATAATCGGTTGTCAGGACAGAACGTCGGCGACTCGATTCTGAGATCCCTTTCGATATTTTATTTCTATGTCGAACTGTTGGAGCTCAAAAACTCATCTTCCGAGTCTCTGCGGAGGCATCAAGTTTTTGGAGCCCTCTCAAGGACTGGTGGTCGGTAATTACTGTGATGAGATATCCTTCAAGACAGTCGCGCATCCGGCGAATGCTCCAGATTACGGCCGGGCACTTCAATTCTGTGGCGCTGTAAGTTTTTTCAGCAGCGTTTAATGTCCGACTGGCGTAAGCGATCATGTTTCTTCCTCCGGAAAATTTTGAGTTAGGACGACTCCTAGGTGCTTGCGTCGGTTTGCTGATAAAGCCGTCGTGAAAAGTCGGGACAAGCCAGTACCGGGGAGGTGGTCAACGTCGTTTTAATCTGCTTGAAGGTGGCCGTCTCGTCGGGTCTCCAATACCAATGGGCGTTCTTGCGGATGAACGCGGTGAGTGGAGCGACGGCGGTTGCGAAATCTTATATAAACCGTCGGTTTGTATAATCCTGATGCTAGGGCCAGAAATTGGCGAACCTGCTTCACAGTTTTGGGCGCGGGCCATCGAGCGACGGCCTATACTTTTTCCGGATTGGTTCGGATGCCCTCGCGGTCGATGATGTGTCCGAGGTACTTCAACTGGTCGACACAAAAACAGCACTTCTCGAGACACAAGCGCAACTTGGTTTCGCAGAGAAGCCGAAAGACGAACGTTCTACTAATGATGATAATATCGTCCAGATAGACGAAAACGTGCGGCTCTAATTTGGCCGAAGACCTCAGTAAACGTTGAAACGTTGCTGAATGCAGTCCGAAGAGCATGACCAAAAATTGAAAAAACTCTTTTCTGAGAACGCTGTTATTGGTCAGCTGTCAGAGGCCAAGCCAGTACCTGCCAATATCCACTCTTGAGATCCAGCGTGTGATGAAGTACTTGGCACCTGTAACTTGTCGAAGGTGGTGGTTATTTGTGACAAGGGGTATGCGTCGGGTGTTGCGACTTCGTTGACGCGGCGAAAGTCGATACAGAATCAGTGGGTTTCGTCCCGCTTCCTTATTACCACGATCGGCGAGTTCCAGGGACTAGAAGACGGTTTTATCATCCCTTCGTGCCGCATTTTTTTCGACTTCTACATCAATGACGGCCTGCATGGCGGAATTGCGTGGGCGATACCTTTGTTTAATAGAAGAATAGATAGTTTATTAGAAAGAACGCCAGGTTTTAGCAGGATCTCGTGTTGTGCATGGTCGGGTTGGTTACTTCGTTGAAGAGTGGTAGTTCCTGCAATAGGAACTCGCGGAGGCGCCGGTCTTCGTCGGATGTGCGTCTGGTTAGCCTTTGGGTAGTTGCGGAGACAGGCGTAGTCTTCGTGAATACTGGTGGCGGGAGCACGGGAAGTCCGACTTTTGCCTAGAAATCATGACGTGGACTCCCGAGAATGGATGTTACGCGGAACGAGTACAGATGCGACGGCCAGCGTGTTGATCGGTAATCGTACGTACCTCGGGAGCGTGATAGCTTGTTCGTTGGCTAGCTGGACGATCTCCTCTTCTGGATGTAGCGCGAAATTTAGCGCGTGGACGGCGTGCGCGGTGCGATTTACGAAAGATGCCTCGGACCCGGTATCAGAGCGTTGAAAGCGTGACAGCGAATTCAAATGACGATGTGCAGCCGGGGGATGGGGGGGGGATAAACCTTACGGAGAAGGTCGGGGAGCGGCCGTAGCCTCTCCGACCCGGGGTTCGTTTCCCGGCGCGAGATGGCAGTTGCGGGTTCAGATGTCGTCCTTTCCGCACAGGAACAGAAATTTTTCTGCGCACGGCGGCACTCGAAACGGATGGGACCTCATTATTTGCACCGCCACAATACTCCGTACTGTATGCGGCGATGATGGCGGCGATCGGTGCGTCGCGGGTGGTTGTTCTCTCGCAATGGTTGTTTTCTCGGCAACGGCGGTTTTCTGACGCTTTTGTATGTCCTCGAATTCCGTGGCTTCAAACAAGAGATCACGAGTCGTTCGTATCGATCACGTGTCGCGGCGGTGAATACGCCATTGGTAATCTGAGTGCATTTTGATACGTTTGAGACGTTCTACTCGTTCTTCTTCTGTATATTCCCCGATCCGGCACATGAGGGATAGCACGATGATCGAGTACCGTAAGTAGGTTCCTCTAGCCTTCTGCTTACGTTCCCGGATTTCATCTTGTAGTTGCAGACGATAATGGTGGGGAATACTGTTTTAAAATCGGCCAAAAAATCTGACCAGTCCTTCCACCCAGAGATGCGATTTCGAGCCCAGGTACCACAACGATTTTCCCCTTTCACTACGCACACAGAATCGCGCTCGGCTATTCGTATGATGATTTCGTGCGCGACTCTGTGTGCGTAATGGAAGGGGAAAATCGCTGTGGTGCCCGAACTCGAAATCGCATCACTGCCTCCACCCGTCGCGTGTGTTTCGGTACCAGAGGAGGGCGTCGCCCTTTAAAACTTCCGATAATCCGTAATAGGAATTCTTCTGGATATATATATATATATATATATATATATACTACTGTGATCAAAAAATAAGGTGAATTTTTCATTTAACCTTCGCAGGTACTATGAAATCATAAAATTATTTTTTTTGTGGGTTKATAGTACTGTYTTCGACATCTATGCAGAGTTTCATGTCAATATATTCAATTACTGCAGAGCTACACGTGTTTTTGTAAACACACAAAAGTGAGTTTTTCGATTTTTATTATGTCTGATTTTGTTGAGCAAAGAATTTGCATTAAATTTTGTTTGCG
>JANQDE010000549.1:0-17508 GCA_037157785.1 Cephalotes varians
TGACGGTGGCGCCAACTACCGGTTCGTGTATCCCTGGGTTAGAACCCGCCTATATACCCTACTCCCATTCACTCCTTAACACACACCTCAGTTTACCCAACACATTTACAATCTTCCTTCTCAGACTCCGTAAATGTATCTTAAAATTCATTCTTTCACTCACCCATACCCTCAGATACTTAACACACTTGCAATATTTTATACATTTACCATTCACACGCACACTCGGTTCCTACCTACCTACCTTGCTCCCAATATTCCCTTTTAAAAGCATCGTCACCGTCTTACTTCCAGACACACTCACACCCATCTTCTCACTCCATTCGCTCACAATATTCATCCAGTCCGTACCTCTCCTTTTCAATTCCACTCTATTCTTCCCCTCAACTAACAACAATCTGCGTAAGCAACGACCCTATATTCATGTCCACACAACCGTCACAACAACTCGTCCATCATCAGATTATCATATAAAAGGTCCACAAATAGACCTTTGAGGACAACCACACTCGACACGCTTCTATACAGATTCACATACACCAACCAGCAAGCATACCTTTCATTAAAATAGCTCTTCCCACAATCCAATTTCATCGCAATCGACTTCACGCTTATCAAGCACACATTTCCATTCTAAATTATCGAATGTTTCTTTAAAATCAACAAATATACCCAGCACGTACTTACAATCAGATCCATTCACCCACTTCAACACACGATTCCACGCACCCTCAATCGATCGGCCAGCTCTAAAACCGTATTGCGTATCACATATCCTGTCACATGCTTCCGTTCGAGTTTCTAACCATGATTCTCTCTAACACTTTTCCAAGCACAGACAACAGACAGATCGGCACCTGTATGACCCAGGATCCGA
The DNA here is from genome assembly GCA_037157785.1 of Cephalotes varians. Lineage (NCBI taxonomy): Eukaryota > Metazoa > Arthropoda > Insecta > Hymenoptera > Formicidae > Cephalotes > Cephalotes varians. The sequence continues at coordinate 878 of JANQDE010000549.1, forward strand.
CCTCACTTTCTCAGGAGACTTCAGCAAGACTATCAATCGTACGGCCTTCCACGCTGCCGGAAAGCACAGTGTACTCAGGCACATATCATACATTTTCTTCAACCACTCCGGAATCGCACATCAAATCATACGCAACATTTCCGTACAAATGCTATCTAATCCAGGCGCCTTTTTCAACTTCATTGATCTTATCGCCTTTTATCTTATCCCATTCAAAACATTTCTCGTGCATATCAACACTACTCATTTCTCGCATTTCTCACAACACTCATATTTGGAGCTGGGAAGAATTTTTCCATCAGCAGATCCACGCTCTCCTTTCACGTACAAGTCATTCTATCACCTACCTTAAACGCACTTAACCTATCTCTTTTAAACTTACCCATACAAACTCTATATACATCACCCCAGGGATCCCGATTACCAGTCTCTGACACTGCTTGCAATTCTCTTCTTTCGCTCTCCAGATCTCCTTCTTATATTTCCAAACAGCACTGCATTTTGTATGCATTTAATCTCACATGTTCTCGCTGTCTGTCACACTTCCTCGCATGCTGATAGGCTCGTCTATGCCTCCTTACTCCTTTCTTCATTCCTTCCAACTCATTTTAGACCACATTAGACCACCATGCAACCCTTTCCTAGCCGTTCCCTGCTCATATCTTTTCATTTTGTGATCATTCGCTCTCCGGATCCACGACATTACATTCCTCAGGAGTTCTTCAACATTCGTCTCTATTATATCCGCAGCATGTGACAATGCGCTCTCTCTTAAGTCACTCATATATCCCTCCCAGTCCATACCTTTCCATCTATATCCACGTTCCGCGTTCGAATTTACGTTTTCATGATACATACGTATCCGTATCATATTGTGGTCATTAATACCCCAATCAGGTTTAACTTCCCATTCATAGTCGCAATCCACGCAAGCCTCACAAGAGTAACATCAATATCACTTTCACCACTAAACGTATAACTTCGCTTGAACTCATTCAACGCAATCATGCTATTCGCAATAATCCATTCCTCAAGCACTCCACCGCGCAATTCGCTATCTCTGCTACCGCCGCTCCCCTTGCTAAACCATAGAGGGGAAACGGCATTCGCATCCACTCCTACCAACACACGCTTTCCTTTAACAATTTCACGCACACTATCCAAGTAGACTAAATAGGGGTCAATATCTGGGGTGGAGTTCCGAAAGCGACAACCTTCCGATTTTATTATCGATTAGTATATTACTGTATTTTGGTGCGCTGATTACACAGGCACATAAAAAAAAGTGGAATGTCCGGGAAACAGGACCATGGTATCTCTATGTTTTTGAGGTCGCTGAATCCGAATCCGGGATCCGTTTGACCCGATCAAGTCTGGGTCAAGGTCAGATCAAGGTCGAATCTTCAGAATCCATCGCTAACGAAGTAGATCATGGTATCTCTATGTTTTTGGGGTCGCTGAATCCGAATCCGGGGTCCGTTTGACCCGATCAGGTCTGGGTCAAGATCAGATCAAGGTCGAATCTTCAGAATCCATCGCTAACGAAGTAGACCATGGTATCTCTATGTTTTTGGGGTCGCTGAATCCGAATCCGGGATCCGTTTGACCCGATCAGGTCTGGGTCGAGGTCGAATCTTCAGAATCCATCGCTAACGAAGTTCACAATCTCTCATTAGATTAATCAAATCCATCTGCGCGAATACTTCTGGTTCAATTTTACCTTGTGATTTGTGATCCACCTTGATTCATATTTTGTAGTTGTTATCATCATCCTCATCACCATTTCTCTTGTTATCTGCATAATGTTCTATATCATATACTATTTATAACATTGTGAATCAGATGAAATAAAAAATTTCTTCATCGTAGTTTGATGTTACCAATTGAATACTGAAACTTTATGTTTCATTTATTTATCAGTGTTGTTTTATACACTACATATATATTTGTCAGTTCTGTTTTTCTGATTTCTCAGTTTTCATTCACGATGCTGATAAAACCTGCTGCCATAAAAGATGCTGGAGACGATGACAACTGCGCTAAACGGGGATGTGTAGAATGATTCGCTCTCCAATCTTTCATGGTAACGAAGCCAGTGGGGCGCACTGCCTTGCAGGGGGACATTAGGGAAAGAGAATGATGCCGTAGTCCGACGATGAGTCGAAATTGTCCTCGTCAAAATCGGAAAGCCCTCATACTTAGTCCTGAGGAGGTTATCACCCTCAGGACGGCTGACTCAACTACGATCGGACTAGGTTCCCTAATGTGCGGATTTTCATAAGAATTCATAGCTTCTCACAATCAAAATACTTCTACTTCTTTAAATGAACATCACTGTCGCAGTGACCCCGATTCATTCTGTTTTATATGTGGCAAATTTGATGCACTTAAAAATCGCCGGTCACTCAACGATTCTGTGAAAAATCTATACAAGGAATGTTTCAAATCAGAGGTTCTAAACCAAAATGAAAAAAGGATTCCATACGTGACATGTGGTGCTTGTTACAAAATGTTAATTCGTTGTGAAAAGAACAAGGACAAGAAGGTCCTAAAATTCATAAAACCAATGGTCTGGAGAAAACCAGTTCATACAGAGAATTGCTACTTCTGCATGACCAATCTCGTAGGGTTCAACCAGAAAAACAAGAAAAATTGTTTATGCAGATGTTTGCATGGTAAATAAACTTATTCAGTCTGACCATCTAGATATTGATGACGTAGATGCAGTTCTAGCCTTGCAAAATATTCCGCTATCAGGTAATGCAGAAGAGCAAACCCATCACGTCGATACAAACAATTGTCAAAATGTTAATAACGATGATGACGACAATGATGGTAATAATGATGTTGGTAATGACGACGATGATGATGATGATGATGAAAATCATGATGACGATGGTGAAGATGATGATAGTGATGAGGAGTTTGTACCAATTGGAAAAAAGAACCGTAAACTAATACTAATTACTCAGACGGAATTGAACGATCTCATGAGAGACTTGAAACTTCCTAAAGATGGTTCAGAATACCTTGTTTCCTTTCTGAAAAATAGAAGTTTGTTATCAAAGAGGACAACATCATCTTTCTATAGACAAAGAGACAAAGAATTTAGGAAATATTTCAAAGAAGAAGATGAAGAAAAAAGAAAATTGGTATACTGTAATGATGTAAACGGTTTAATGGAAGAACTCAAACCAGGCATGTATAAAAATGATAATTGGAGACTATTTATCGACTCATCAAAACGGAGTTTAAAAACTGTATTGCTTCATAATACACAAACGTTCTTGCACCAATACCAATCGCCCACTCAACACAGTTAAAAAAAGGAGTACAGTAATCTCAAACTAGTTTTAGAAAAAATTAACTATTCAGCCCATAGATGGAGATCTGTGTGGAGATCTCAAAATTCTAACAATGATTTTGGGGCAACAATCAGGTTTTACAGAGACACCTTGTTATCTATGCTTGTGGGACAGCAGAGATCGTGAAAATCACTACAGAAAATCAGAATGGCCAGTAAGAACATCGTTTGAACCAGATCAAAAGAACATCTTGGCACAACCTTTAATTGATCCTAAAAATGTATTGCTTCCACCATTCCATATCAAGCTCGGTCTTATGAAGCAATTTGTTAAAGCTCTTGACAAAGATAGAAAATGCTTTGAGTACTTGGCAAGACAATTCCCACAGATCTCTGATGCAAAGCTTAAGGAAGGCGTTTTTGATGGACCACAAATTAGAAAAATGTTGAGGGATCAAACATTCATAACGACTATGTCCAACGTTGAAAAGGCTGCTTGGCTGAGCTTCAAGAACGTGGTTGAGAATTTCTTAGGTAACAACAAGAGTGAAAACTACAAAACAATAGTCTCAGATATGGTAAGAAATTATGGTATATTAGGATGCCTGATGAACTTGAAATTGCATTTTCTACATTCTCACATCGATGAATTCCGAAAATGAAAATTTAGGAGATTTTAGCGAAGAGCAAGGTGAACATTTCCACCAAGAAAGAAATGGAGCGTAAATATCAAGGACGAAGGGATGTTAACATGATGGCGGATTACTGTTGGACATTGAAAAAGGAGGGTGTTCGAAGAGGAATAAAACGAAAGCGAAACCCATTGCATAGGTCTTTCGAAGACAAAAGAGTACGGTATCATAGAAAATAATGAATTTTATTTTGAAATATTTTATTTTTCCACCAAATATATCTATATGATATCCTAATGTAGCTCTTGCATATATCGCTCATCTTCATTCCTCTTTCCACTGAATCTATTGACATTCCACTTTTTGGTAACATTTTTTTGAGGTTAGGGATACATCCCTAACCGGAAAACTTGTTACTAGAGTACGGATGTCATTGTTTTTTACATCTTCCCTGAAATACAAAATAGTACTATTGATAGTATTTTTAGTTTAGGTAAAAATGACCTGATGGAAACAAAAAAGATTTTGAATTTGGATTCAGCGACTCCAAAAACGTTATTCCCATGGTCTACTTCGTTAGCGATGGATTCTGAAGATTCGACCTTGATCTGACCTTGACTCAGACCTAATCGGGTCAAACGGACCCCGGATTCGGATTCAGCGATCCCAAAAACAGAAATATGGTCCTGTCTCCCGAACATTCCACTTTTTTTTGTGTGCCTGTGTTATGAATATGATAATGATAATCGCCGACAAGGTCATTTTCAAAGTTAAAACTTCAAAAAACTCAAAAATTTTCATTTTTTAAATATTATTTTGATAAATATTGATATAAGAAAGAAATGCTTCAAATAAAAGTTGTTACTTTTGAGAAAATACATCTTTTGTGTTGTATGCATTTTTTTGTATAGAATCAATATTTTTTGAAAAAAAATGAGATAATTGGAGATAACTAGTTTAACCTGTTTTTTCGTTCTCAGTCGAATCCAGGGTCAACGATAAGGGCGTGATAAAAGGGTTTGCAACTTTCCACACAAAGCGAGGTTCCACGCAAACCTATGTGTCTAGTTTTTGGATAGTGGAGCCCCTTCGTAGAGAGGACGGAACATACTGCCTCCACGCATATACTTTACAACGCGAAGCGAGGTTCCACATGGGTTTGCAACTTTCAGGAGTGGTTCATTTGAACAATTGCTTACAGTCACTTACAGCGATCGGTATGTGTAAAGATTTTTTACTGTTCAAGTGCTGTGAATGGCTCTAATTGAATTGTGTTCAATTGAACGTCATCTGTAACTTTCCACAAAGCGAAGTTTAATTGAAATCTAAATGTTAGGGTTGTGTTAGCATATTTTTTTTAATAAAAAAAATGGAGTGTTTCGTTCCGTTTTTATTGATTCTGGATTCGGCTGAGAAGAAATGTAGGTTAACCCTTTCAGTCATAGTGGGACGCTCAGCGTCCCACCTAAAAAAAAATTCCATGTTCTAGTTGTAGAGTAGCATTATCATAGTTTATTCACAACTTCAAACGATCTTTGTTAAATCCAGGCATGCATACGCACATAGACGCATACACAAACGCGCGAGTTTCTTTATTCGCACATGTAACAGAAGGAAAGCGGAAGGAGAACGGAAGGAAAACGGAACGAAACGGATATACCTTCCTCTTCATACACGGACGCATACGCGGCTACACCCCCCCCACACACACACGCGCGCACMCACACCCCCCCCCCCCCCCCCCCACACACACACACATATATATATATGCATAAGGATAGAGGTATCAAATATTTTCTAAAAACCAACTGCGATATTAGAGACCTATCCACCACACAAACGGGCACCCACACGCACAACACACTTACCCACCACGCACACACATACCCTCAGATTTGTGATCAGCGACCCCAACAACTCCCGAGGAACAAGATTCAGGTCATAATAATGAGTAGAAAAATGTGTGACTCAAAGGGTTAAGCTAGTAAGAGGGTTGTCTTTTCTATTATCGTATTTTTTTAGAAAAATATTGGTTCTATGCAAAAAATGCATAGAACACAAAAGATGTATTTTCTCAAAAACAACAACTTTTAAGCAACTTTGAAGCATTTCTTTCTTACGTCAATATTTATCAAAATAATATTGAAAAAAATGAAAATTTTTGAGTTTTTTGAAGTTTTAATTTTGAAAATGATCTTGTCGGCTATTATCATTATCATATTCATAATTAACGCACCAAAATACAGTAATATACTAATCGATAATAAAATCGGAGGGTTGTCGCTTTCGGAACTTTATTCCAATCTCTACCATATTGACAATATATAGACATTACGTATAATTCGCCAAAATGTTCTTTTATCCTGACACATACGCCATACTCATTTGTACACTCCCTCACACACATCGATTCCAACCTCGGATCATTTATGACAACTGCATTTTTCTGTTGCACCATTTCCAACATTCACTTCCATATTCATTGGCAGACCACATACACATCCATCCCTGACATACGGCTCCTGCAACAGTGCCATTCACATTCTGTTCACGCAACACTACACCCAAATCGCACATAACCGTGTACGCCCGCTGGCAATTATACTGTACTATATTCAAACTCAATTCGACCATTCTATTCTATTAATATAATTTTCCAACCGCTTCTGGTATTCTTGACATTTTGGATCTTTCACGGAGTGAGCATAGTCTTTACATCGAACTTTCTTGCAATTTATGCATATCGGTACCTTGCCTTTCTGTGGACAGTCATTTTTTAAATGTCCCGTTTCTCCACATTGCTCACATGAGTGATTGCTCGCCGCACAATTCTTCGCCACATGCCCATAAGAGAAACACTTAAAGCATCTAGAAACATTTATATAAGGCCTAGTCTTAGGCGAAAGAAAGTTTATAAAGATCCTTTATCTGTTAAGATTCTATATCGCCAGGTACCTCAATCACCCAATTGATTTTATCCTGAGCTTTTTGTTTTTACACTAAATTTAAACGTAATACTATTAAGATACCTATTCACATCTACATTTTTCTCCTTTAAATTTTTTACCCATAATTGTTCTACTATTTCAGACTTTGTTAATTTCCTATCAATCCTATCATAAATAATAATGCTAGGTCTGAATTTCTTCGGACTTTCCGTACGTAATCCTATCTTAGAAAACTCTATCTTCTTAATCACTTCAACATCACCATTAGAATCTAACTCCATCACCAAACCCTTATTTCTCATCTTTCTTATATTTTTAATTTTAATACTATCCTTACTATCCCTTAGCATATATACATTTTCTTTAATTTCATCATTACTTTTGCTTTCAGATTCCTTTTCAGGCTTGATTAAGAGGACTACAAGGAAGTGGATCTGACGAATTTTGAGAAGAGACCGTAAGAGAAAACGGAAGTCTTTTTGACCTCAGCATAACTAACACAAGGTATCATCATCTCTTTAGTTTCGGATTGATGTGACCCCCTTCATTGTAGAAAGTTCTTCCAGTCTTCCTCTAATTCTCTGGTTGTTCAATTTCACCTTGTACACCTTTTCCTCCAACTCCGACCATTTAGATAAGATATATTTTATCGCTATCTTATTTACTTTATTAGATTCATTATACAAGAAGTTTTCTAAATCCTTTCTCAAATTGACTACAGAACTAGTTTCAAGTACAACATTTAAGTCCAACTCTCCTACCTCTTCCATTATATCCCTATCCTTCATCTTACTCTTCTCACTTGCATTTGAAACTGGACTAAACCTTGAATATCCTCCGCCTTCAATTGTAACATCATCTATTTCTATTCTTCCATCTGACTTTGCTTGAGAATCCAAGTCTTCTACTCTGTTCTAATGAAGGGTTTTAATTGGGATTTATTAGGGTCTTAGAACCCATTCTAAGAGAAAGTGGCGGAAAGGATCTACTTATAGAACCACGTCTTTTAAAAGGATCCATCTCACCTCACTCGCCTTGCTTCTTACTGTTTGTTTTGGTTAGTTTTAAGTTTATCTTTCATTTTCGTCCCACGAGCGTGGTGGGTTAGGAGATTAACTGCAGCAGAGCCCTCTATACTGCAGTAAACCTACATACTCCAGGGGGTCAACAGGTACCCCGGAGGGATCGTTTGTGAATGTTTAACGCCTATTAACGTCCCCGCAGCCATGCAGCCATCGGCACAATGGCTCCCATCTTAGCTTGAGAGCTCAGGTACCCCTGGTGCGCTAAACCCGTACTGCCGGTGTAATATCAACGGCAGCCCTTGGAGGAGTAGATATCTAGTAGATAGGGACATTCATAGTAAGGGGTTTATCGCTCGAAAGCGACTCGCCCATGCGACTTCGCCCTTTCGGGCATACGCAACGCTTACATCTGTCGAAAGTCCAAGACTCGGGCGATGGAAAAATCCAGCAGCGTTCGCGGGACTTTACGCGAGATGGACAGTTTGGCCGTAGACCGTGCAACCACCCTTCGCACACCGGAGCTAAGCTGACCGAGCTGACGCCTCCCCATCCGGCGGATGTCCGGATTTAACGGAGGAGCACCCGGCCGCCGCCCCCTGCACCCGGCCACGCCCACGAGGACCACGGGGAAGCCTGTCCATTCGTGTACCTCCCGGATACGCGCCCTGACCCTGTTAAGAACCTACCTTTTAAGGGCCAAATCTATTCTGGGTGTTTGTTCTTATTCTATTTCCCTAACATTCGGTTACGCAGTTGACCCGAGATGTTTACGGGGCTACGTTTCCATGCCCGAAGGCTCTGACACCCACCGGGTGAATGGATTAGAATCTATCGTATATGTTAACCGCACGTACGCAGAATCGCAAATCGCATATCGCATATAAATCGCATTCGATTTCTAGACCTGTGAACCTATAAGCCTATAAACCTACAAACTTATAACCTTCACACTACAAATTCGAATCCTTTCAATCAAAACGATTCTCTACAGAATTCGCCGAACAGGGAGAAGGCCTCTGGATTCCTCATCAGCAATGGTGCCACATCCAGCCATCTCCAACTGTCGGCCCCTACGTATACGCGCAGAATGACTCTCTGCGGCTCGAATTTTTGACAATCAATGAGGAAGTGATCCATTGTGTCATCACTTGCGTCTCGCGATGTCGTCCTATATGCGCCTACCACCGGTATTAGTGCTTTCCTTTGTACCCCTTTTAATATCCTAAGGTCGCGCTCTGTACATAAGTTGTCCACGCCGCTGCCACGTATGTAACCATTGATGCAAATACTCCTCTATATATTGTCAAAAGCGCGCCGTACCTAAGTCCCCAAGTTGCTTTAGCTAATTTGCCTAATCTCGCGAAGAGAGTTTCCGTTCGCTCTCCCAATTTCTCGCAGTGGATTTTTATACTCATTCCCTGGTCAAACCAGAAGCCGAAGTACCTAACTGACTTTTTAAAACTTATGTTTTTGTTTCCTATTTTAATTGTCAGCGGTCTACTCGCGAGATCTACTTTTCGTTCTCTTACATGTTTCCGCTTCCTATCCGGACGGTCTCATCCCCTTCTGCCTATCGGGGCTCTCTTGATATTTTCACTCTTTAATGCGACCCCCTCTGTTTTATTTTTAGAGATTTCTAATTTAACTAACTTACATCAGTCTATAATTTCATCAATTATTCTCTACCCTCTTTGCTCTATTTCCTTCCGCGAATTACCGTTTATCACGACTATCAAATCGTCGGCGTATGCCACCTTTTGTTGCGGGAATTGGCCCGGTATTACGCCTTCTAATCTGCGGAGCAGTCCATCGAACATAATGTTCCAACAAGCTGGGCCGAGAACGGAGCCCTGTAGGTATCCCCTCGTGGCCTTTTTCGAAATAACTTTGTGCCCTAATTCTATCTGAACATTTTGGTCGCGGAAATAGCTCCGGAGCACTTCATAAATGTTTCTGGGGCAATTCCTATCTTTTAAGCTAACTACCAGAATCCACCAGACATTGTCGAAGGCCCGAGATATCGAAGAGTAGGGCAACGGCGTATCTCACYTCGGTGGAAGAGACCACCCGCCGCAACTCCACGATAGCGTCCTCCGTCGACCTTCCGGGCATGAACCCGAATTGCCGGCCGGAGATGTTGTCAGGCGCCATCGACGTGTCCTCGAGGCGAAGCTTGATAATCTTTTCGAAAAGTTTCCCTACTACAGAGAGGAGACATATGGGTCGGTATGATTTCGGATCCTTCTCGTYCTTATCCCCGCCCTTCAGAAGGACTCGCAATGAGCCCCTCTTCCAGATTGAGGGACGCACCACTGGAGGCACCCGTTATAAATTTTAACTATCTGTTCGGGGATGACTACATGGAATTTTTAGGACGCTAACCTCGATTAGGTCTCGGGGTCTTGTTATTTTTAAAAATTCTAACTGCTCTAATCATCTCCTGCTCCGTAAAAAGAGAAGCGTCTCTTGTATCCGACGCGATTCTCGAGCTATCTCTTATTGCCCGTTGCTCAACACTGTCGTCGCATTCCCTGTCTTCTGGGACATGTGTGTCCAAAAGGAAACTCGATGTTTCCTCTACGGTAACCTATTGCCCTGTCTAAGAGTGTTGAGCACTTTTTCGACCCTAAGTTTGTCCGCCTGTTGCCTGTAGCCCCAGGCCTCCGCGTTTCCGTGCGAAGTGACAAACTTCCTCCAGTTAGCGCGTTTCGCTCTCTTTACCTCTTTGCTATACTCACCCAATGAAAAACGGTACTTCTGCAGTACAATGAGGTAAGATGGTTCCTCTCGCGCTCCCTGAACCGACCGGCACAACAGATACATTTTTTGATGACAGTCAGCTCCCTAGTTTACTACGGGTTGGACTTCCTAAAATGTCTTTTTCGCGGCATAAAGAACTCACAGGCCTCTTGGAGCACCGCTGTGAGCTCTTGCGCTATCAATTCTACTTCTTCCGCGGACTGCAGGCCGAGAACCTCGAGTCGCGATCTCGAGAGATCGCGCAGGTTCCCAGAGAATAAGTCCCAGTCAGCACGCGTGTCGAATCGACCTTTCTCCCCGTTCATTACCTGCCGCTCTTGGCACCCTTACACTGATGTTCACGGAGTTGTGATCGCTACTCGTCCACTCTTGCCTCACCTTCTACTCGCCGATGAATTGGCTCATGATTGGAGATGCCAATATCACGTCTATGTAATTGTCATCTATGTAAGACGATCCCGTCGGCGTCCAAAAGGTTGGGGGCTGAGTGTCATCGTTGAGAACCTGAAAGCCGAATGCCCGGATTAGTTCCACTAACTTGACACCTCTTTCATCTGTTTTCTGGGGACCCCAGACGACCCCAATGACGACCGAGAATTGGCATCTAACGCAACTAACAATCTCTTCCCCTTCAGGGAATGACACACCATCTCGAGGTGCCTGAGTGCTCCTCGATATCATCGCGGTACTGGAAGTAGCACGACACGACGTAAAATGAGAAGCCGGGAGCCTGCACTTCCACACGGACGCAATGTGTGTTGCTAAGTTGCGAGATAAAAAGTATATCCAGATTTGGATTGCTTATGGCCACTGCTCACGGAAGTTGCGAGCGGACAGCTGCTACCTTCATCGAGCTACCTAAACCGTAAAAGATATGGTTCCTTGTCTCTTGATTCCTGTAAGAACAGGACGTCAAGACGAAGGCTAATTGTCTCACTTCGCCTAAGACTACTTGTGATCTTCGCATATTTAGCTGTAGTACCCCAATTTCCGTGGAAAGCACGCTGTTTGATGCTAATATCATTTCCGGCGGATTATTTACTTCGCACGACCTGTTCTGCTCTATTGTGGCATTTTTCAGGTGGGTCGAATCTAACGCGTTTCTTCGCAATCGGCGTATTCCCTATTTGATTTATCGCCCTATTCGATCTATCGCATATTTCTACTGCGACGCTAGCTCTACGCACCCTACCTAATAACTCCACTAACCTATCGCATTTTTCTAAAACGATGCGAACAGTATGAAGATTGTAACTCTGGGACAGTATTCTACCGCGTTCTACATAAATCCGCTCGGTGAGGCAATCTCGAAAAGACGAAGGCCACCACCGAGCCCACGGGCGAAGACGCACCGAACCCAGCGGCAGGAATCCCTACCACTTCCTCGACAGTCGCCGTGTCTAGCCGGAAGCGCTGGCCAGACGGGCACTCCTTCTCACCTATTTTAAAAGATTAAATTTCATTTGTGTTCTCACGAGTATGATGAAAAGGGGGGTCGAGTGCCGCAGAGCCACCTTTACGACGACAAGCCTAACTATTCCGGAGGGACGGCAGATACCCCAGAGATGACCGTTAGCGACCGCGTTAACGCCTAGCCTAATCACTCCCGCAGCCATTCAGACTCTCGGCACGGACCTACACTTTAGTCTTAGAGTGAGATAAACTAATCTACCTTCGAGGGAAACCGACCGGTCGGATCCCCCGCTCCATGATAACCTGAAAAGAAAATTATATTATTATAGCCGCCGGTTCCGCCGCCGCCGCACAGGGCCGAAGCCCCGCATGACATGCTCAGAGATCCGATCCCCTTATTTACTCATCCACATGGTTTCCCGCGCTTCAGAGCAAGGAGGGGGCCGAGTTAATCGGAGAGATCTGTCTCTCAGGGATTCAACAAGCCCCTTTCATAGTTACTCAGCACGCATGTTCCATTCATCGTTATTCTTCGGGTAACTCATATTGTGTATCGCTCCATTGTCACTTAGGAACATGGTCCCCCCGATCTGACTTGACTCCGCACCACGTACCGTCACGAAATTTCATGCGTCCAGTCGGCGATGTCCACGACAAGCCACTCTCAAGATAATTCTCGAGTTGCCCCCGCGCCACATCAACGCGGCTCCTTTACCCGGAGAACGCGATTGGCGAAGTTGATCTCATCCCAAGCGGAGATTCGTCCAAGGAGAGGCGCGGTAAACCCAAAGGGAGGGAGGGGGAAAGTAGGGGGGCACAGTGTGTCCCTGCGCCACAATAAAATTCAGCCATCCATACGGATGTTTCCAGGGGTACCTCGGGGACGTAAATGTGACTTGAGTGTGAGAGGCTCAGGAACCTTACTGGAGGTCTGTACTCACATCACACCCCTAACCGTGCTCACCCGTCGACCTCGCGACACAAGCTCGATCTTCCCAGAGTTACCCGTATATCGCGATTTCCAGGTCGTTAGGAGTATATGGCTCCAAACAACTGCACCCAGCCGGGGCGCCTAGACTTCGTAAAGCTAGGACGCCCGACAAATCTTCTTTGCAAGAACCAACCCGACGGAGAGGCGAAAGTGCATGCCTCCAGACTACTTTAGCTTTCCTGGGTTTACTTGCAGTATAGCCGCGGACGATGCTTGATCGCTTTCGCAATCGTGCTAGGCAAATGAACATGCAGAGCTAGAATGCTGGCTGAGAATAAGTCCGAGGACCCATAACTTCGAGTTTACCCTCCTGCCACGACTGGGCCGTTGGATATTGTACATCTGCCCGGGATAGTCCCAGGCACAGCAACACCAGACCGGATCGAGCGAGTCGTCCGGGCGCCGGAAAGTCCGAACCTGATCCCGAGCCCAAAGAATCCTCGACGAGGGTATCAAGGGCCCGAGAAGAACGGACCGAGAGTTACCCCCAATAGATAGGGACAGTGGGAATCTCGTTAATCCATTCATACGCGTCACTAATTAGATGACGAGGCATTTGGTTATTTAACTACTTTATTTTCCATGTTTCAACATGCAGAACATCTAATACATCATGTACAATGTTTTTATCTGCATGAATACAGAATATATTAATTGTTTAAGCCCGTGGTCCCCCCAGCCCGACATTCTCATCCGCGACCGTCGTAATCTCGTTGAACCTTCTGAAGTTCATATAGGATCCCTTGAGGACCCCTGATGGTAATTCCTCGCAATACCGCTCTGCCAATTCCCAGGCCCGCAAACGTCTCCGCTGATTCAGTTGCCCATATTCTTCCTCGCCAACACAACGTGACCGTAGGACTCCTATATTCTTTGTCGATACCTGTAACACATTACTAGCCAGCTCTACTAATTCTCGGTTGTCAGCGTAATACCTCTTCTTTCTTCTATGACCCTCAGCCATCGGACAGAACCCAGATATTATTTGATGAGTACGTCCAACATATGGCCCTTATCTCCTTTTGACCAGAAGATTCGGCTTCCTAATACCCGCCGATGTCCGAAACTGATGTTCACGCCTTATAGTGTGTCCCCCTCTCTGAAGCTCCGACGCTAGCCGCCATCGCATCGTGCCTCATAATCCTGCCTCCATGAGTCCGGAAACACTGCTGAATGACATGGGCCGAAGTCTCCTGCACTCCGCATCCATTCGACATCTCACATCCTCACCGGCTCGCCTGGATCCCCTGGTAGTTCTCACTCTGATTGGGAGAGCGTTGATCCACACCTTTATGTAGTGCAACCAGTCCGACGGTGGAATCCGTACCAAAGAATCGCAAACTCAATCTGTGGAGGCCGTAACCATTCTCGCCGCATGTAACTCAAAGCCGTCCACTGTCCCATAGAGCTCCGTGGACCAGTCCCTGCTTCTTCTCAATGCCACCAAGCACCAATTCTTCTTCTGTATCGCCCACAAGCTGGCATCTGCCATTTTTGCCAGGGCAAAGTCCGATGTCAGCAGACGTCCGAAGCGGGCCAACACCAATCGAGGAATGGAAGCCTCGAACGACATGATTCCAAGTCCGCCCATGCGGGGCGTGAAAAAAGGACTTCGGTATATCTCTCAGAAAACACAACCATCTACGAACTTCGGCCCGCACCTGTCTATCCAATCTTCTGAGACGTTCACAAGAAATTCGTCCCAGAACAAGAGCATGAATGAATCGCGGGAGCAAATATGATCTTAAGATTGCCAACCTCTGCTGAGGTTTTAACGGCGCCCTTCTAACTCGCTCGAGCAGAGGACCCATCTCAACAGAATATATAGTCAAACCCGTCCGTCGTGAACCTAATACCCAGGTACCTCATTCCCTGCATCACACCAACCTGGGAGACCGGCTGCTCCCCAACCATAAACTGTGCCTCCGTTATCACCTTCATCTTCTTCGCTTTGCCTGCCGGAACCAAAGAAAAGGCTATACATTTTGTTGGTGATAGCTCCATACCAAATTTTTCCAGGGCTTCTCTGACCCTATTTAGGGCATATAAGTTGTCCCTTTCTCGATGAGCTTATGATGACTAGATTATCCACAAAGGCCAAGGCATTCACATTATTCGAGGCCATACTGTAGCCAACCTGCTCCGGAATCTCGGCCAAAATGTTATTCATAACAATGTTAAATATGAATGGGGAAAGGAGGTCCCCTGTCTTACCCCACGCCCAAGACGTATCTCCTCCGAAAAAGCTCTATCGACCTTGATCCTAAGCGTGGCTGTACTATATATGTAGCGGAGGTAGTCGATCATTCCAGGCGTCATTCCATACTCTTCCAGTGATCCATATATCCCGCAGTGGCTAATTGTATCAAAAGCCTTCCGTACATCTAAGGCAAGTACATGGATCTGTTTCCGATTGCTGCGAGCATCAGACAGCAGCACAGCCAAAATGGACACGGTTTCCGCACATCCATCTGCAGAAATAAAACCTCTCTGTCTCTCATCAAAGATCTTAAGGGATGATAAACGTGTGACCAGTATCTTATGGAAATGCCTCATTATTACCGACGCTACAGTAATAGGCCGATAGTTAGATGGCAACAGCAAGTCCGGACTCTAGGAATCAACACCGTCCTCGAGCTAAGGAATCTCTCAGGCATCTTACCAGTTGCCATAAAAATATTGAATATTGCCGCACGCAATATAGGCGGTACTTCGGACATCCATCTCCTCGCTGTCATCCCATCATCCATGCCCGCCGCTGGCAATTTCACCGAAACAATCTCAGCCACTGAGACCGGGGTCCAAATGTCATACATGATAGGAACAGCCCGCGCACCCCTCCGCACCGGCCACTCATCTTGCATTGGATCAGACTCAAAGATAGGCTTCCAAAACCTAACTTGATCTAGGAGAGCAGGATGAGGAAGGCCATCCGTATCACTATCCAATACCTTGCGTGCGGCCTTCGACATGTTTTTCCTCCATAGTTCCTGTATTCTCCAAATTTCTCGTCGCCGAGCTCTACGCCTGAACAATGTTCTGCAGGCAACGGAGTCGCGGGCAAGACGATAAGAATCCGAATCCGACGAGAAAAAACGGGGTCAAGATAGAACCACCAAAAAAGTCACTAGATTTGAAGGCCCAAAAACAAGTCAAAACGAGCTCAAATCAAATCCAAATCACTCTCAAAGGCTTCAGGGGACTCTAAACCGTCGATTTACGCGAAAAACAAAAAGTCACTAGAATCTAGGGGAAATACCCTAGATTCGCGCAATGATAGTTTATGATAAGCTGAGTGTCAAACCAATGTTAATTTTATTCCGCCTTTGGTTAATGAGAAATGACACTCCGAAAAACCGAAAACCCTATGACGTCTTAGTGAAATGACACTCCGAAAAACCAAAAACCCTATGACGATTAGTTTCTGATCGGGTGGCACCCGTTTGGCCACGTTAATATTGATCACAGTCCCGATTGACCACGTTGCAATTGACCACGTTGCGATTGACCACGTTGATATTGACCACGTTCCGATTGGCCACCGTCCCGATTGCCCAC
>JANQDE010000549.1:24540-34540 GCA_037157785.1 Cephalotes varians
CCCCTTGGTCAGTCCCATGCCCAAAAGCCAGTCAGCGGACGCGAGACACCAAATTCCCCTCCAAGAGATGGTACAGGAGGAGAACTCGATGTCCGGAAGTTGGACTTCACTCTCCCGGGAGATCGCCTCACGCAAGGTCGCGTTGTTCATGTAATAGCGCACCTTGCGCTCGTAGGCGTCTCCCGAAGGAGTTGCGCCGCTGACGACCTGCGTGTCCAGCACCGGCCCTAAAGCCACGCAGGCAAAGCAAGTCAGGCTTGCGTTTGTCCTCGTGATGTACGCCGATTCTTCGCGTACTGTCCAGCCCGCGTTCCTCAACCCGGCAGCTAAAACGCGACACACCGCGTTGTGCCGAAGAACGCGGCCACCATGGGTACGGAAGCACCCCTGGATGACGTGCGCGGCTGTCTCGGTGGATTGACAGCCGGCACGACATCTGGTGGCGTACATTTCACGCCTCATCCCCTTCGACGTACGGATACGCGTTGGGAGGGTATTGGCGCGAATATGCACGTACTRGACAAAATCACGGCCGGGAATAGCGTGGCTCCCATGATCTACCCACCACGAGGACAGATTGGAATCCCGGCACTCCCGCAACTCGTAACCGTCCACCGACTGGTATAGTCGGTAAGACCATCATCTGTCCCGCAGGTTCTTGCTGGTCGCGTGCCGCGCCCACTCTCGACGGCGGACTACCCAGATAGAATGGGTGATGGCCCGCATCTGCGAGGCAGTGGACAATTCCAAGCTGCGAAGACGTTGGAACAGCAGACCTGGAACCGTGGTGGCCAATGCAGGAATGCCGAGACGGGCGCATGGAAAAAGGTCGGTACGTTCTTTGGTAATTGAAGCCATCCGCGAACCGCCGCGCGGGTCTGTACATCCAGAGCTTTCAATTTGCCAAGTGTGGACCTACCCAAAACTAGCGAATGGTACAGGCGCGGGAGGAAGAAGCAGCGGACGATCTTRAGCCGCTGCTGGGGCTTCAGGGTTGCTCTGCTCAGTCGGCCCAGAAAGATGGAGATATCTGAGCCAACTTTCCTCGGTCCCGCCGGTCGGAAATCGATCCCCAAGTAGCGCCATTCGGCGGCAGTATCTAGCTGCGGAAGCCAAGTGCCATCTCACAGCCGGAACTGGGGGGTCATCAGGATCTTGATTTTCTTTTCCCGACCAGAAGGAACGAGGGATAGAACAGAGTACTTCTTCCCTTGGAACAGAAGCCCCATCTCCCTAGCCTTGTCTTCCACTACTCGCAACGAGGTCTGGAGGCCTCACTTGATGGCAGCGAATAGTAGAACATCGTCAGCATACGCGATGTTGTTGATTCAATGTTCTCCTAGGTGGTATCCGATGTCAGCAGGCAGGTAAGGCTCGCATGACCACGTCTACCACCAGGCAAAAAAGCACTGGCGATAGCGAGTCCCCTTGCCTGACGCCTCTGCCGATACCAGAGAGCTCGGACCTGACACCGCGCACTTCGAACATCGTGCTGCTGTGGGCGATTACGTGCCCTACGTAATCGATGAGACTGTGAGGCAAGCCCAGTCCAGCCAGGGCGTTGATAATCGCGCCGTGGCTGACGCAGTCGAAGGCCTTCGCGAAGTCCAGGAAGGCAGCGTGCAACTCTCGACAACGGGATCTGGCATCCATAAGTAAGAATGCTAGTATGGCGACGTTTTCGCCGCATCCGTCGTCGAAGCAACGCTGCCTTAGATCGACAATCCTGGACTCGCGAAGCCTCTGGACTAGGATCTTGTGTAAGTGCCTCATGGCCATGGAGGTTATGGAGATCCGGAAATCACTCGGAAGCGAATAATCGCCTCCATTCAAGATGAAGACCTTCCGACTCACCAGCAATGATGCCGGAAAACCTCCGCAATGCAGGCGTTGTACGCGCTCGTACTCCGCTCGCCGTCGCGCTTTTCTACTCGGATTGACAGTGCGTCTAGGCGGTCGCGAACGAGGAGCACCGGGAGGGAAAACGCCGCTTAGCCACGGGCCGACATCGTTGACACTCCGCCGGCCATCCAGCACGTCTGATCCGATACGGACCAGAACGTGGGAGTTCCATCCCTGGATGGCCTCCACGACTGGAATGAGAGCGCGAATAGCGCTGGCAAAACTGCTAAGCGTCACCCCAGCCGGGAGAAGATGGTGTATGCGGAGGCGAAACCGGCGACCCGTGAGTGGAGATGGCGAAGGCTTGAGGGGAAGCCGAAAGACTGGAGCCGTTACCGGAGAGGATGGAAGTCTCCCCAGACGTGGCGGACAGATCTTCAAGGGCTGCGGCAACGAGCACGTTGGTACTCGCCGTTCTTCCGCATCCCCTGATGGCCTCAAGAGTGTGGTTGGGAACCACGGCGAGTAGGTGCTGGTTGACAAACCGAACACCCCGATGCACAACCAGAGCCTCCTCCCTCGCCATCATGCGCTGCTCTTCGCTCCACTGGCGTCTAGTTTTCTCGATGTTGATCTCCTCGTTAACGATGGCTTCGTGCGCTCGGCATCGACGAACGCCGAGACCGGACTTGATGCTGAACACGCGGTCATAATCGGGACATGAGTGAGCGGGGGCAGGTGCAAGGACAGCAGGAGACCGAGCGGCAGCGGGAGGCCGACGGGGACGACCTGGAGCTGGCTCGGGGGGACGATGGGACGACAGGTCCGGCGGCCCGAGGCTGCCGCCGGAGATTATATCTCATTTCCTTATTATCCGTGTCTGTCATAAACAGGCCCGAGGGGCTGGCAACCTCACGGGCCCGGGTGGTACGCGAGCGTACCACCGAAGCCAGAGCCCCATTGGCCGCCGGAACGACGTGTTCCGGTGTTGCCCGATTCTCACCACGAGGAGGTGGGATTGGCACATGGGCGACTTCAAACGAGGCCGCCCTTAAGAGAGTTATAGTTATTCCCGCCGTTTACCCTCGCTTGCTTGAATTTTTTCACGTTGACATTCAGAGCACTGGGCAGAAATCACATTGCGTCAACACCCGCGAGGGCCATCGCAATGCTTTGTTTTAATTAGACAGTCAGATTCCCCTAGTCCGTGACAGTTTTGAGCTGAGCGTTGAATGACGGCTGAAGAGAATCACGACGACTCGCGCCACCACGGAAGCCTCGCAGCAAGGAAGGTCCGGGGGAGGCCAAGGCACGGGACCGAGCTCGGATCCCGATATCGGCGCGAGAACACCGAACGTTCACCTCGCCCAGGCCCGGCACGTCAGCCAGACTCGCTTCCCGACCAAGCTCGACACGCCCCGCTCCTCAGAGCCAATCCTTATTCCGAAATTACGGATCCAATTTGCTGACTTCCCTTCCCTACATTAGTCTATCGACTGGAGGCTCTTTACCTTGGAGACCTGCTGCGGATATGGGTACGAATCGGCGCGACACCTCCGCGTGGCCCTCTCCTGGAATTTCAAGGTCCGAGAGGAAGATCCGGACACCGCCGCAACTGCGGTGCTCTTCGCGTTCCAAAYCCTATCTCCCTGCTAGAGGTTTCCAGGGAACTCGAACGCTTATACARAAAAGAAAACTCTTCCCGGATCTCCCGACGGCGTCTTCAGGTCATTTTGGGTTACCCCGACGAACACTCTTACGAGGGCCCGAATTGTATGCGGTTCCGCTGCCGGGTTCCGGAATAGGAACCGGATTCCCTTTCGCCCGACGGGCGTGTGTCTGTTTTCTTTTGTCTTGCAGCGACGGGATACGGGGGCCTCTTGGACTCCTTCTCCCGTGCGTGCGTGCGTTCCTTTTTTCTTTTTGTGGCACTCGAGTATCGTACGCCGTCATTGACATAAGATTTCTCCTAGGGCTTAAGATCAACTGACTCGTGTGCAATGGCTGTTCACACGAAACCCTTCTCCACGTCAGTCTTCCAGGGCCTCGCTGGAGTATTTGCTACTACCACCAAGATCTGCACCGACGGCGGCTCCAGGCAGGCTCGCGCCCAGACCCTTCTGCGCACACCGCCGTGACCCTCGTCAGGGCTTCGTGGCGGCGCGTACGCGCGTGGTAACGCGCACGGCCGCCCCACTTGCCGCTGACGGCAGAGTATAGGCTCGACGCTTCAGCGCCATCCATTTTCAGGGCTAGTTGCTTCGGCAGATGAGTTATTACACACTCCTTAGCGGATTCCGACTTCCATGGCCACCGTCCTGCTGTCTTAAGCAACCAATGCCTTTCGTGGTGTCTCATGAGCGTCGAGTTGGGCGCCTTAACTCTGCGTTTGRTTCATCCCACAGCGCCAGTTCTGCTTACCAAAAATGGCCCACTTGGCACTCTGATCCGAGATGCTCGTGGCTTCATAGTTCAAGAAAGCCAGAGATCTCACCCATTTAAAGTTTGAGAATAGGTTGAGGTCGTTTCGGCCCCAAGGCCTCTAATCATTCGCTTTACCAGATGAGACTCGCGCGCGTTCCGTGCGGAACGGCCGAGTGCCARCTATCCTGAGGGAAACTTCGGAGGGAAYCAGCTACTAGATGGTTCGATTAGTCTTTCGCCCCTATACCCAGTTCCGACGATCGATTTGCACGTCAAAATCGCTACGAACCTCCATCAGGGTTTCCCCTGACTTCGTCCTGACCAGGCATAGTTCACCATCTTTCGGGTCCCAACATGTACGCTCTGGGTGCGCCTCTTCTCGCAATGAGAACGAGACGCCCCGGGAGTACGGAGCCGCGTCGCGGCCCATCCTCCCTCGGTCGATAACCAGGGCCGATCTTCACTTTCATTACGCTTTAGATATCGCTAGTCCCAGTGACTCGCATACATGTTAGACTCCTTGGTCCGTGTTTCAAGACGTCCTAAGAGTACCCAAAGCAGTAGCGTCGCCKACCGGTATCGGTCCCCCGGGCGAGGACGAACCCTGCCGCGAGAGGACGTTCGTAGGCCTGTCGAAGGTTAACCGTACGACCAACAGCGGGCCAGGACCGGTGACGGCGCTAGGTCCGTTAGCCTCCGTGTACCGTGGCGCGCGCTTGCGACGGCCTCGACGCACTCGTTGAGTTGAGATGCGGCCTGATACCTTGCGTGTACCGCCGGGCAATCGGCCGGGCGACCGAGGGTTTGACGCGTGCGGTTTTACCGGCGACGCGTCAGTCACCGCACTCGGGCCATAGACCGA
Source organism: Cephalotes varians (assembly GCA_037157785.1). Lineage (NCBI taxonomy): Eukaryota > Metazoa > Arthropoda > Insecta > Hymenoptera > Formicidae > Cephalotes > Cephalotes varians. The sequence continues at coordinate 29,669 of JANQDE010000549.1, forward strand.
CACTCAGCGGATCGCGACGTTCTACTAGGGGAGAAGTACACGACAACGAACGCCGGATATCGACGCACGGCAGCGTGTCCGCGCTGCGAGCCGCGAGGCCCCGCGGGACATCGCCCACCGACGCGAAGCCAGCGTCGCTGACGATGAATCTTCCCGTTCGATCTTTTGGGTTTCTTAGGTTTACCTTCTTAGGTGAACGGTTTCACGTACTCTTGAACTCTCTCTTCAAAGTTCTTTTCAACTTTCCCTCACGGTACTTGTTCGTTATTGATCTCGTAGTCGTATTTAGCCTTAGATGGAGTTTACCACCCACTTAGAGCTGCACTCTCAAGCAACCCGACTCTAAGGAGAGATCCTCCCGAGACGCGCACCGGTCGCTACGGGCCTGGCACCCTCTGCGGGTAAGTGGCCCCATTCAAGATGGACTTGGACGCAACGCGACGCCTCGGGATAAGCGGACCCTCCCAAACACCATATTTCCCTGCGGCGGAACCGCGGGATTCGGTGCTGGGCTCATTCCTGTTCGCTCGCCGCTACTAAGGAAATCCTGGTTTGTTTCTCTTCCTCCGCTTAATAATATGCTTAAATTCAGCGGGTAATCTCGCCTCCTCTGAGGTCGTCAATCAAAATGTCGGGTCGCACGTCTCGCGGTGAGACACGCGCCGTCGCGATGACGAGACGGAGCTTCGCTCGACGCCGCAAGTGCGTCGAGGTGCCCGTCGGTCGGTCTCTCTCGGACGAGGCAGAACGCCGTTTGCGTTTTTTGGTTCCGTGCTTGCGCGCACAGATAAGGCGCCCGCGACCTCGAGCGGTTCGACGTTCGCGCGGAGCGCGAGTGTTTGCCACCGCGGCTCGGTCGCGCCGGGACGAATAGATACCGAGGGGGCAAGTACACGACGACGCGTGCCGGTYCTTCGATCGACGACGATCTCGTGGACTCGGGACTCGCGGTCGGCTCGCGATCCATCGCATCCACCCGAGAAACGCGGCCGGATATGGTTTATCCGGGGCCGCGTACGGGGCCTGTCCTGGATCGTGCGGGTCGCGCGACATCGTCAGACGGCCGTTTCCTCCCTCTCTCGCAATGAGAGAGAGAGAGAGAGAGAGACGAAGCCGGAGACAGAATCTCCGATTGCACGCGTGCACATCCTCGCACAACTTGATCCCTCGCGGAACCGACGTGTGGGGACGCAGCGCGGAGCGGCGTGACAGACGACATTCGTCAGTTCTCCTCGTCGACGCGCTCTCCTTAATCGACCTTGGAGTCTGCGGGTGGCGACGGCGCGGCACCTCGCGCGCACGCGTCACGTTAAAACGCCAACGGTCAAGTTACTCTCTCATTTCAGACGACGCCCAGGGGAGACGGGCTCCTCTCTCTCCGATGGTCCCCGAAGAGAGCCATCACGAGAGAGGTCTCGCGCAAACAGGGCGAACATCCAACGTACGCCGTCACGCACATGATACGCGCGACGGCGCAAGCAGTTTGTCGTTACTAAAACGACCCTCAGCCAGGCGTGGTCCGGGAATTGTATCCGTGGACCGCATTGTGCGTTCGAAATATCGATGTTCATGTGTCCAGTTCACAAGTTGACGCCCTATGCGTTCTTCATCGATCCACGAGTCAAGTGATCCACCGTTCAGGGTAATCGTTTTCATTGCGTTCGATGACACTTTCATCTCCTATTATCATGCATGCCCGTCCCTCGGCACAACTCACTCACTCACCCGCTAGGGGATCGATGAGGAGGCGCGCGAGTGGATCGGGGATGGCCCTTCGATCAGCCTGGTCGCGCGTCCGAGCACGCGTGGACCGCTCCGTTTACGGGGGCTACGGTACAATGAGATACACCAATTGTGTCTCGCAGAGCGAACGGAGCGTCTCTCGCGGGGCGAGAGCCGAGGCGGAAGTCTTTGAAAAATCATCGGACGACGAAGACACGTCTTCGGCCCTCCAGCGCGCACGGCCCCCCGGGGTATCGGGGGTCATGCGGCGCTACAGGTTACCACCGGTTCGCGCCGGCTGACGCGCCGTGTCGAATCGAGAGCGAGCTCGATCTTTGGGGCGTGCCAGGCGCCTCGCTTCTGCTCGCGTTACACCGCGGGATTACAACATACGGTCGCCTCACGGTCCCAACGACACACATCGGCACGTCGAATATATTCCCGGGTGACGTTACGAGACAGTGTATTGTATAGCGTCTTGTCGGGCCGAGTGTGCGCGTGTCGTGACTCTCGAGAGAACGAGAGCGGAACGCGGCGCCGACTGCGGCACACGACGTAGAGAGAAGCGCGCTCGGGCAAGATGCGCTCTCTCGGCGGAGCGGGCGCGCTCACGCGGACCGATCCCACGACGAGAAGTCGCGAAAAGTCAGGTCCGCGGCGGAGCGGCGCCCGCGGCGCGATGCCCCGGATCGATCGACGATCGTCGCGGGGCGGTTCGCACTTTCCTTTTGTCGTGGTTTCTCTGTGTTTCCTTCTTTCAGGACAGTCGCCGACTGCTGCTCGTCTCCTGTAGGACGGCAGAGCAGGACCTCCGAAACGTTAATGATCCTTCCGCAGGTTCACCTACGGAAACCTTGTTACGACTTTTACTTCCTCTAAATGATCAAGTTTGCTCATCTTCCCGGCAACATCGGCATTGCCGACGCATTGCCGCGCACCAGTCCGAAGACCTCACTAAATCATTCAATCGGTAGTAGCGACGRGCGGTGTGTACAAAGGGCAGGGACGTAATCAACGCGAGCTTATGACTCGCGCTTACTSGGAATTCCTCGTTCATGGGGAACAATTGCAAGCCCCAATCCCTAGCACGAAGGAGGTTCAGCGAGTTACCCGGGCCTTTCGGCCAGGGAACACACGCTGAATCCTTCAGTGTAGCGCGCGTGCGGAACATCTAAGGGCATCACAGATCTGTTATTGCTCAATCTCGTGCGGCTAGAAGCCACTTGTCCCTCTAAGAAGATTTGTTTGTACGTTGGTAATAAAAACCCGCCGGTCGAAGCCGGGGGCCTTCGTGATACCATATGGTACGCCTATTTAGCTGGCTAGAGTCGTTATCGGAATTAACCAGACAAATCCCTCCACCAACTAAGAACGGCCATGCACCACCACCCACCGAATCAAGAAAGAGCTATCAATCTGTCAATCCTTCCGGTGTCTGAGCCTGGTGAGGTTTCCCATGTTGAGTCAAATTAAGCCGCAGGCTCCACTTCTGGTGGTGTCCTTCCGTCAATTCCTTTAAGTTTCAGCTTTGCAACTATACTTCCCCCGGAACCCAAAAGCTTTGATTTCCCGGAATCTGTCCGCCGAGTCATCGGAGGAACTTCGGCGGATCGCTAGTATCCTAGATCGATGGTATCGTTTATGGTTAAGAACTAGGGCGGTATCTGATCGCCTTCGAACCTCTAACTTTCGTTCTTGATTAATGAAAACATTTTTGGCAAATGCTTTCGCTTCTCTCCGTCTTGCGACGATTCAAGAATTTCACCTCTAACGTCGCAATACGAATGCCCCCATCTGTCCCTGTTAATCATTACCTCGGGGTTCCGAAAACCAACAAAACAGAACCGAGGTCCTATTCCATTATTCCATGCACGCAGTATTCAGGCGAGGATAGCCTGCTTTAAACACTCTAATTTGTTTAAAGTAAACGTACCGGCCCGACTCGACACTCAGTAAAGAGCACCGCGACGGGATATTAGTTGGGCCGTCCTCGCGAGGCTAAGCCCACCGGTAAGACGTCTCACATCACGCCAGTTAAACACCGCGAGCGGTGAACCGACGGTGTGCGACACAGATTCAACTACGAGCTTTWTAACCGCAACAACTTTAATATATGCTATTGGAGCTGGAATTACCGCGGCTGCTGGCACCAGACTTGTCCTCCAATGGATCCTCGTTAAAGGATTTAAAGTGTACTCATTCCGATTACGGGGCCTCGGATGAGTCCCGTTTCGTTATTTTTCGTCATTACTTCCCCGTGTCGGGAGTGGGTAATTTGCGCGCCTGCTGCCTTCCTTGGATGTGGTAGCCGTTTCTCAGACTCCCTCTCCGGAATCGAACCCTGATTCCCCGTTACCCGTTACAACCACGGTAGGCGCAGAACCTCCAATCGACAGTTGATAAGGCAGACGTTTGAAAGATGCGTCGCAGGTGCTAGGACCGTGCGATCAGCACAAAGTTTTTCAGATTCACCAAAATAAACGGTAGACGGACGGAGACCGCCCGCCACCGATTGGTTTTGATCTAATAAAAGCGTCCCTTCCATCACTGGTCGGGACTCTGTTTTGCATGTATTAGCTCTAGAATTATCACAGTTATCCAAGGAAATGTGGGTACAATCTAATGAACCATAACTGATTTAATGAGCCATTCGCGGTTTCACCTTAATTCGGCATGCACTGAGACATGCATGGCTTAATCTTTGAGACAAGCATATGACTACTGGCAGGATCAACCAGGGAGCTTCGTGCGTTCGGTCRCTCGCKTGGAGCGACACGCGCCCGCTGTCCGTGGACGAGCGAGCAGCTCCGGCTCTCGCGCACGGCGAGAGCCCGTTTGTGTGTCGTTATTGCCGCCGGTCTCGCAAGCCGGTCGGCGGCACTCTCTGTGTATAAATATAACATGCGCTCTCGAAAGAGACGCTGCTTACTCCGAAGAGTACTCTCGAATAAAGTTAAGGATTATATTCGTTCTCATTCTCCCATAAATAGTATGCGCGGTATGTAAAGCCGCTTGTAAGTCCTGACGCTAGATCGACGGAGCGATACTGAGACGTCGAGGAACGTGTCACCGTTGCGTTTTAAGCACGGTCAAAAATTTCGCTAAGGCGTACAAGTAAGYGGGAAGAGAAATCGCCAGGGACTTTCTTCC
>JANQDE010000549.1:39540-55583 GCA_037157785.1 Cephalotes varians
TACTTGGACCTTTCTTCTGAGTACAGTTAGTTCTTTGTTCCACCATGGGACTACCTTTCCGCGAATTCTTCTGACCCCAATAGCTCTCCTACATATATCTTGGAGTTCAGTTGTCATTAAATCAACTGCTTGTTCCGCTGGCAAGGAAACCAATCTATTTTTAAGAGTCGGATTAAATACCGTCTCAATTTCTTTACCAAAAAGGTCCCAATTCGCCCGCTTTAAGTCGAATGACAGTCTCTCGTCCCGGAGCTGCCGTCTCTCCCCTCTGGCTGAGGCTATTTTAAAAAGGATGACATTGTGGTCACTTATGGACCTGTTAGGTGATATGTGCCATTCCTTGTGTTTGGCTATTCCTGCTGTAGCCATTGTGACATCGGTATTCGATGTACCTGAGTGGGAGGAGAAGGTCGTGAAGAGGCTGGACTGATTTAGGATCACCAGATTATTAGCCAGAATAAAATCCTCAATTTTATCCCCTCTTTCGTGCGTGGTACGCGAGTACCAGGAGGCTGATAGTGCATTCGCGTCGGCACAGACAATTACTTCGCTCCGAACGTTGTTACTTTTAATTTTGTTAATATGTTCGTCAAGTAACGCCAGGTATGGATCTACTGGGTGAGAGAACTGAAAGTAAGCCGAAATTATATAAAACTCACATGTGCCGGTGACAATCTGAACTGCTACGACATGGCTCGAATTTCCCGTATCCAGCTGCAGTACATCCAAATTCGGATTATGTACCACTATTGCAGACTTGGAGGCAGTCACTTTTGGTTGAAAGACTCTACCTTGCAGTCCAGCGTATCCTTTAACTTTGCCCGTTAAAGAGTATGGCTCCTGTAGGACCTACATCGATCGAGCTTTCTGAATGTTTCCTTAGATCACTCGCAACCCCCTTAGAACCCTGAGCATTTATCTGGAGAATGTTCAGGTCCATTGTATCCGCTTGTAATACAAATCTAATTGTTTCATATATTCTGGACATCTGACATCTTTAACCGAGTGATTTATTTCCTTCCTTTTTCCTCTTTTGCAATTAACACGGCTGATCGCTTTGTTAGCACAGTTTGCCTTTAAGTACTAGAGCTTATACAACGTTTGGCTCCCGAGATTTTTCTAGCATTTGTCTCGCCAACTCTACTGTAGCACCAGGCATTTCTAAAAGTGGATGATATTTATTTAGCCGCACATATCAAAAGGAATTCGCGTATACCACGGGCACCTACGCACGCACCCCCTCCCCCACACACACACACGCACGCACGCATCAGGGCCACATGACGTGCAAATGCCTATTTGCGACCTCCACGCGGTGCACGTTGGCTAATGTTAATGCTAAACACGATGAGACAAATGATTCTTAGGTTTAAACAACTTCGATCACCTGTACGTCCAAAAATCGAGGTTTTCGAGTCTCGCGGCTATTGTGACTTTTGATCAGGATGACTGGAAGAACATTTTCCTAAAGTTTCAACATAATCGACCGAAACCCATTTTCCTATCAAAAACTGCGGGGTACTTTACTCTCCTAAGGAATCCACTCCTAGAATATAATCATCTGAGATTTCTGCAACTAAAAAAGGAAATTCCAAAGAAAATTGTCCTATAACGATTTCAGCAGACACTCTGAATTAAACAGCAACTCTTTTACTAATAGGGTATTTCGGAACGTTATTCCCCAATGGTAGACGCCCCTTCGAGAAACCAATCAATTTCCAACTTAAAATTGAGACATCGGAGCCTGTGTCAATTTTAAAAAGCAAAGTTTTCCGCCTATAGTCCCTTCGAAACGAAAAGGATTCCTCTCCGCAACAATCCTATCAACCCCGTAGGAATATTGTTCTATTTTATTTGGAGCACGCTTCCCAACTTGTCCCTCTCAGCTCGACTAGACCTAGTTTTCCTTTTTCTTGTTTTTTAAAGATGAATACTCGGATCGGAAGCTCAGTTGTCTCACATTGCCAACATTCTTTACTTCCATTCCCACATAAGTCACGAAGATTTCCTTTCCTAATCTTTTTTCCTTCTCTTTTTCCTTTCTCTCCTCCTTTGTTAATGTTTTCCCGAACAAAATTATTTTTCTACCTAAAACAACCTTCATTTCCGCGCGAAAAACTATTTTTTTTAATAACTTTTATTGCGACTCTCTACCGCCGTTTTTAAAGAATTTACCACTTCTAGCTGTGCGTTTAATAAAATCCTCCGTCAAAGGTAGAAATAAACTGCGCGCAAGCAATCTTTTCTCGAAGGAACACTCAGGATAAGCCGAATGCACTAAACGCACTATCGGCGCCTAAAGTAACAAAATCTTCAACAAACTTTTGTCTACGGTTGGTAAATTGGAAATAATAGGACTGAGCCGAATGTCCTTCCCTGATTCAAGTTTCGATTTCAATTCCGTGAATGAGACCGAATCTATTTCCGCGATTCCATTTAAAACAGTGACCCTTCTCCGCAAACACGCCGCGAGGGCCACAGTCTTGACCGAGTCGCTTCAGTCATTCACGCTCGTGATAAACTCAAATTGAGAAAGAAATTCTCGCAGGGGAACATCGCCGTCAAAAACATCCGGTTTAAATTTATAACCTAAACCGGAACGCATAATTCCCGATAGAAGATCGTTCGTAGTAGGAATACTATTATTAGAGTGACATAGCTGTGTAATTCTCTTGCGGAGATATCAGAGTTCCTCGTCCCGTAACTGCAACATCGTAGCGAACTCCTCCTGTCGTTGCTGATGCAGAACACGTTCCTCTCTGAACTGCCGCAACTCCTCCATCGCCGTGCGAAGAAGCATCTCCGGATCTGTCGCCTCAACGCCTCCCTTTGACCGTGTACACATCCTTTTCTTCGGCGAAGTCATTAAATCCATGGCGTTCTCCAGTTTTATCCCGGACGAGCCCCCAAAATGTTACGTTCACGCTACGCACGTTCGCTCACTTACAGCACGGACACTCCAACGCGACACTCGCGTTAATAAAAGATTAAGAGAAACAGATTAAGAGAACACTAATTTATTGAACAATTAATCAACCAAAACGTTATAATAAAGGAATATTTTGAGAACGACTCGCGTTTTTAGAAAGTGCGTTCTTAACAGCTCAAGAACTCCAAACCGTTGCCTCTGGCAACCGATCTTCTTCCTCCGCTCCGTCGCTCAAATCATACGGTAACATTTAGCGCGGCTATGATCTGACACGGGCGAAACAATACTATCTAGAGTCGATTTTAAAACAAATATATACCATATTATGAACTATTACGTCCCGATTCAACAATAAAACAGTAAGTTTTAATTCCATGAAACGTTTTATAAATTCTTTTAATATACATTTTAATACAGAATTTAATACAGATTATAGATTTTCTATAGTTGACTTTTATAGTACATTTCATAATTCAGCATCCCATTACGCCTCGAACCTTGGGAAAAAGATTTGCCCTGACAGCCACTGTTTATAAATACTTGAAAATACTCGGCATCATTGTAGAACCTGTGTCCTCTTTGTGAAAAAGCTCTTTGCTTTGATAATAAAGGCAATTAGATTAAATTACTTTATGCAACTTAAAAGACATTCTTCGCAAGACGTATTGATGTTAAAAAAATTATGAAACCGCGCCTGCATTATTATTGATTCAAGATCTGATTATAAAACTCGTAAAAATACGTGATACAGATATTGTAAAATTGATGTCATGATACTCGTATGTACTCGTATGAAACCAGCTATATTACTTTCATTCGAACTCAAACATTGTGTTGAGCATGTATATTTTAAGCTATGTCAAAATACGTACATGGTTAGTGAAAAATTTAAACAATTTGTAACCTATTTACGTCAAAACTCTATAATCAATAAATGTGATGCTGCAAACATGATTGTGTAAGATTTATGATAAAGAATCAAATATAGAATGTGAATTAGTAGCTTTAGCCTTAGATAATATTGTGTGTGATGCGTTACATGAAAAATAAACGTATGTTAAAGAGAGACATCTGATTTCTATTCCTTCCTATTCAGCAATTTGGATGGGAACGATTCACTTGGACGGTGCAAACAGCACAGCCACTCACAGCGACTGGTGCCTAGAGATTTTCACTGTTCGAGCGCTGTGAGTAGCTAGTGGACAATTGAACTGTGTCCATTTGAATGTTACTCGTTTCGGATTACAGTGCTGCGTTCAGCTTGTCTCTTTATTAGGTCGCGAAAATCATAATACATACTCGTAATAAATAATATAAATTATTTTTGATAAAAAATCTTAAGAACCTGAAGGTAGAGACAAAACTTGAAAAGAAAATTGAAAAAGAAAACGTTGATAGTAAAAAAAAGATGATAAAAACACAACGGGAAAAGGCGAGAGAAGAATAAAGAATGCATCGAGAGAGAGCGAAAGAGAAAGAGAGAATGAATCGAGAATTATGGAAAGGAAAAAGAGAGTGAAAATGATGGCGGCGGCGGACTCCCTGCGGACTCCTCCCCGCGGATTCCACATCTAGTGACGTCATTCCTCCCTCCCCGCACATAGTGACACTCCTCGCGCACCTAATAACGTCATTTTCCTCGCGGAAAACCCCTCCTGCCCCGTACTCGTCTTGAAACCCATGTATTAGAATCCGTAGAGTTTTTCTACTAACTATTTTTAATTTGTATAAAAACTATATGTTGCAAAAAATATATTTTGTTTATTTTTTGCAACATAATATGATACAAAATGCAAGATATCATTACAAAATTACTTTTTTTAAAAAAAGACGGCAAGTATACGCGCTCTTCAAAAAATAAATTATTGTATCAAATTTTTCCTATTTGAACTCAAGTAGCAGTAATTTTAATTCTTTAAATTCTTTAAAAAAATGATATTATAAAATTGCGTTATCTAATTCAATCCAAATGATTGAAAAACTCAAGTATATCTTTAATTATTAAAAAATAAAACCTAATCTACCATTCGTATAATATTACACAAACTAAATAATATATATACCATTTGTGCATAAGATTTGATATCAATAAGTAGCAGTAAGTTCATTCCATTATCTCAACAGTTAGGTGTATAATTGAGGAGCCGGATCGAGGAACCGGCTGAGCGTTCGGCCACGGGCAAAAAGCACAGTCCAAATGGTCTATTTTTCGAAGTCGTCAAATCAATTTAAAAAAAAATACTAGCTTCTAGAGAATAAAAAAACGCCACCTTTTTATGTATACAGTTATTTCATTCAATGAATAGTTTTTGAGATAAAAATTAATAAGTGTAAAATTTTAATCAATTGATATAATTATTTTTTTAAACTTAAATCGCTGAATCTCTGTGAAAAATATACGAATCTATTTGAAATTTTAAACATAGATTAAGTAAGTGTTGGCGATGCTGAAAACCCGATTAGAGTAATAAAAAATCTGGATAATTTAATAATATTTAATTAAAAAGTGCGCTATGTAGGAGGTTATGGTTTTCGTCATTCATTTATTATTATTACAAACATAACGATTATGTATATCGTTTATATTTGTAATAATAATAATAAAGTATCAATTTATGCGATAAATCTTTAAAAATAAAAATCATCTAATTAAAAGAATAAAATTTTATTATTTGAATACTCAGCCTTGCTTTATGCTACATCTAAATATATTCTGATAAACCATATTTTGTCGTAATAATGTATTAAACAAAACTTGAAGTACTACGTATGTAAATAAATGAACTATTTATTTGTAACGGTCTGACTTTCGGCTGCTCTGTCGAAAGTCCGGGATCGGATCTTGCTTGTCGGACGCCAGGTAGAAATAAGAAAACGCGGTGGTTATGGATGAAATAAACAAATAACAATTTATTCAGGCTTCATGGGTATTTACAGTTTACTGGGGGTATGTTTAGACGCGGCGTTAGTTATAAACGTTTTAGCCCTATCATGCGCAGGGCATATTTTTATTCGGATTCTGACTCGTGCGTAGTATAGCGAACGCAAATTTACAGTCGGATGATGCGGATTATTGTTCGATATTTACAGAGTATTTACAGGCCGTGGAGACGGCTGAAGGCGCCTTGAGCGCGATGGTTACAGAATTATGGAACGCGTGCGTGACGTCTATTCTTGGGCCGCGGGATGGCACCATGGCTCGGTATTTGCTGAGGCCGGCGCGCACGCGAGTGCGTGACGTCACGCTCGGCGGCAATGTTGTGCGGTTGACCGGAGGCCCGTCGCGGGCAAAACGCGGTGCCGGTATTGCCCGACACGGTTTTCGGAATTGCAGTCGCGATGCGCAACTTTTAAACCGAGCGCGCAACTTCGGATAAGACTAGCGGAGGCAGAGCCGAGAACGCCCGAGCTCTGTAAGCAGGAATAAGGCCGAGAACGCCCGAGCCTTAAGATGAGCGTAGGCAGAGCCGAGAACGCCCGAGCTCTGTAAGTAGAAATAAGGCCGAGAACGCCCGAGCCTTATGATGAGCGAAAGCAGAGCCGGAACGCCCGAGCTCTGTAAGCAGGAATAAGGCCGAGAACGCCCGAGCCTTGTGATGAGCGGAGGCAGAGCCGAGAACGCCCGAGCTCTGCAGCAGGAATAAAGCCGAGAACTCCCGAGCCTTAAGATGAGCGTAGGCAGAGCCGAGAACGCCCGAGCTCTGTAAGTAGAAATAAGGCCGAGAACGCCCGAGCCTTATGATGAGCGGAGGCAGAGCCGAGAACGCCCGAGCTCTGTAAGCAGGAGTGAGGCCGAGAACACCCGAGCCTCACGAGGAGCGGAATTGAAAGCCGAGAACGCCCGTGCTTTCGTATCGTGCGGAGAAGAGCCGTACTCTTTTGATCAAGACCTGGTTACCGTAGCCGAGAACACCCGTGCTGACGGTCGGATCGGATCTGGTCCCGCTTGTTTCGTGCCGGGCCGTTTTATACTTGCGGCCGTTTTATACACCCGGCTGCGGAGCGGTGGCCGCGCGTAGCGGCGTTTGTTGAGCGCGTGACGCGGGGTGCGCGGCGTGTGGCGCGGAACGCTAGACGCGGTGAGCGCGCGGCGCGGGCGCGAAACGCGCTGTTTACAAAATCTTACATGCTAAGTTACTTATTATTACCCGTCACCACTATTTACATTATATATAATTTTATACACTATACACCGGCGATGTTTAATAACGCATCGTCACATCGCCCTCCATCACTAGATGACGAACTCCGGTCATCTCACGTCTTCCGCGCGTACATGCACTGCACGATCGAAGCGGAGCATGTACCGTTTGTCGCCTACGCGGGCCTTATATTTTCGCGACACTGTGGTGGCGAAGTATGGTACCTGTACCATGTGCCCGTCTATCCTGACCTCTATGGGTGGAGGTCCCGATGGTCCGTGGATGATAGGTGCTGACGCGGAAGTCGATTGGTCGACCGTGGTGCTCTCGTCGTTGCTGAGGTCGGAGAGGTCCCCGAAAAGCTCCTCAAATTGTTCCTTTTCTTTTTCCGGGACAGCGGCTTACGGATCGCACCCTGGTGGCGTGGCGGAGGTGGCGGTGGAATTTCCATCAACCCCGCTAGCTTGCGGCGGTTGGCGGCTGTCGAGCGCTGGGTGATGGTTCCCACCCGTGGGATCTTTGTCTGCTGCTTCCTTGTTTGTTGGTGCAGCAACCGCTCCCATGTCGCTTCGAAGTCGGCGTCCGTGGTCGCTTGGTCGGGATCCAGCAGTCTGGCGAAGTCGTCGACCATGGCTCAGGCTATTGGCGGACTGTGTCGGACGTCTTCGAAGGCGGGCTATACCCCCTTTTCGGGTTCTAGCATGTTCGGTGCCTATGGTTTCGTATTTTTGGTCGAGAACCTTCTGTTAGTTCTCCGCGTCTGCTTGTTTATCGTGTTCGACTTTCGGTGCCGGCTTAAGATCCTGTATGTGGACATGTTTATGCCATTTCCCTTGTGCGTTCTGCAGGTCCACGATAACGGGTGAAATAATTCTCTTCACTGTAAACGGCCCGCTGAATTTGGGTAGCAGTTTGGCGTTGATCGCGTCCTTCTTACTGGACAGCTGGTGTGAGCGTTTCTAGACCTCGTCGCCAATATTTGGCTTCCAATTTCTTCGCCGCAAATCGTAATGCTGGGCCTGTTTTTGAAACGCACGGGCGAGGTTGGCTTGCACTACCTCTTGGGCCTCTTCTAAGCGGCGTCGGTTGAAGCGGCGCGCGGTGTTGAAAGCGAACTGCAGGGTGGGGATGTGCCGATCCCAATGGCAGTGGTTCTTCCCACGTACTGTGACACCATCGTCTTGATGGTCTTGTTAGTTCTCTCCACCGGGTTGCAATGGGGTGCATACGCGGGGGTCTTTTTCGCCCGGATTCCGAACGCCGTTAGCGCATTTGACATGGCGGCGGCCGCGAACTGTCGCCCGTTATCGGATATCACGGTATCCGGGCACCCGTGGCGGTATATGATGTGTTCGGTATGTGATTCGTACAACTGTTTTAAGACTGCCGGAGTCGTAGCGCGGTGCAGTGGGCAGAGTTCCACCCACTTAGTGAAGCGGTCCTGCATTACGAGCAACCAGGAATGCCCGTCGGTAGAGCGCGGTAAAGGGCCGACAAGGTCTACCGATACCTGTTCCCACGGGGTTTTGACGGGCGTCGCGTGAAGTAGGCCGGCCGGAAGCTCTTGAGAAGCCTTATGGGCGAGGCAGTTTGCGCACTCTCGAACGTATCGGGCTACGTCGGCAAACATCCGGGGCCAATAATATTTCTCGGCGGCGCGGGCGATCGTTTTGGCGATGCCCAAGTGTCCCGCGGTGGGGTGGTCGTGTATCCGTCCCATGATCGCGGTACGTTCGGCTTTCGGCACGCACTCCTTCCATTGTTCGTCTGCCGGCGTTTCACGAAAGTCGGTGGAATGGAGGATGTGCCGGAAGAGTTTTCCCTGCCTTACGGAATACTCGGCGTGTGCGTCGGGATGCGCGTGGACCCGCTGGAGCTGCGAATCATACCACGGGCAGCGGGGACCGCGGATAGCGCGTACCGCGGGTAGTCGTGAGAGGGCGTCCGTTACCCTGTTCAATCTCCCGCGGCGGTATTTCACGTCAAAATTATATTGCTGCAACTCGAGTGTCCAGCGGCCTAAACGTCCCGTTGGGGATTCGAGTTTCTGAAGCCAGCGGAGGGCCTGGTGATCCGTRACCACTGTAAACTCGTAGCCCTCTAAATACCCGCGGAAGTGGCGAATTCCCCAAACGACCGCTACACTCGACCTCGGTAGCGCTGTAGTTTTTCTCGGCCCCGTTGAGCGTCCGGCTGGCGTAGGCGATGACCCTCTCCCCGTCCTCGAAATGTTGAGTCAGGACCGCGCCTAGCCCGGTACTAGCGTCTGTTTGGAGGGTAAAACGTCGGTTGAAATCCGGACAAGTGAGTATTGGAGAGGACGTGAGTGATTGTTTGAGTGCTTGGAAGGCCTGCTCTTCCTGTCCCCCCCACCGCCAATGAGCGTTTTTTCGGGTTAGCTGGGTCAATGGTGCGGCGGTAGCGGAGAATTCGGGGATGAAACGGCGATATCATGAAGCAAGCCCCACGAACTGGCGGATCTGGCGGACGTTTGACGGTCGGGGCCACTGCGTCATGGCTTTGATCTTTTCCGGGTCGGTGCGGATTCCCTGGTGATTTATTATGTGCCCGAGGTACTTCAACTCGGGCTTACAAAAGTGGCATTTTTCGGGATTGAGACGGAGACGGGCGTCGCGGAGTCGGCGAAAAACTTCGGCTAGGTGGTGAAGATGGTCGTCGAAGGTCGCGCTTACTATGATTATATCGTCCAGATACATGAATACGTGTGACTCGAGTTCTGGACCCAGGATGGTATCCAGAAGCCTCTGGAACGTGGCGGGCGCGGAATGGAATCCGAAGGGTATTACTCGAAATTGCATGAGCCCACGGCCGGGCACGGTAAAAGCTGTTACGGCGCGGCTTCGCGGTGCCAGTGGGATCTGCCAATAACCTTGCTGTAGATCGAGTGTTGTTAAATATTTGGCTCCTCGGAGTTTGTTCAACGTGGCCTGTATTTGTGGCAACGAGTAGGCGTCCGGCTCGGTTACTTCGTTAACCTTACGAAAATCTATGCAAAAACGCGGTCGTCCATCCTTCTTCTTGACGATCACCACCGGGGAGCTCCAAGGGCTTGTTCACGGTTCGATAATCTCATTTCGCAGCATTTCCTCAACTTCATCGTCTATGATCTCTCTCTCTCTCTCTCTCTCTCTCTCTCTCTCTCTCTCTCTCTCTCTCTCTCTCTCTCTCTCTCTCCGTTTCTTGTGGCGGACGTGTGTGTTACATTGCTCCGTAAAAATCAGTTTTTATGGTGGTTGGGAAAGGACAGAGGGGTGTAAGAGTTTCTTCAATGGTGCCCATATCAACCATGAGCATCTATGTGTGTTATCTAGCCGGAATGTGCCGACTAGTGTGAGTAAGACGTGAATTTATATGTGACACTGCGGTGCTCGAACAGGTGTCAATCAAAGTGTCGACGTGGACCTTTTGGCGTGCGCGGATGCTAATATAACTAATTAGTGGAAGGCGCGGTGATTTATCGATATTAAGGTGATCAATCGGTAATGCGGACATGGGATCTGATTACCCAGAGTATTGTTGCTCTGCGTGCAAGAAAGAAATCAAAAATGTTGTGATTCAGTGTGCAACCTGTGTGAAATTTTTTTTTCATCCTGGATGTGTCTCCAAGCACAAAATATATAATAAGCAGAACGAATTGTGAAGGTGAAATGTGAAGGTCCATTTAAAGAATTAAAAGGCGAGAGCAAGGGATGAAATGAGAAAGACGCCAGCAGCTGACAGCAGCAGAGAAAGAGTAGGATCAACAGGAAGCAGTGGTGTGAGAATTTCAGCGGATGCTGAAGGTATATCGGGAAGCACTATGGATTGTAGAATAGATGCCATTTATAAAATGATTAGGGAAATAAAGAACGAAATGGTAGGAAAACAGTTAATAAGAGAAGCAATAACGGAAGCTGTGGGGGAAGAGATGGATTGAGTAAGAACGGAAATACAAACGTGGAAAGAGGCTGAATGGAATCGATGGTAAGCGGAATAAAAAGGGAAGTAAAGAAATTAGCGGATCTTCTGCCAATGATGGGAACAAACATTCAAGAAATAGGGAAGAAGAAGAGCTACAGCGATGCTGTGTCTAATAAACAAGAAGCAGTAATTATTATTAAGCCATTGAAGGAAGATGATGCAAATTCCAGCGAGGAAACGAAGAAAGATATAAAAAACAAAATTGATGTGACTAAATTGGGATTAGGAATTAAAAATGAAGAAAATAACCAAAGGAGCAGTTGTAGTGGAGTGTGAGAATAGTGATCAAGCTGAGATATTAAAGGAAAAAGTAACGAGTGACATGGGCGAAAAGTATGTTATACAAGCTCCGAAAAAGAAGAAAAGGAGAATAAAGATATTTGATGTTGACAAGAATGATTGCGGGGATGAGAAAAAATTTTGGAGAAAAATCGAGGATCAGAATGGACTTGTGAAGAACAGTGTACGAGGAAAAATTGTATATAAATCGAAGAATGGAAAATCTTAACGAACGACGATCATAGCGGAAGTGGATGACAAGACACATGAAACAATGCTGGAAGAAGAAAGAGTGAAAATTGGATGGAACATATGTAAAGTGCAAGATTATATAAGGATTCTAAGATGTTTTAAATGTTGCGGCTATTATCATTTTGCGAAAGACTGTAAAAAAGACGTAGCTTGCGGAAAATGTGCAGGAAAACATGCGACGAATGAGTGTAGAAGTGACACGAGAAAATGTGTAAACTGCGAAGAAAAAATTAAAAATTTTAAGCTCAAAAACGTAAATTCGGAACATGTAGCATTTGATACGAATTGTCCATATTATAAAAAAGAATAAGAAAAACAGAAAAATAGAATAATTGGTAACTTATAGCAAATAGCTCAAACCAAAAAGGTAAAAGATAGATTGTTTAAATGTACAAGGATTTTTAAAACATAAAGATGAAATAGAAAATGTACTGTTAGGGGAATTTAGGCCAAATATAATGGGATTTACAGAGACTCATGTAACAAATGCAATTGAAAATCATGAGATTTTGGAGATTGATGGATACGTGTGCGTGAGAAGAGATTCGGAATATAGTAGAACGGGAGGAGTATTATTATATGTAGATAAGTCAATAAAATTTGAAATTATGGCAATTGATAATTGTGAAAGAAATTGGTGGACAATAACAATTAAAATAAGTGATAAACATTATAAAGGGTCGTTAATGCTAGTTTACCATTCGCCTAGTGGTAGCGATGCTAGTTTTATAGATTTCCTAGAGGAAACGTGCAATAATAACTTGTTGAATGGTAGCATTATTATAATGGGTGATTTTAATATAGACATGAAGACCAAAAATTATTGTCAGAATAAGTTAATAAGAATAATGAATTCAGTAGGTTTAAAGCAAGTAGTCAATGAACCAACGAGAATTGTAAATACCTCAGAAACAATAATTGATTAGGTCTTTACTAACGAGGAATTAGAGGTAGCAGTGTGTCATGAGCCGAAAATAACTGATCACTCGATAGTTATACTATATTGGAATGTAAGAGTAAAAGAGGCTGAAAATAGAACGATCATATGTAGAAACTATAAGAGAATGAATGTGAAACAATTTATGGAAATGATCGATAACTGTGTAAATGTTATAGAAGATAATAATGTTGATGCTTTAGCAAATTTAACTGTAAATGCGATTGTAAAATGTCTTGATGAGGTTGCGCCAAAGAAAAAAATTATTTTACGGAATAAGACACAAGGTAAGCAATGGTTCTCTGATGAGATTTGGCAACTAATAAAACAGAGGGATGAGACCTACAAATTAGTACGTACAAGTAAGAGTGAGGAGACATATGGAGATTATATCGGCAATTAAGAAACAAAGTGGTTGATGAATGCAGAAAAGCCAAGAGAATTTACTTAGAATCGAAACTGGATAAAAATAAGAAAAATTCGAAACGAATGTGGGGGTCGCTTAAAGAGTTATTGAAGAGTAATAAATATAATAGCAATATATATAGGGAAATTCAGTGTGGCAATTTAATGCATAATAACATATATGAAATGACAGATATATTTAACAGGCACTTTGTAGATAGTTTACTAACAACTACTGAAGATGATTTTAATATGGATCTAGAAAAGAATAACTATGCCGATAGTGAATTTGAAGTATTTAGCGTAATAAGTGTAAATAAATTAAGCGAAATAGTATGTAAATTAGAAAATAAAAGTGGTACAGAGAAAGGAATAACTACGGAAATAATGAAAAAAATGGTAATGGTAGCAGGTACAAAAATATGTTATCTATTTAATAGGTCATTAGAAGAGGGAATTTTTCCTAATGAATGGAAAGAAGCAATAGTGGTTCCTATACCAAAGACACAAAAAACCAAAAAAGTTGAAGAATTTAGACCAATAAATAAATTACCGATTTATGAGAAGATATTAGAAATAATAGTYCATAAYCAGTTAGYRGARTATATGGAGAATAATAATCTACTGGAGGAGTGTCAATCAGGGTTTAGAGCGAGGCACTYATRCGAGACAGCCCTGCAATGGGTTATATCTGACTGGAAGAAGAGTATAGGKGAAGGAAAGATGATAGGAGTTGTATTCTTAGATTTAAGGAGGGCATTTGAATTAGTGGATAGAGATATTTTGTTAAAGAAAATGGAATGGTACGGAATAAAAGGGGTAGTGCTTGGCTGGTTTAGAAGTTATTTAAACAATAGGTCGCAAAGAGTAAAATTTAATGGAATTTTATCAGATCCTATTGCTGTGAATTTAGGAGTTCCACAGGGGTCGGTATTAGGACCGTTACTATTTTTGCTTTATATAAATGATGTGACTAAGATTGTTTGTGGCAACTGTGAAATTAGATTATTTGCAGATGATGCATTAATATATACAACAGGATATGCAAGTCATGTGATAAATGATAATCTAAATGAACAAATGGGAAGAATTGAGAAATGGCTGGAAATAAATAGATTGCAATTAAATATAAGTAAAACGAAAGTTATGTTAATAAGAGGTGTAAAGAAAAAAGTAATGGAGAGTAATATTTATATAAAGTTTAAAAATACAGTATTAGAGGTAGTTAATGAAATTAAATACTTAGTAGTTATAATAGACAAAAATTTGAATTTTGCGGCACATGTAAATTACTTAGGGAAGAAGATTGAGTCGAAAGTAGGAGTACTACGACGAATTAGCGCGAATTTGACGCCATATAAGAGGTGTGTAGTATATAAGGCAATAGTTGCTCCATTATTTGAGTACTGCTCGTCTGTCTTATTATGCTTGAGTGATACTAATATGCAATACTTACAAAAATTGCAGAATAAGGGTATGAGAATTATCTTACGATGCAATATTAGAGTTAGAATTAAAAACATGCTGGAGGCATTGCAATTTATGTCGGTCAAAGAAAGAATTGTATACAATGTTTGTATTCTTATACATAAAATGGTGACTGGAGAATGTCCGAGTTATTTAAAAAATAAAATAGAGTTAGTTGGAATCGAGGGTGGAGTACAAACTAAACAAAGAGGTACGTTACTTATAAGTAGATGTAAGACAAGAGAGGAGCAAAAAATGTTGTTATATGATGAGTTCAAATGGTATAATAATATACCAAATGAAATTAAAAAGGAGTCAGGACTGCAAAGCTTCAGGAGAGCGCTAGTGCCATATATTAAAAGTAAAGAGGGAGAGTTAGCGTAATAATAGAAGTATTTACTTTAGAAGTAGTGTTAACTGTAAGGTTAAGTAATACTTTAGATTTTATGTATATTTACAAATGTAGCTACAGGAGCTAATAAATATCAATATCTATCTATCTATCTATCTTTTGCATAGCCGGGTTACGGGGCCGATACCTCTGTTTAATTGGCCGATCCGTTTTTACCCTGATGGTATGCTCGATTTTATCCGTGGGGCCCTTAACTCGTTCGAAAGCGGCCAGTTCGGTTCGTAGAAAGTCTTGGAGGCGGGCGGCTTCGTCTAGATTGTGCGGTGTCACGCCGGCGAGGGCATGTCCGTGCTTCCCGGGGGTTGCGTTTCGGCGTGGCGGCGGCAGTATCCCGAGTCCAACCCGTGCCCACAGATCGGTTCCGATTAGCGCGGGGCTGTCGAGAGTGGGGAGGATGCTAAATGTGTGTTGCAGGGTCCTTCCTTGTATCGTGACGGGGAGTGAAACTCGCCCCGGAATCGTTGCTCTGGTTCCGTCGGCCAAATGAATCTCCCCCTCCCCCTCCTGGAGGAGGATTTTCATATCGCGGGCCCGCCGGGCCGTTTCGGCATTGATGATAGATATCTCTGAACCGGTATCCAGTAACGCGGGTACGGAGCGGCCCAGTAGGTGGATCGTTACTTGCGGGCGCGGCGTGAATTTTAGGCGGAACTGGTGTCGGGCCGGGACTCGGCGACGGCGACCCCGGCCGTAATCGCGTTTCCCGGCCGTGGGTGGCATTCCTGAGTGCGGACTCCATCTTTCCCGCATTGAGAGCAGAACCCGCCCCGGGCGGGCGGCGGCAATTGAAACGGTCATGGCCTCGTTGTTTGCATCGCCAACACGTATTTGCGCGATCCGTATTCCTCCGGAGCCTTTGCCGCGCTTACGTTTTTCCAAGCCGTCTGTTTCTCTTTGGCTTCTTCCCGACGAATCTCCTCATACTCGGTGGCTCGATCCGTCAGATCCGCCAGGTCCGCGAGCTCGTCTAGTCGACTCGTGTACTTGTACTCGGCACGCATATTCTCGTATATACGGTCCAGTTTCGCGTTCGCCCCGAAATCCCCTGCACGCCGCATCATTGTCAGGAGGTCGGAGGCGTAGTCCGCGAATGGTTCGTCTGGGCGTTGGCGGCGGTCTTGGATCTCACGGGTGAGGCGCGCTTGATAACGTCGCGATAGGTACTGTCGGCGAAACGCGGGGGTAACTGTACTCTCGGTTCGTTCCTCTCGGGCCCTTGATACCCTCGTCAAGGATTCT
>JANQDE010000550.1:22200-39367 GCA_037157785.1 Cephalotes varians
TCAAATCTTTTGTACAACGTATATTAAATATCATATGAGTTTTATTTTTATTCTCTACGACAAGCGCATACACTTAGCGCTTTTTTTTTTTAAAAATAACAGTAGAATTTTGTAAAAAGAACACAGATATCATTTTTACAACAGCGGACAAAGGCAATATACAGTCGCATTAGATAGAAACCATTACTTAAATAGTGTGAATGAAATTTTAACATTACATATAAAGATTCTACAACCTATGAATTAGTCAATAAAAACCCGATAAAAAATTTGGAACAAAAATTAAACAACATTCTAAAAAGATGGTCTTTGGCAGGTTTCATTTCGAAACAAGAGTGTTACATACTAAGGGCTAGTGATAGTAGTTTGCCTAAAGCATATGGTGTACCCACAAGATACACAAGAAAAATACACCGTTTAGAATAGTGTCGTCGGTCAATTCTACCTTATATTCCTTTGAAAACTTTCTACAAAGAATTTTGCGAATGAGTTTACCTTTACCCATGGGTCACGTCGAAAACAGTTTTGAATTATACAACACGTTACAAGGAACAAAAATTCCAGAAAAACATATATTAATTTCACTAGACGTCACATCTTTATTCACTAACATTCCACAAGAGTTATAGAGGGAATAACAAATAGATGACAATATATAGAAAAGGAAACCAAAATTACAAAGACTGAATTTATCAATGCAGTACGGTTTATATTAAATTCAACCTTTTTCACGTTCGACAACAACTTATACAGATAAATATTCGGCACACCAATGGGCTCCCCATTATCATCTACATTAGCAGATATAGTCATGCAAGACATAGAATCCAAGGCAATTAGTTATTTAAACATAGAATTTCCATTTTATTTTCGCTATGTTGATGATAGTTCTATGCACCCCGGAGAACAGGCTACAAGATATAGTAAACACCTTCAACAACATCCATCCTAGACTACAATTCACATTCGAACGGGAAGAAAATAGAACAATTAACTTCTTAGACTTATCTCTTGTGGTTTCGAAAGAAAGGTTAATCTTGAATTGGTACAAGAAGGACACATGTTCTGGTAGATATTTGTCCTACTTTTCTAATCATCCTCTATGCCACAAAATCGGCACAATATATGGACTGGTTGACCGAGCATTGTTTCTATCACATCCAATTTTCCACCAAAAAAATTTGGAATACGTGATAGAAATACTACTTAACAATGCCTATCCAATAGATTTGCTTTTTGATAAGATTAATACAAGGATCAAAGAACGCATTCGAAGAACAATGATTACAAAAAAACCAGAAATAGGAGCAGAAAAAGACAGGAAAATGTTAGTTTTTCCTTACATTAAGAATGTTTCAGAAACTATAAACTCTGTCATAGACAAAAAAGAATACATAATAAGTTATAGAATCTTAAACAAATTAACCAACTTTATAAAAAGACATAAGGATCAAAACAAATATGAAAATAACAACAATATCGTCTATAAAATACTTTGTAAAAATTGTGATTCTTCGTACGTAGGTCAAACGAAGAGATATTTAAAAACGCGAATTAATGAGCACATTAAAAATATTAGAGCAGAGGATTCCAGACTTTCGGTTGTATCAAAACACATGTTGGAGTGCAACCATAGCTTTGATTGGGAAAATGTTAGTATCTTAGATTTTGAACAAAATTATCATAAAAGAATTATATCAGAGATGATACATATAAAAACACAGAAAAACGGTATAAATTCTATTGATGATATCGAATGTTTGGACTCCTCTTATTTTAATTTGCTGAACAAAATATCTGACAAAAAACAATAACAATTTGACATAAATAACTTTTTATCATAAGCACATTGACGTTGGCATTGTTTCGAAGACGTCAATTATTATCCGATTGTGAACATATAAACTACTGACGGGCAAAGAATACCAAAAATCACATGTAAGTTTTGCCTCTTTAACAAACGTTAATAATTAGCCAATTATTAATTGATAGTTAAAATAATTGTTAAAGGTAAAGTAAATGATTGGACTAAACAAAACTACACATTTGCACATTTCAAAGTTGTCCATCTACCATGTATTGGTTGCTTGTCATTAGTGATATGTTGCACAGACTAAACGATTGTCTGACGAGGTAATTCAATTGTAACTATTTCCTAAGTTCATTATTTCGTATTTGATCTTTACTTGTTCGGACGGAAAAATATTATTTATTTATTGACCGCAGTTATTCCATTGTTTCGCCGAATCACGTATTCTAAGAATGCAGTTGACATTTTATTATATCATTGAGCGGCTGAAGAAGACTTTAGTAGTAGAAACATGTACCGCGATTATTATTAAACATCGATGATTACATATTTTATTAATTGTATTGATTTGTAATTTTGAGATTCTGTTGGAATGGTCCAATAAAAGTATATAATTTTTTTAAAAAAGCGCTAATATCTGCGAAATTTACTCGTTAGTTAGGCCGAGAATTGATTTAATAAGAAAGAAAATATTATAATTATCAAGCCCGAAATACAACAAGAAAATGAAGCTACTAAAAAATTGTTAAAAGAAAAAGTAGACATTAAAAATATGGCTATGGGAGCTAACAAAGCTAAAAAAAGGAAGCAAGAAAACAGTGATCATTATGAAACCGGAAAGGAGGTGAAAAAATTGAAGGAAACAGTTCAAGCTAAGCTGGGGAAAAATTACAATGTGAGTCGCCTCAATCGAAACTAAAGATAAAAATTATTAATATAAGTTTAGAAGAGCACGAACTTAGATGATAATGAACTCATAAATATGATAAAGAAGCAGAATAAAGTAGATGTAATAAATATGCGAATTGTGAAGAGAATGATGAAAGAAAAGAGAAATAATCAATCAGAAAGAAGAACAAATGAAGAAAGATTGATAATAATGGAAGTAGATGAAGAGATGCACGAACTGATATTGAAGAAAGCAAAACTAAATGTAGGATGGAAGAAATGTCCTGTATTTAATCATATCAATGTTAAAAAGTGTTTTAAATGCTGGGGATACTATCATATTGCAAAAAATTGTACACAAAAGGAAACATGCCATAAATGTGCAGGAATTCATAACTCGCGTGATTGTACAGCGACAAAGAAGAAATGTGTGAATTGTATGTTCAAAATTCAAACATACAATTTGAAGATAAGTGATGAACATGACGCCCTTAGTCCGGAATGTCCGACTTTTAAGAAGGCGTTACAAGAGGAGAAGATGTGAGTTGGCTAGGAGGACGCTAAATAGCAACTACAGAAAGAAGCGAAGCTAATACTATATACAAATGCGCAAAGCTTAATGGCGCATGAGGGGTGAGATACAATATCAGATTATGAAGAAAATAAATCCTGCGTTCTTAACAGCGTCGGAAATCGGATTGATTGAGGATATCGAAGATAATGAAGTGAACGTTCTAAATTACAGTATGATTAGATGTAATGCTGAGAAAAAAATACGGGAGGGAGGATTGTTCTATATGTAAGGAATGATATTAAATATGAGATAGTAAAGGGTGTTTTTTTTAGAGGTTCCAACTTTAAACTTGCAACACTGTTTTCAGTGACAGCCATTTTGGAAGCTGTCATGTGATTTATCTTTAGTTTGGTTTGCCATTTCATGATGAAAAGACTGATGCCTGAACAACGCTTGCAAATTGTGCAGATTTATTACGAAAAACATGGTTCTGCTCGTGAAACGCATCGCGCGCTGTGGCAATTTTATGGTCGACACAATCGTCAGAGAAGTTAATTCGATTAACGGTGGAACATTTTTGCACCACATTTATTCTAAATGATACCAGGAATCTACCGAGACGTCGTACAGCGCGTACCAAAGAAGCTATTGCTGCTGTAGAGCGTAGCGAATGAATCCATCGTGCACAACAATTGGGTCTGTGTCCATCCACTTTATGGAAGATTTTGCGGAAAGATCTTGGTTTGCGAGCTTACAAAATTCAATTCGTGCAAGGGTTGAAACCGCACGACCACCGGCGTACATTCGGTGAATGGTCCCGAAACGAGATTGCTGTTGATTTCGATTTTCACAAGAAAATTTTGTTCAGCGATAAAGCTCATTTTTGGTTGTATGGCTACGTTAATAAGCAAAACTGCCGCATTTGGAGTGAAGATAATCCTCAAGCCATTGTTGGGATGTCGTTACATCCAGAAAAGTTGACTGTTTGGTGTACTTTATGAGCTGGTAGAATCATTGGTTCTTACTTCTTTAAAAACGATGCCGGCCAGAGCGTTACAGTCAATGGTGACCGCTATAGAGCCATGATCAATGACTTTTTCATTCCTGAATTAGATCGTCTTGAGAGAGCTGTTTCAACAAGATGGTGCAACACGGTGAGACGGTGTCACACAGCACGCGCCACATTCGATTTATTGAAGGGAATGTTTGATAAGCGCATAATTTCGCGTTTCGGACCTGTGAATTGGCCTCCAAGATTTTGCGATTTAACACCGCTGGACTATTTTCTGTGGGGGTATGTGAAGTCGCTAGCCTACACCAATAAGCCAGAGACGCTTGACGACTTGGAAGCCAACATTCGCCGCGTTATTGCCGATATACGGCCTCAAATGCTGCAAAAAGTGATCGAAAATTCCTTCCGATTGGATCACATCCGGGCCAGCCACGGTGGCCATATGCCAGAAATCATATTCAAATAAAAACGGCAAAAAATTATCTTTCAAATAAAGCCTATTTCATGGCAATTAATACAATTTATCTGTGTTTTATTTCATTTCAAAGTTGGAACCTCTAAAAAAACACTCTTTATTAACTAAAAAATTAGAATCGAATTGTTGGTGTATTGCGGTAAAAGTGAAAGAAAAATTATATAAAGGAATGATAATTGTAATATATCACTCACTGAGCGCATCACACAGAGACTTCATGAGATTTTTAGAGGATATAGCAGCTAATAATAAAGGGAGAATGCATGGTAATAGAAGATTTTAATATAGATCTTATAATGGACTCATTTTAGCGAAGAAATTGCAAACAATAATGTTAAGCTTAGGTATGAATCAGTATGTTAACGAACTGACGAAAATTACGAAAGACAGTCAGACAATTATAAATTTAATCTTTGCTAATAATAATAAAATAGTACAAGTAATTCACGAACCTAAAATTACGGACCACGCGTGGCTGAAAGTTGAGTTGAGTGTAAATAAATATGAAAGTATAGAAAATTTAATGCTAAAAATTACAATGAGTTTGATGTGAATGAATTTGCTATATTAGTGAAAAATAAAATACAGGAAAGACAGAAATGTCAGTGTATGGAATGTATGGATGTCAGTGAGAGAGCAAATAAATTTGTCGATAATATAGTAAATGCGTTAGATGTAACGGCAGCGAGAAAAAAAATTTAGAATTCCAAAAGTATGGGAAGGAAAAAAATGGTTTTCAGATAAAACAAGAGAGGCTGCGGATAGAAGGCATAAGGCATATAGAAGAGCATTGTATGACAATATCGAGCAAAATTAGTCGCAGTATAAAAGTAAAAGAAATGCAGCAGTAAAATTAATTATGGAGAAAAAGAAAGAATATTATGAAAACGTGATAGATCTTAATAAAGAAAATCCTACGACCATGTGGAAAACCTTAAAAAAAATAATTATAGGCGAACCAATAAGTATAAGGGAAGTAGAAAATATAAATTTTGAAATTATAGGTGATACTGATGAGTGCAATATAGCTGATAAATTTAATTTATATTACATACAAAGTATTGATAGTATAGTAAACTCTATAAAGATCGATAGATCTGGCAGTGATATAATCGTATGAATATAAATAAGAAAATTATTTATCGAGAATTAACTAAGTACCATCAAGGTCAAGCTGGATTTTTGTGCTATTATTTTTGTGTGATTTTATATACATTTTCAAGTTCATCAAATTGCGCGCCGAAATATTTTCAGTCTTAAAACGCAATTGTCGAACGAACAAGAATATTATCACGATATTAAATTGATAATCAATTTAATAATGAGGCTAACAAGCATCTCAATTCCTTTTCCCCTTGAATATTATAAAGAATTTGTTGCGAAAAATAACATCTCAGCCAGGGATCGAACCTGTGACCTCCCGACTTTCCGGGGCGGGCGTCTTAGCCATCTCGACCACTGAGGCACACAAAAATAATTGCACAAAAATCCAGCTTGATCTTGATGGTACTTAGTTGATTCTCGTTTTATTGAAAATGGACTATATTCTATTATTAAAATTATTTATATTATCGAAAACAAAGGGATTATGGAAGATTTTGAGACTATTAAGCTAGAACAATTAGAAAAAATTGTTTTGGGATCGTTAAAAAAGAAAGGTATGGAAGAGGGGATAACTAGTGATACATTGAAGGCAACTTTTTTTGTAATCATAAAAGAATTTGCGAATATAATAAATAATTCTTTGAGAGAACATTGCTGTCCGAAAGGTTGGAAAATTTATACGATAATACCGATTCCAAAAATAGATAAAGCGAAAAAAGCGAGCGAATACAGGCGAATATAGGCGAATATTAATGTATTACCAATATTTGAGAAAGTGTTAGAATTAGTAGTGAAAGAACAATTAGAAATGTATTTGGAAATTAATGGAATTATATACAGAACATCAGTCGGGGATTAGAAAATATTATTCGTGCGAAACAGTAATTCAAACTGTCATCGACGAATGGAAATTAATTGTAAGTGAAGAAAAAATAGGAGGAGTAATATTCATGGATCACAAGAAAGCGTTTGAGATAATAGACAGAGAAAGATTATTAGAAAAAATTTATCAATATGGAATGAGAGAAAGGGTCTTAGAATGGTTCAAATTATATTTGAATAATAGGAAACAGCAGGTACGATTTAATCATACATGATCTGAATTATTGACAAGAGAATACGGAATGCCACAAGGTTCGGTACTCCTCGTTATTTACACTATATATAAATGACATAATCGAAGTCTGTCCAGAATGGTACAATATTAAAATGTTTGCAAACGACACGCTTATACAAGGTGTCTGAGATCACCCCTTTTATCTTGGAAACAGAGCATTTTAGAAAAAAACGTTTCAGATAATTATAGAGGAAGATTTTCTAGTAAGACAGGAAGATCTGTCACTATCAGGGCGAAATATCTATCACCGTTTAGATTTTTGTCAAAGAAAACAGGACCAATGATTTGACTTCCAATAATGCTACCCCAAACATTGACTTTCCAAACGGTTTGATGATCTATGTCTCTCAACCAGTGAGGATTAATTCGTGTCCAATAACAAAAGTTCCAAGTATTAACAGATCCGTCACTTTTAAATGTACATTCGTCAGAAAATAAAATTTTCAAGTGGAAATCATGATTGTGGGAAGCATATGATATGCTGCTAATTTTAGGTGAGTGTCGAGATACATTCGCTACAGCTGAAAGATTGTGGCGGGAACGTTATCCCGATCAGACTCCCCACTCGCGAAACGTTTTTTCACGTTTGGCTAAACGAATCAAAATTAAAGGTGTCGTTCAGCCTCAATATAAAGCTACACAGATCCGTAGTCTAATTAGGGATGAAAGAACAGCATAGACAGAATTGAACTTTTATGATTCCTTAAGAAAATTCCAATGAGATTCCGACGAGATTCTGATGAGAACGAGATTCTGGTATTAGTGATTGTTTTTGTCGTGAAATTGTTTGGCTGTTTTAAAAATAACAAGTTTTACCCTTACAGAAATGTGTTCATCAAATTGAATTATAACGATTTTTGATAAAGACGTGCATTTTCCAACTGGATAAGACAACAACTACATGATTTCCACTTGAAAATTGTATTTTCTGACGAATGTACATTTAAAAATGATGGATTTATTAATTCTTGGAACTTTTGTATATCAACCAGAGAGAATTGAGAGAGAAATAGATCATCAAACCGTTTGGAAAGTCTACGTTTGGTGTGGCATTATTGGAAGTCAAATCGTAGGTCCTGTTTTCTTTGACAAAAATCTAAACGGTAATAGATATTCCACCCTGATAGTGACAGATCTTCCTGTCTTACTAGAAAATCTTTCTCTGTAATTGCGCCTGAACATGTGGTTCCAACAAGATGCATGTCCGTCGCATATATCGAAACTTGCTCGTGCGGCATTAAATATTTCCCAACAAGTGGATACGCAAATACGGTCCGATCAATTATCCACCCTGATCATCAGATCTCACCGTCCTTAATTATTATTTCTGAGGAAGAATAAAAAACTTGATTTATCATTAACGTCCGATTACGAGGGACAATATGATTCGTAGAATAAGTGAAGCAATTCGATCCTTATGTGTTGAAGAAATTCTTTGAGCAATCAATTGCTTAGAGTACAAAATAGAGTAGATGCTTGCATCGCAGAGAATGATGATCACTTTGAACATTTAATCGCTTAACAAAACATACATTCATTCATTCCCGAACATGAGAGGCAAGAGGACTCACATGAATCAAGCACCCCAAACGTGAGAGGCAAGGAGATTCACGTGAATCAAGCACCTCGAACGTGAGAGGCAAAAAGATTCACGTAAATCAAGTACTCCGAATGTGAGAGGCAAGGGGATTCACGTGAATCAAACACCCCAAGGGGATTCACGTGAATCAAACACCCCAATGAAATTCTCGTCACATCCACGTCATTCATCCTGAGTAATGCTAAGCACGGGAAAATGCATGCAGTCAATCTAGACCTAATTGATCATCAAATATAATCAGTCCAGTTGACAAACAAGAACAAATAATATTGATTCTCCTTTCCCATCCCTATACACGTACGTACGCACGTATGCACACACTCACACATGAGATTAAATTCGACTAAGTAATCTCCACATGATACACCTTGGGTAATACTGATGCTGGCGGTACTGCAATTTTCAAGCCTTATAAATGGAAAAGTATTTAATGAAAAAATATTTTGTTATAGTATTTTGGAAAGCTCTCTAGATGCTAAGAATATGCAATGAAAAATAGGGGGTTTTATTTAAAAAATTCAAAGTGATACTGCACCTTGGTGACGCCATCAAAAGTCAGAATGATTAGATCACTAAATGGATCATTTAAAATCCCAGAACTTTTGTCTGAAACGTTTTTTTCTCAAACTCTTCTTTTGCTCTGTTTCCAAGATAAAAGGTGTATTGATGGTCTCAGACATCCCGTATACGTAAGTGGAAAAAGTAGCGCGTATTTAACGGTAAAATTGAATACAGCTTTTATATTGTCGAACATTGGATGAATATAAATAAGTTAAAAATGAAAGCGTAAAATGAAATATATGATAGTTAGAAGTAGTTCGAAAGAACTAAGAGGTAATACTATTTTGAAATGTCTGGATAAAATTGAAATTGGGCGAGTAGAAATTAGGAAATATCTAGGTATAATTGTAGACAACAGACTTCGATTTCACAAGATCATTGCGATTATATATTTAAAAAAATAGGTTAGAAAACGTGTTTTTTTAATAGAATAAGTAATTATATATCAGTGTATACTAGATGTATTATTTATAAGATAATTATAACTCCTCACTTTGAGTATTGCACGACTTCAATGTGATAGATACATCAAAGTGGACATGCTAAAAGCATTGCAATTTATGTCAGTGAGACGAAGATTGCGATATAATATATGTATTATTTATCTTTAAGATATTAAACATTTTCTTTCCCATTTGTGTACCATTTTCTCGCCTCGACTGCATTCTCTCTTTCTCCGTTGTGATTTCAAAGATCTTTCCGATTTTATTTATTAACAATTAACTTAATCAGTTTTAATAATTGTAATATCTTATATGGAGACAATGTTTCAAATGTTCAAAGGTTCAAATTCTTATCATAGTGGAACCGCTAACTTGCAGGAATCGATTGTAAGGAAAAGATAATTTTTACTTTACGAAGGCAGCGAAAAAGTAATTTTGAATTAAGATGTCTATACTACAATTGAATGTCTATCAAACCCCTGTTGTACTATTATTATTAATTCTTAATTAATTTGTGACAATAGATCCGAGTCCGTCATCTGATTATGAAACAGCACCGAAGACCTGCGCCCGCACCGCACGTGCACCGTGCCACGTGTTCCGTTAAGCGCGCCCACCACTCCGAAGCCGGGCCGCGGAGAATAAAACGGCCCGGCGCGAAGTCGTCGAGACCAGATCCGTTCCGTCCAAGCAGTAGCACGGGTGTTCTCGGCTCCTAGACGATATTCCTCCGAGAGCTTGGGTGTTCCCGGCTCTATTCCGTATTCTCAAGGCACAGGCGTTCTAGGTCTTATCTGCTCCGAGAGCTCGGGTGTTCCCGACTCTCCTCCGTACAACCGAAGCTCGGGCGTTCCTGGTTTTCTTCACTCCGAGAGCACGGGCGTTCCCGGCTCTCTTCCGTGTCACTGTAAACGCACGCATCTACAGTACCAAGATTCAAAAGCCGCGCAACCCGACTCGTGCTTGAATCACCGTTGACCAATCTCTGCGTGCCGCCTGGCCTCCGATCACGGGCTCTTGCCGTCGTTACCCGTGACGTCAACGCTTGATGTGCGCATCGAGTTCCGAATCATGCGGAGATAAGCGTTCCGGGATCGAGTATCACGCGCACTCCGCACATCACCATGAAGTGATCTCGCGAATTGCATACGCGTGATCTATTTCTCTGTACGCAGCACAAGCGTACCACTGCTAACCAGCGCACGTTTCCGATCGTCGCTATCCGTTAGTCATGATTTTTTATAAATGTTACTCTGTTAATGTTTCGTTATAAGATATAATAAATTATTTTCTTTCCATCATTCTAAGTACTCGTTTCTTTGCTTCACCTGACGTCCGACGAGACATATCCAGCAAGCTTTCGCACGCCGAGCGAAAGGTCAGATCGTTAAAATTCTACAAAGAATGGGAAAAAATAAAACATATTAATGTTCTTATATTTTACTTTTTTTAATTTTTATAAATCTGACGTTGCGATCATTAATTATATATTTTAAATACATTTTGTAATGCGCAAATTTAGTATGTTTTCCGCATGTGTATAATGTGTATTGTATAATATTAATATCATCTAGATTATTCAAAGATTCCACATCTTCATAATCCAAAGTTTCGATGATTATGTCATCTTCGCGTCGCTATAGAGCATATCCTTCAATCATTCGTTTTTGAAATCTCTTAATGTATACGAGAGACTCGTCATCGTCTTCTGCTTAACTACAGCCGTTGTAATCAAATGTTTCGCCATGCTACGAGATCATTCCATCTCATTGCAATGCATGATGATAAGCAATAAACCAGGAAACGCAAGACTTGCCGGATTTTGTTAAGAGTTCCCATGACATACAACTTGCAAAAATATAATAGAAGAGAATGGACCTTTTTCTAAACATCACTTTACGACAAATATTCTTCCAACGATTAAACCTTGCAGATCCACAAACGAAGCACGACTATAACAAATTTTTTCGAAACTACGCCTCATTACTAAGCATATTTTATATTGAGAAAAAGAGTATATTCGCTGATTTTGCAATTTATGTGATCTTGCATACTATGTCGAACTATGAGCTATATTATACCAGATGATCGTGTAAGATGAGACAGTAGGCATAATATTTGCTGACACATTCTTTTTGCACTCAAATTCTATTTGTACATTCAGTAGGATTTTGATGGACTCGTTCTGTCACAAACAGCAATGACTACAAAAGGTCCTTTCTCCAAAAATGTGTGCCAAGTGAGGTATGGTTTGAAGTAGTTATCTATAATAAGATTTACGAAAACGCATGTACATATCATATAATTGATCGTGTTCTGCAATAAGGCGTATTCGTACAGATTCCACGAGCAAATGCTCAAATATCGTCCACTTTCCAAAGCGCGTAGCAAGGATAGTTTATTGATTTCATTTAACATAACATGGGGCACTGTATTTGAATAATTCAACTTTCGGCTCTGACAAAAGATTTTTTATAAGGCAATTGTTGTCATTGCGCGTATCAAAACTAATTTATGACAAGCGTTAATAACAAGCGTTTATAATCTTCGTAAAATTCTAGCAATATGTTGAACGGCACAAAAGTTAAAGTATCCTTCCGATATGTTAATGTCTTATCCAGCATTCTGCTCAATCAATGAATTGTAGAACGTTGTCGACGTATTTCTTGACGGTAATGGTTACTCCAACGTTTCTGTTGCGGATCAATTCCAATACCGTTAAGTTCGTATCGAATTTTGTAAAACATTAACGCCTCGCAATTATTTACTAATATTATGTGCGTGTCACTCTTTTCCTTCATCGCCAATCTTTTTTTGACATAGAAAAAAACTTTCACATCATAACGTGTATAAATCTTGCTGTAGTATGGATATCCGTGTCTTATCGCTATGTTTAAACATCATGTTGACGTATGGATTGATATACGTATAAGTTTCATTTTGATGATGCGATCATCAAAGATCGGCTCACCTTCAATGTTCAAGATATTAGTTAGATATTTTGTACGGCGAATCGCA
This sequence comes from Cephalotes varians, assembly GCA_037157785.1. Lineage (NCBI taxonomy): Eukaryota > Metazoa > Arthropoda > Insecta > Hymenoptera > Formicidae > Cephalotes > Cephalotes varians. The sequence goes on from JANQDE010000550.1 coordinate 34,743, forward strand.
GTAATTTTAAAATTCAACGTTCGACGCTATGAGTTTTTTTTTTATTGAGCGATCGAACACTTTATTGTCATCTCTTTGTTAAAAATTATGTCTCGTGTTTGTTTTATCTACTCATTCAAGCATCTCACGTTATCGCTTCTCTACGTAGTTTAATGGTGATCTCCTCTCTACAAAAGTCGAATTTCTTAATTCACAACACGAATCATCGGATGGAGCTCGTGTAATTACATCCCGATTGATTAGCCACTCACAGAGCTTGAACAGTGGAAAGGTACCAGCTGCTGTGAGTAGCTGTGGCCAATTGGGATGTGGTCAAACGGGACACTCCTGAATCATCAAGTCCATAATGTCCCGGATGACGATCGGAAGATAGTGTGATCTGCGCAGGCATTTTCGATATCTTATATCCTGGCGGTACGCGCAGCGAAAACTCATGTGCACACTCTTGTCGTTGCAGTACACACCCGCGTTGTATTCGAGTGAATGATATTGATGTATCTTTATCCGATTTATCTTTGATTCATGCCACTGTTGCGGCTCTAGTATACAATTCGAAAATTTCAACAGATATCCAATGTTGGGTTTAGTGAAATTTATTCGATAAGAGCATTTGATCTTGCTTTTCATTGTACTGTTATTAACGCGAATCACTAGCAGATACTCGCACTCATCATCTTCATTGGTCTCTTTGCGTTTTCTTTCTTGCAACATGATCGGAGTATGATTGTAAAATTGCGCGTTTCAGATATTTTTCTATGTCACGCAGTTCATACGATCCTTTTGGGAATAACAATTTCCTTGTCATCTTTCAAAGTAAAATTTATTATTCTCCGAATTTACATTAGATATCGTATAATTGATTTCAAAATTTATCAGACAAAGCTCATAATCATTGTTGCTCAAATCTATGTTTGGAAAGTAGCTTATCGTGAGGACGCTACTTTTGCCAGTCAGCGCAAATGTCAATGACATGTTGGAATAAATACTGATTTTAAACATCGTTATGTTAGCTTTTAAATTGATCGTCAACCTGTAAAAACTGTAAACACAGTTGTCCATTGTTTTGATTTGTAACGTCGATAAGACATATGATCAATTTTGCGTCACGTTGTTGTCTAAATATTTCAATTTTTCAATATTTCAATTTCCTCGGCAGTTGAAAATTATCAAAACTGTCGAAATATATAGCATGATTCACCCTCTTTGCATACACTATCCAATGAGTATCAGGTCCTTCAGCATTATCCAAATTTACGATACCGCTTTCGTTTTTTATATACACTCCCTGTTGGTAAGACAGTATGCATGAAAATACTTTAGAAATGCGGAATGCGTACAATTTGCCAGTTGTTGCAGTTATATATGTTGGTATCTTACACCCTTTAGCATTTTTAGCATCTCTTTGGCGTTTTCTTTCTCGTTGAGATTGTTTGCGCTTGTATGGAGCGAGATAAATTCTGTGGCGATTATGACGGTTCAGTTTTTTAAGTTGACGCTGCGCCGCTTTATTATCGTTCGGCCTTTGCGATTCCCGCCGCTCCGCCAATCACCGATAATTCCCAACAACCGTAGGATACCGCCACATTTTGCTATCGGAAATATTCGCTTGCTCGTTACTTTTATCTTCTTCATCTTCAAATTTATATCTTTTATTTATAATTTATAATTTATAATTTATAATTTTTGTTTTAGCTTTTATAACTGCCTAAACGGCTGTAACAGCAGCTCTCTCTCTCCGACAGTCGAGTCTCTCGCGATAATGCGCTTTCCACGCTTTCGCGGCGAGTATATTGTCGACTACGTATCTTTTCGCGAGAATGTTGCTATGCGAATAGGCTATGTCATACTCGCGACATGCTGCGTCCAACGAATTATGCCTCGATTGCCTCTGGCCAATTGCTTTTCTAAATGTGTTTCTGGACCGCAAAACTGATATCCGGGAATATGCAATTCGAAAGGAAGCACATTTATCACGCAGTTTAACAAACCGCTATCTGTTAATATTCATCACAGTTCTTTATCAATGGTGCCGGTCGAAATACGTTTGATGATCCGATAAATTATGGCATTTTAGACACCGGCGGTATTTAACTTCCGAATCTGTTTTTATATGCTCGGGTAGTCTGTCCCATGGCACGATTTCAATATCATTTGGGGGTCACTTCTTACGCAAAATTTTACAGCAAAACGATTCACAAGAGTCAGAAAAGTAGCTATGACGTTTAATTCATTAGATATTTTCACTTAAAGTAGTAAAAATCTTCAATTTCATTTCCTGACACGTCACAATTTGAGTGTGAATTTCGTAGACATTTTGAGCGAGAAATACGAGAAAAATAATATAAAAAAATTGTACAATCAATTGTTTATAATTTATAATAATAACAAGATTTTTATTTTTGGGATAATTTATTTTATTCGTTTCGAATAGAACTTCAAAAATATTTACAACAGAGAACATAATAGCAAATGCATGAAATAATAATGATACAATAAATAACAATACAGAAATAAATAATAAATAAAACAACAACAAAATAAACATATTAAGTAAAATAATTACGCATCACTATTTTCATCCGAGCTATCTCCAAAATCAAACTCATCCTCCAAAGGCTTTTCTAGTCATGAACTGCATGGTGGTAAAAAATTAGCAATTTCATTTATAATTTGTAAATGAGGCTCTCAAGATCTTTCAACGTTAATATATTTTTACGTACTCCATTTACCCTAGATATATTTTAGCCACATCTTTACAAAATTGTATGATTTGCGATCCGCAATCACGAAGATAATGTTTCTCCAAAATGTTTTTCTGATAATAATACAAAGTCATATACTGATACAAAGCAGTTGTTGTCCTCCTTGAAGTAGCCTTCTTTATAAGTTCATTTTAATTTTCCAGGTCATTAATAGTATTGGTAGGATCAGTTGCAGACATGTTCCTCAACATTATGATTTGTTGTTTGATACATACATGAAGATGAAATAATATTTTCTACACCGTCATATTGCCTTGCCTGGTCAATGCAAATTCTCGAAGTCTTTGAGTCAACGTATTTTTTTAAGGCCATAAGTCTCTTCTACCCTTCCCATCAACTTTAAAAAAAATATCGTCTTATCTTCGTTGCAGTAAATACCTAATACAACAATCAACATTTATTCAGTGATCCGACTCGATGATATTTTCTCTTCGTAAGAAATATATCGTCTATTTGAACTGTTTTTCCTTATCACCGAATGTACCAACATGAAAAGAACTTATAATCAGGAGACACGGTAGTATCTCGAGTGTCAAGTATATCGAGCGATATTCAAGTATATCAAGAGATATACGTCGCCCGAGAAGCTACCGTGTACCTTTACGCGAGATGCGAGCACCTGAGATTTTTGTATCTAAAAAACGACTGAACCGATCAAATTCTAAATAGGCTCAATCGATAGTTTGGGTATGAATTACACAATAAAAGTGTTTTTATTTTTTCTCTGCATGAACTACGAGCGGAGATATTGCGATGCAAAGTTTGATTTTAAGTAATTTTACATTAAGAAACGTTATTATTATTAACATTATTATTAATGTCGTCGTCGTCGACTTTGTACGGTTGCAATTTTCGTCACGAGAGGCGCAAGCGATCGAGCTCAAGCCTCTGTCAGTTTCGGATCGCGCGTGGAGGAGATTACACACACGCATACACACACGCGTCCACGCGCCCACGCGCCTACGCTCCCACGCTCTCACGCGCCAACGCACCCACGCACCCATGCGATCACGTTCCCACGCTCCCACGCGCGGACGGACGGATGGACGAACGGACGGACGCGCCCATGCGCCACGCACTCACCCGCCCACGCGCCCATGCGCCCACGTTCTCACGCACGGACGGACGGACAGACTGACGTGCCCACGCGCCTACGCTCCCACGCTTCCACACGCCCACGCACCCACATACCCACGCGGCCACGCTCCCACATACCCACGCGGCCACGCTCCCACGCGCGGACAGACGGACGGACGGACGCGCCGACCCGCCCACGCGCCCATGCGCGGACGGACGGACGGACGCGCCCACGCGCCCACGCTCCCACGCGCGGACGGACAGACGGACGGATGGACGCATCCTTGCGCCCACGCGCCCACGCGCTCACGCGTCCACGTTTCCACACTCCCACGCGCGGAAGGACGGACGCACGGACGGACGCACCCATGCGCCCAAGCGCTCATGCGCCCACGCGCCCTCGCGCCCACGTACGGACGGACGGACGGACGCGCCCACGTACCCACGCTCCCATGCGCTTTCACACCCACCCGCTCACGCGCCCACGCTCTCACGTGCGGACGGACGGACGCGCCAACGCGCCCACCCGTTCACGCGCCCACGCTCTCACGTTCCCACGCGCGGATGGACGGACGGACGCACCCACGTGCCCCCGCGGCCACGCGCCCACGCTCCCACGCGCGGACGGATGGACGGACGCGCCCACGCACCCACGCTCTCACGCGCGGACGGACGGACGAACGGACGGACACGCCCACGCGTCCACGTGCTCACGCTCCCACGTGTAGACAGACAGACGGACGGACGCACCCATCCAGCCACTCACCACCACCCCCACCTCCACCC
>JANQDE010000056.1:0-291162 GCA_037157785.1 Cephalotes varians
ATCATACGAATGCCACAGCATTGCTTCTAATTCGGCCACCAGTGGATATGATCAAATCGTTTATTCTTGATTTTATGCACTTGGGTCAGGGTGTAATGAAAAGGTTGCTCGAATATTGGACTACTGTCAAAGGCATGAAGATGAGTCAATGGGCCAAAAACGAATTGTCACGCAGATTGATATATTTGCGAAATCAAATACCCTCAGAATTTCAGAGAAAGCCGAGAGAGATCCAATTGTTATCGAAGTGGAAGGCCAATGAATTTATGTTTTTTTTATTATATGCTGGCCCAATTGTTGTCAAAGGCCTGCTAAAACGTGAGCAATATCTCAATTTCCTGTTATTTCACACTGCTTGCAGATTACTCTGTTCAGCAAATGATGCGATTACGTACAAAGACTACGCTCAAGAATATTTGGAAAAATTTGTTACTTCGGCAATTGATCCAAATCTGTATAATGCAGATTTTGCATCAATCAACGTTCATAACATGATTCATTTAAGCGATGACGTTGAAAATATGCACTGTAATTTGTTCGACATAAGTGCATTCTCATTTGAAAATCATTTGGGCGGAATAAAAAAATTAATTCGAGCACCAAATGCAATCTTGGCACAGTATTGTCGTCGACTGCAGGAAAAGTCGCAAGTGATTAACACAAAAACAAAATTATCACCTCGATTGAAGTATACAAATAAAAATGGTGTTATTTCGAAAATACAATATAACGGTGTGACAGTGTCAAGTAACTCTCCGAATAACATGTTCATGCTTGAAAATGGACAAATTATCAAAATTTCTAATGCTTCATTGCGCAATGGTACGCTATTTATTCGAGGACATCAGATAAGAAAAATTGACAGCGTTTATAGTTTTCCTACAAATTCTGATGTAACAAACATGTGGGAAATACAGGCTCAACCAAGCAACAGAGAATTAATCATGCCAATAGATAATATAAAATGTAAACTCGTTCACTTGCAGGTAAACTTTGATTCGCAAAACCCCGATGAAATGCGGTCATTTGGAATAGGATATTTACACAAAGCGTAAAAATGCCTTATTAAAAATTGTAAAATCATAAAACGAATATTTCATTATATATCTACAGAAAGAGGGAGAGAGAGAGAGAAATAACAACAAAAAATCTGTGCATGCGCAATTCGGAAGTATCGTGTTTTGTTTTCTCATAAACATGTGTGGCGTCTGAAAAAACTGATAAAGACCGGTGTGTCTCTATCTCGTGCTACCTCGTGAATATCGCGCAAAAGAAAAAAGTTTATCATCTTATTTAAAAAGTTAAATTATTGATTCATTGGAAACGTGTTTCATCACAGCATCGATTACGAGCATAATTCGTTGCAATGTCGTCAGAAAAAATACAAGTAAGTTAATTATTTTGTACGCATTTTCAATTGTCTAACCTTTATACAAAATTGAAAGTTGAGAATTGAAGTCTTTTCTTTCGTCTTTTTTTGTCAAATATCAAAATTATCCAAATATTTTTCACCCACTTCTCTCATCATACATCGAAGTGAAAAATAAATTCAATTTCGACGAAACTCAAATGTAACCAAAAGAATATCTACAGGAGGTTGTTGTACGATTTTGACGGCGGAATCAAATTTTGTAACAATTAATTAGAAACTATTTTAATGAAGTGAATGGAATTTGTCATTGAAATAAGTGTCAATTTTGTAAAGAACAGTTGGATGGATTTTTTTGAATTTTGTGAAAAAGCATACAAAATAGTGCTTTAATGTGATATGTCTTTTATGCCAAAAAAAAATACAAATAAAATATACAAAAGTTTTTTGATGATAATGCAAATACTTCAAACTATCTTACAGGAAGATCAGGAAGAATATAGCGATGTGGAATATTCTGAGGAATATCCATACTTAATTGTCGAATTTATCAAACGGGGTCGACCGGGTATTCGAGAAATCGATATCGTTCCAACAAAATGGTTGATATTTGATGTGAAATTGCAAAAACTGAAAGTGTATTATAAATCTCCACCATATTCGGAAGACGATTTTAGCCTAATACAGGCATTGGCCGAAAACAAATCCGATCCTCCGAAGTACTGGAAATTATTCACTGTCAGGGTGGTAGGAAGAGCAAGTAAGTAAAATAATTACCACAACAAATATTCAAAAATAGATTAAAATAATAATTATTATTTTCCATTCAATTCAGAGACATACGTGGAGGCTCTTCGCAAATTAACAATTGTGCATAATAAGCGACATGCATTCACCACAGACTCTGATAACAGTTCTGATGGGATATCGGCAGAAATAGAACAACAATTAAGAGCAAAAACGTTAAACAACAATTTATCGGATGTCATCTCGAAAATGACTGTTCAACCAATTCCAAGTAAATCAACAATATCCACAAAAAATAACGGTGAGTGAACTTCATGAAGTCTACTTTTTTAGATTTTGTGTGATGTTTAAAATTAAAATTTGTTTTGTTAGGTACAGGCAATTCCAAAGATAAGGAATCAGCAAAAGTAAACCAAAAAGGATCGAACGGTAAAAATTCACTTTTGTTTTCGGTTATATAAATATTACGACAAACATTGTTTTAATATAAAAAATACAATTTTCAACGTAGATGTATGCAAAAGAAGAGTCGAAGCAACAGACTTGAGTAATAATAATGTTGATGATCACTTCACTGAACAAGGTGATCTGTGGTTGAATTTAGAGCTTCCGGTTACTGATGTACAACCGGTCGAAAGARTGGAATCTGGTGCTTTTCGTAATTATTTTTATCTATATTATTGCACACGCGTATTTACATAAATTTACTTCAAACATTTATGCACAAAAATTAATGTATATACATATATATAATTCTTTACTTACAGCTCAGGCGATATCTGAAAGTGTACTCGATCCATCAAGGATCAAAAAAATAGTTCGGAACAATGAAAAAATAGTATCCATAGAAACCGAGAAGACGGTTCCGAAACAACTATATARTAAGTTTAGATATAATATTAATTAATGGATGTAGCGAATTTCTGATCATGCAAAAATGCAATATTTCCAAATTCAGATTTGATGTTAATAGTAGTGGATAATCTTGCCATAATGAATGAAAACATCAAGGATCTGCAAAAAGGTCAAAGGGAAATTTACCAATTGCTGCAAACGTCGGGGGTAGTTCAAGAAGGTATTGGGGCACATCAACTCAAGTTTGATGATAAATATGATATAGTATTACCCTTCAAAGAATTCATCGACTTTTCGATGTTCGATCGAAAGCTGTCCGAAAACGAGGAGTGCTCGAAAGATTTTGTAAGTTTATTGTTAAATCTTTTTTAACGGTAATTTTTACATGAAATAACCCGTTTCGTTTACAGATGACTTACTTACACTTTTTTTTGGATCATAAAAAATGTCCGACGAAAACGATCGTTAATATTTTGAAAAAATTTTTATCCCGAGACCTCGCTCTACAATTTACAGCTCAAAAGCTGTGTCCAGGCAAAAAAATTATGAAAGGGACGTCTTTCTGCAAATTTATTATTGGTGAGAATTGTTAAAATCTTTGTTTAATTTAATCTTGTTCTAAAGAAAGAATTCAAGCATAATAAAACTTATAATAATAAGAAAGATTGTAATTGAATATGCTTTACAGATGTAATTTTGAAAACACACCAGAAAGATAATATGCCTATTACTGAAAAAGAGGTATTTACTGCTATTGGAATCACATTGTCCAATGCCAAAGATTGGGATGGCCACCGACAAAAAAGGAAACGGCAGGATGCATGAGATGAGACGAGAACGTAAACATTTTTTATTGTGTCATTGATGAGTTAATATTGTTAAAATGATGAAGTTAAAATGAATAATATAAAGGGAAAAAATAGTATTTATCTTTATAAATATTTAGAAAATTTAATAAATGTTAAAATTTTGTTTCAAGTTTACATTTTATTTATTCTATAACAATTTATCATAATATTAATATTAAGAAACATATATAATAAAATGTAAAATTTTTTTTATTCTTTCAAATTCATTTTTAAGGTTAAGAAGCCTACTAAATGTGTTCATTCAATTTCAATAATAAAATATTTATATAAACTGTATTTATATAAACTTGTATAGTCCTAGCTATTATTTCTTACGTATTGAAACCTACTGTTATACCATTCCAAACAACTAGCAGCATATATATGTGTGTGTGTGTGTGTGTGTGTGTGTGTATGTGTGTGTGAAAAAGGTAGTACTATCTAGATCCTTGTTAGGAAAACTAGAATTTACCCGGTAAATTTTTTACAAATATTCGAGGCTGTGTCAGGGCGCAAACATTAGGCCCCGTCTAGTTAGACTATCAAGGCACTTGCCGACTAAAGCGTCGCCGTGCATGTACGGGCCATTCACAGTTTTCCCGGCCAGTGCCCGTATTTTTTTTAGAGCAACTGGTCGGGTACTAGGTTTTACCCGGTTTCAATTTCTAGCTGGGTATATTCGATCTGTATTTTTCATGTTTCAAAATAAATTTTGTAATATAAGAGAAAATGAACGCGGAAAGTTTATATTTTATATAATTATTGGCGTGTTGACTTAGTTGAAAAGATATATTTTTCCCGTTTTATATATATATATATATATATATATATATATATATATATATGTAAATTATCGTGATTATATCATTATTTTAATCAGTGATATCAGAAATCGCGACTTATCCATAAAACGGATAAAGATATGCACACTAACAAAAACCACGTACATGTGTGGCGCCAAATGCACATATATGTGGCTCTTTTCTAACATGTATATCTCCATCTATTTTAGGAATAAATCACCACTCGTTTCTGACATCACACATATAGTACGCTAATCTCTGCAAAACTTTTTCGTATTTCAATTTATTTTAGAAACGCGTTGAGCAGAGTTTAATTTTTATTTCGATTTTTTTTCCTTTCTTATTTGTCCTGTAATATTCATATTTTTGCGCGAAACGGTCAGACTGAATTGACCGACAAATAATGTTCGAGTACCGTGATCGATGTTATTTTTGAAAAGACATGTACTTTTGAGTTGTACTTTTAATTACGCTACTGGAATCGTATCTAGATGATATGTTTGTGATATAAACGAGGATAAGATGCTCTTATTAAAATTTTCGCATTCTATTATTTTCTCGCGTCGCGTCGCGGAGAGAGAAAAGGAAGCTTAGCCATTCGATAATATACTTAATAAGAGAAAGTTGGTGCGTAAAAGCTTTTACACGTACTAAAATTTTACTTAATCGTAGGTAAGCATGCTATAAGCATATAGACCAATCATTTTCAAGGGTTCTAAAAAGACCGTAATTTTGATTATGATTGGTCCATTTGCTTATGGCCTTACGATTGCGACTAAAACTTTTTTATGTGCGAAAGCTTTAAGAAAATATGCTGGCGAATTCATGGCGACTTTTTGATTGTTATTAAATATAGAATACTTTTAGCACGCAACATTAATAATTTATCGATGTTATGATTAAAATTTTTTTCATAAATGGCTTCTGCAAAAAGTATACAGAATATATACCAATAAGAGATTTTTAAAAATTCCATTCCGTTGTAAAATTAAGTGATTTAAGTCATTTCTTAGAAATTCATGAATGGCGCGAAGACCAATACAGAAATAAAGAACAAATTTAATTTCATTTTAACAGACACAATTTGTGAAATAGAAAAGAAGTTAACTTTTCAAAGATTCATGTTGTTTTTGTGGTAGAAAACGAGACATCATCTGCAGCCTTTTATGGTTTAAAACATCAAATGATAAATTGAGAATGATATGACTCACGGTACGATCGATGAAAAGGCTGAAGCCTTCACAACGGATAACCTTTGTAGAGTCAAATATTTCGTTTGCAGGACGGAGGATAAACAGGACACTATCTCGAGGAAGGTTTCTTGGCGACAGTTGATCTGCGGGTGGCAATAATTTCATAACGAGTCAGAGAAGCGCGCCCACGTCGCACGGATTTTCTTCCTCATCCACAATGTAGAAACGCGCGCGGAACTCAAGTTCCTTTCTTGTAGAATAGATGCACGGGGAATCGCCTAAAAAAAAGTTGTGTTTGAAAAACGACGCAAACGATCCATAAAGAAAGAGAATGAAAGATGAGACACTAGCGTATTTCCGTGTTTTCGAGCTATATCTCGAATTTTCTCTTTCGCGGTTCGGTGCAAATCTTGGCATGTTTTCCTAGGTAAAAATAAAAATCGATAGAATATCGGCGAGTTCGATTTTCGACGTCGCAGATATCTAAATTCAACTTGACCGAGAGATGCACCTTGTTATGATCTATTTGTCGTAAGTGAATGCAAGCCATATTGCTGCGTTAGAATCTACCAATATTGAAATAAATCAATGTTGGACATTATCAATATCGGACTCGGCTTCAATTTTCACAGATCAATTTCTTATTGCGACGATGTTCGAGTATCACGAAAAAATTAAATAAGATTGCGTGACTGTATTATTTGTAAAATAAAAATAATAATAAAATAAATAATAGAAATAAAAATAATTTGTACGATAGATAAATTTGTTCACTGGGCAAACTGCGCAGCTATTATTTTATTTAGTCCGTTTCTTGGTTTCGCACGGACACAAGCCGATGGGAAAATGCGACTGATCACAATTCCGCTGCGGATTATCTATGTGGAAAGTAGAACATTTCGATCTTAGGATTGACAAAGGATTGACAAACAGGATCCTACCCTAGGAAAGATGGTCCGTGGCAGCGGTCGGTTTGTGAATCGGGTCCAGTGTGCATCTTACGACCGATGCAATAAATTCATAGATATGAACGAATTGACGGAGAAGTGCATCCGTGTCACGACGAACTCTCTTCCTCATCCACCGCGTTCAGGAACGCGAGTGCGCAAACTTTCCTGTGATCAGAATAGACGCACGTACGAGGGATCGCTTCATAGATCTGCTGTACATGAGAAATCACTCAATCTGTAAAGGGAAAGAAAGATGAAACATTTTGTCGCATTTTCTACGTGATGCTGGACCATCTATTTATTTTCGTCTTTTTGCAATTTGTCATGAAATTCGATGCTTTAGATCTTTTGCGTTTCCCCGCGAATCAGAATGAAAATCGACATGATCTACCTTACGCTACAAATGCTTTGGAACATCAAAGAATATTCTCCGAACTCTCTGATTGATCAATCAAAGACTTCGAAGCATTCAAGTGGATCGACATCCAGTTCGACTGGATTGTCGATAACGTAGATACCTAACTCGAGAAATGCGTCTTACAATTTGAAGCGCGTTCTGTTTCAGCTCATGTTCGTGCGTAAAGTAGAGCAATGGCGAATATAAGCGCATTTATTTATAATATTTATAATATATAATTTATAATATATAATGTACGTAATTTATATCATAAATGTTCGCTTATACGTAAAGCGGAATGCATCTTAAGAGGTCGATTCTATAACTCTTAATAACAATCGTTCATTTCATTGCGCAGTTTTTTTACTCTATATATCTGCGCAACGACATCACTGACATGACTGTCGTCAAGAGTTACAGAATCAGTCCCTTTGTATAAATGAATATGACAACTATATTGCTATCGGTATGATCGGAATCTACCAATACGGGTCAAATATCAAACTTGGTTCCAATTTTCACCTATATCAATTTCAATTTCTTGTTGCGGCATCAAAGTTTAACATTACGAGAAGATTAAACTTACATCAATGCATTATTTGTAAGATTACGATACGTCAATTTGCTCACTGTGCCGCCTTTATTCTATCCGTTTCGTAATTTCGCATGGACACGAGCCGATCGGAAATTTACGGCCAATCATGATCCTAATGAATAATCTATGTAGAGAGAAGGACTGAAGGATGGACAGGATGCTATCCCAAGGTAGACGTTCCGCAAGTCGATCGTGGATCGATTTTCTTGTGCATCTTGCGGTCTCAATGCAATAAATCTATAAATACGTAGACGAGTCAATAAAGAAGCGATGTCCTTATCCGCCGCGTGCAGAAACGCGTGCGGGTCTCAGGGTCTTCTTGCATGCGCGAGACATCGTCTCAGGAATCTGCACGACCTGTAAAAGAAAAAAAAAGATGAGACGCCATCAGCATTTCATGTGTTTCCGCGATTTGCTATAATATTCTAGATTTTTCCTTAAATGAAAATCGATATAAATTTGATTTTCAATATCTCAACTCAGATGTCTGATTAAACTCGAAAACGCATCATCTCATCGCGAATTATTTGGCGCAAGTGAACATGGAAATTATATTGCTGTCGGATTCGGAAATTCGAATGTCGGAATATTATTATTATAATATTAAATATAATATTATAATAATAATTATCAATAATATTAAATATAATATTATAATATTAAATATAATATCAGACCCCTAGTAGCACAATTCATTGGAGTAATGTTGGTCCAATATACTTTCATTGGCTAAACATTGGGAATATATTGGGCCAATATTGCGCCAATAAATTGTGCTACCAGGGACTCTATCGGAATCAGACTTGGTTTCAATTTTTCATCTACATCGGTCTCAATTTCTTACCGCGACGTGACGTCGAAATATCGCCAAGGGATTAGTCATTTCGATGTACTTCTAAGATATCGCGATAGACAAATTTGGGCTCAACGGTCGAATTGCTTCGCCATTGCTCTACCTTTCGCACGAACGTGAGCTGAAATTGGGAAATAGCGGCTAATAACGATTAACCGATACTGTGATATACGCCCATTGTCTCGTGTGACTCTCCCGACGCTTTATTGTACTCGCGAAGCATTTACGGCAGGTAAATACTCACAAATTCGCATTCGAGGGTCGCATCGTTCGAGAATGTTCGGTGAACTACCTTCAACGTACAAAAATTCAAATGTGCCGTTGCTTCATCGCGAGAGGCGCTGAATATTAATCATAGGGATATCGATAGATAGTGGACCTCCTCTGTAATAAGAGTCCGGTCTACGTGAGGCAAGCATTTTTTTATTGGTCCGCCATTTTTTGGCCAATGAATAGTTAGGAGGATACCATGTTGCAAGTCTTTATTAATTCGTTACGGAATAGAAAAATTCTCAAATTCTTTGTCTCACGGATTTATTATACTGTAAATTAAAGATAATACATATATATATAAAAGGAGACATATTATGCATAGTCCTCTTTTTCTGTCTTCTCTCTCGCAGGATTTCGACAAAACCGTTTTGGCCGGTTATTAAGCCCGTATCAGACTAGAGATTGAAATTGAGATTGGATTGAAATTTAATCAATCCGAAGAAAGAAAACCAATCTCAAGTTTAGTGAACTTTGATTGATCAAAATCCAATCCAATCTCTAGTCTACGGACTTTAGCGTTGCTTTTTCTTATTATTTATCCCTATCATCCATTTTTCATCAATCAGCGCTCGGTGTCAAAGCGCCGATGTCTGCCTGAGGATCTAGGTTCAGGTTAGGTTTCTCTCTGGCTTGAGGCCGAAGCACAGACTCTTGCATAATGCATAAGACATAAGGCATAAGAAAAAGAGCCATTCTACAATAAGCCATAAGTCATAAATCAAAAGTCAGAAACAATAAATTGATCAATCATAATCAAGTATTTTTTTCACATTTCTGTCTGTGATTGGTCAATTTATTGCTTCTGATTTCTGATAAAAGGCTGATTCTACAATAGAGTCGTAAGTCGTAAGCCATTTAAYCAATCATAATCGACTATTCTTTTCACATTCGACTGTGATTGGTCRATTTCTTRCGGCTTAMGACTYWMTAYAWCTRKYGTARACCSSGGTYTACRMYAGWTRTAKWRAGTCKTAAGCCGYAAGAAATYGACCAATCACAGTCGAATGTGAAAAGAATAGTCGATTATGATTGRTTAAATGGCTTACGACTTACGACTCTATTGTAGAATCAGCCTTTTATCAGAAATCAGAAGCAATAAATTGACCAATCACAGACAGAAATGTGAAAAAAATACTTGATTATGATTGATCAATTGGATAATCAATCATATTTGATTGGTTGATTGTTCTCTTCGAATTTGATTGTGATTGGTCAATTTCTTGAGGCTTAAGACTTACTACACCTATTGTAGACCGGGGCTAAAGCGATGTCTACAATGAGATCTTAAGTCTTAAGCCGTAAGAAATTGACCAATCACAATCGAATATGAAGAGACTAATCGACTATGATTGGTCAATTTCTTGCGATTTAAGGCTTAAATTCTCATTATAGACCGCTTAAAGCGGTGTCTACAATGAGAATTTAAGCCTTAACCATAAGAAATTGACCAATCACAATCGTATATGAAGAGAATAAGATTGGTCAATTTCTTGCGACTTAAGGCTTAATTTCTCATTGTAGACACCGCTTAAGGCAGTAAGACGTAAGAGGCTTTCTACAATAAGCCATAAGTCATAAATCAGAAGTCAGAAGCAATAAATTGATCAATCAAGTATTTTTTTCACATTTGTCTGTAAGAGGCTTTCTACAATAAGCCATAAGTCATAAATCAGAAGTCAGAAGCAATAAATTGATCAATCATAATCAAGTATTTTTTTCACATTTGTCTGTGATTGATCAGTTTATTGCTTCTGATTTCTGACTTATGGTAGAAAGCCTCTAAACGGTAAGCGAATTGACCAATCACAGTAGAGAACGTAATGCGATTCTCAACTGTGATTGGTCAATTCGTTTACTGTTTTACGTCTACTGCCTTACGTTTCTGTATGCGCCATGGGTTTTGCTGACGAATCGCGACGAGGGCGCGAGTTTCCGTACTAAAACGGCATCTAACGACGGACGCCTGCGCCGTGCCTGTTTCCCCGTGAAAGTACGGTTCTTTCACTCGCGAGCCTGCCGCAAACTTTTCCCTTCCTCGCAAACGGCGTCGCGCGCCTCGTAAGTGTCTTTCTCGCTCTTTGCAGATTATTTCCGTTCCGTTTTCCGCGCTACTGTCCGCGATAACAAGGCGAATCGTCGGATACTGGTGACCGAGCCATCAGTAGCAGCAGCAACGTGATTGAATTACTCAACCCCGTCCCAACTTCATGCACCAACATGAGTGACTATTCAGCGGTCGCTCCGCCTCAGAACTTCAGTCAGAGCACCGCGTTCGCGGCGGCACTCCAACGCGCCAAGCAGGTAATCGCAACTTCGTGATGGACAAGTCGACGACAGCAATCGGCGCCGAACGGCGTCTCCCGCAATTCAGGCGTCACGTCCCTCGTAACGCAACGGCCTCGCGGCCATCCCGACGCGGCTGCGATTATCTCTCGAATTGTTCCATTTGACGCGGCACGGTGAACCGATTCGAGAAAATATCTGCGACATACGAGCTTTTTGCAAGCTAAACTGATCCACATTTATATTTCTTTGTACCAGAGCAGTATATACCAAAATAAGTTTGTAACTTCGTTCAGTTTTCTCTTTTTGTTTCATGGAGGCAATCAATTTGGCCTCTGAGGATATGGTACTTGTATAATACAATATTTATATAATATTTTAGTATATTTAATAAGTGAAATATTTATACTAATGTGTATGTCGATTCAGTTTGGAAAATAAAGCATTCTCTCTTGAGTTTGTGTCTTTGATTAATCTTTTCAGATTGCTGCGAAGATAAATCCAGGCGGTGCACAAAATAATCAAGACTCCAAATTAAAACGTCCTCTTGAAGATAGTTCAGGTAATCATATTAAATAAATTTAAAATATATGTATCAATCTCTTTTTTTATATTATTGATAGACCTGATAGTCTATTTTTCAGATTGTATTGTCATTGCATTATGTTTTGCATTTTTAGAGCCAGAAGCAAAGAAAATAGCATCGTTAGTACCAGATCCTTTAATAGGTATTCGCGGAGGACCTCCAGGCAATTCTCTCGGAGATTCGAGTGGTCAAGGATCCAGACCGCAAGTTTCTTCCAATTTAGGTGGTATATGCAATGAAGATATCAGAGTTCCAGACAAAATGGTTGGTTTAAGTAAGTAAAACTGTAAAAGAGAAATTATTGGTATTCTGTGTATAAATATTCTGTAATTGAATTACAATCTGACATGATAATATAAAAATTTGTTGAGTTCTGATATCCTCAGTTTATTATTTATTGTAACATACATAATATTAATACCATTAAACCCTATAAATTTGGTAGCTTAAGTATTTTTTATTATTGTCTTAACATTAATCCAGTACTTGTTGTATCTTAAAATAGTTATAAATGTTGTTATAAATGTTTCATATTTATAATTGAAATGCATAGGAGCATTAGATATACACAATTACATTTAAGCAATAATAATATATTTACAGTAATTGGCAGAGGTGGTGAACAAATAACACGATTGCAAAGCGAAACAGGATGTAAAATTCAAATGGCACCAGAAAGCGGTGGGCTACCTGAGCGTGTTTGCACGCTAACTGGTTCACGAGAAGCTGTCAAGTAACTTGTTTTCCCTTCTTATTTCGTTAATTTTAACCATTTTGTATGCAATGCAATACCATAATTTTATATCCACACGATGAATGAACACAAGAATTTACTTCTGTCTTGACCTTGAATGTAATTATTTTGTCTTTTATTGAAATGAGACATGATTGATGGTTTAAGTTTTATATTTATAGACTGGGTTGTGAAAAATACTTTTCTGCCAAAATTATCTATAAATTAGCCAAGCAAATCTGCTATCCTCCTTAAATTTATATAGGGACGTTTCACATTCTAATTTATTCAAATGCGAATGTTTTCACCACACCGATTTTATCACTCCCCAAAAACAACTGAAAAATTTAATATTAAACTGTGATGTTATGATGTATAAATATTGCACAATACTTTACAATCCTATTTATTAGAAAATGTAATTGGGACAGTTTTAATAACAGCTCGTATGTCAGTATATTTTATATGCTACAATTTTATGCTAACATGCATTTCACAAATGTAAAACATATGCTTTTGCATATTGAAATTATGAAATGTTTTACAGAATCTTTATTTAGCTCCTGGATGCCAATAGCAGGTTCAAACTTGACTTTGTATAAGCTTCAGAATTTCTGGCCATTTCTGGAAAATTGATTAATGAGTTGATCTTTTCATTTTTAATAATTTTGTATTTACTAATAGTTTTTTGCTTTTAATAGGGTATGAAGA
This sequence comes from Cephalotes varians, assembly GCA_037157785.1. Taxonomy (NCBI): domain Eukaryota; kingdom Metazoa; phylum Arthropoda; class Insecta; order Hymenoptera; family Formicidae; genus Cephalotes; species Cephalotes varians. The sequence goes on from JANQDE010000056.1 coordinate 13,197, forward strand.
GAGAGGGAGAAGGAAGGAAGGAGGATAGGATATGCATGGAGACGTGTTAATCACAACATGAAGAAAATTTTATTTATTTGTTTGAAACTGCTTATGATTAAATCTATATATGGCATTTTAATACCTATATATGGCATTTTGATACAAAATCTTTGAAACCTTTTATTATACCTTTTCAAGACACATTGATCATTAGAAAAGAGAAATATTACAAATATGATATAATTGATCCGCAATAGATATTAGTGCATATTTATGTGTTGCAAACAAACTTTACTGTTGTTGACACATGTAAAAGTTCAGTTGAAAAAATATTGTATATCTGTATTTTATATGTTTCAGTCGAGCAAAGGAGCTTGTATTATCAATAGTAAATCAAAGAAGTAGAAGTGAGGGAATTGGTGATATGAATATGAGTGGTGGCGGTGGCGGAATGATGGGACATCCAGGATTTGTTGAGATAATGATTCCAGGTCCTAAAGTTGGTCTGATAATCGGCAAAGGAGGGGAAACTATAAAGCAACTTCAAGAGAAGTCTGGAGCTAAAATGGTTGTTATTCAGGAAGGGCCATCTCAGGAACAAGAAAAGCCTTTAAGGTAAGATAATTATTTTTTTCTCTATATAAAAACAATTGTTCTTAACTTGATATATCGAGATAATATGGCATATTGATTTAAAAACTGTAATTTTTTTCTATAGAATAACAGGAGATCCTCAAAAAGTTGAATATGCAAAGCAATTAGTCTATGAATTAATAGCTGAAAAAGAAATACAAATGTTTCATAGAGGAGGAAGAAGTACCGATAGAACGGGAAATTATTCTAATGATACCGGTTTTAATCATGGTCCTGCAAATAGTGATGGAGTAGAGGTTAATGATTTTTATTATGTTTAAGTGACTGGAAATCAAGAATATTTGTTTATTGATTTAGAATTTAACTGTACAGAGAGAATAAAAAATTGAGAGATACATCTCTTTATCTTTAAAATTTACGAAGTTATCTAACATAGGTACTTGTTCCAAGAGCCGCAGTTGGTGTTGTTATTGGTAAAGGTGGAGATATGATAAAAAAGATACAGGCGGAAAGCGGAGCTAAAGTTCAATTCCAACAAGGAAGAGAAGACGGACCTGGCGATAGAAAATGTTTATTGTCAGGGAAGCATCAAGCTGTTGAACAGGCTCGTCAACGAATTCAGGAATTGATTGATAGCGTTATGGTATATATTTTAATACAATTTAATGTTTATGACTTCATTAAAATGCATATATATATATATATGAGCTAACAGCACAATATTATAATCAATATCCTTTATTCATTTGTTAATTACAGAAAATATTTTTTATTTTTTAGAGGAGAGATGATGGTAGAACTAATATGGGAGGCAGAGGTAGCTTGAGGGGTAACGGTTTTGGTGGTAATCGTAATCCAAATGAATATGGTAACTGGGATAGACGACAAGGTGGCCCTATGCAAGATAAAATTGAAACAACATTTACCGTTCCTTCTTCCAAATGCGGCATTATAATTGGCAAAGGTTTGTGTTGTTCATTATATGCATTAAAGTCTCTAATCTTATTGATTTAAAATCTTAGTGATTTTATTCTTGATTACATTTAATAAGTATGTATTCGCTTTCTTCTTTACATTATTTTGTATTAAAATTTTTATTCTAGGTGGTGAAACTATCAAACAGATCAATCAACAGACAGGAGCGCACTGTGAATTAGATAGAAGGAATCAAAGTAATGAGAATGAAAAGATTTTCATTATTCGAGGAAATCCTGAACAAGTCGAGCATGCAAAAAGAATATTTAGTGAAAAGTTGGGCATGGTACGTTTAGTTATATGTATATGTTTTTTATATTTTTTCAATAATATTTTATTTATTATTTAAAGGGCCCAGCTGGTTCTTCATATGCTGGAACACAAGGAGCAGTTGGATACAATCCAAATTGGAATACAGGGTATCAAGCATGGCCAAGTCAACCACAATCCAATGACGGAAGTATGTATGGTTTTATGATTTCTTATAACATGCAAGGAGGTAAGTTCATATCTATTATGCGATACATTTGCTCTTGCAGACAATGCTAATCAAGCTCCTGTACAAGTCAATCCACAGACTGGTCAACCAGATTATAGTGCTCAATGGGCAGAGTATTATCGATCATTAGGCATGCACAGAGAAGCAGAGATGATCGAACAACAAGCGAAACAAGGAAAGCAAGATCATAATCAGCAAGGAGGTAGAAATCTTTACAATGTTACATTATACAAGATATATAGAAAGAAATCTTCCCTAAGAGATTTGCAGCATAATTGTTCGATTATTCTCTAAAAAAGTTAAAATATTTTAGGCAATTCACAAAATCAATCTAATCCAGCGACAACGGGTTCTGCTGGGCCAAATCAACCGCAGCAACAACAGACGCAACAGCAACAACAGGCAGGTGCTGCACAAAATGGTGGTCAAGCTGATTATAGCGTGCAATGGGCAGAATATTACAGAAGCATCGGTAAAATAAAAGAAGCAGAAGCAATAGAAGCTCAGATGAAAGCGGGCAAGGTATTTCCCTTAAAATATAACGCTTATTGATATTGTTGTTTGCTATTGTATTTTAATATTGTGTGTAATATTGTGTGCAGCTCGGAATGCAAGGGAACCAAATGACCCAGCAACAAATGCAGACTCTTCAGGGACAATCGGCTGGTCCACCGGGTACCACGCCTAATGCGTTTCCTCAAGCTTATGGAAGTTATCCGACGATGAATGCTGGCTCCGCACCAACTGGTTATTACGCAGCGAATGCTGGATCTAATTCTCAACCACAGACAGGACAGCAAAATCCTTCTTTTCCAACAGGATATCAGAATTATCCTTATTCACAGTCTACTTCTGAGAATTAAACTTCCATTTGAGAGAAAGGCAAGCTGTAAGTAATCTCTGTACAACATATATTTATATATGAATAGGCATACAGAAAATCATATGAAGCATAATTTTAACGACATGTTAGATGAAATTAATTATTATAATAAATTTATAGAAATTTTTGACAATAGTTCTATACAAAAGCTTTATTTTCAGAGAATAAAAATAAAATTTTTTTTGATAGTGTTAGCATTAAAAAATAATGATTATAATTAAAGTCCATATGATTTTTAAAATGCTATAGTTGTTATATTAAGCTAATATACATTTCAGTGTTTATATGTGTGTATATATATATATATATATATATATATATATATATATATATATGCACACATATACACATATTAATAAAATATATACATTCATAAAATAACCATAATATTTATTTTGTTTATGTACTTGAAAATTTTGATTAGTTAAATTATTTATCCATCTTTAATTTAATGTACGATATTTGAAACTCATTTTTATATTGGCTTGATATTCCGACATACTATAAATCAATGGTGTAAGAATAAGGAAATGTTATTTGTAGATAATCATTGAACCTCTTTCAGGGAATTTGAATTAAACTTTGTAAAACATAAAATCTCTATGATAATTTCATGGTTCATATAATGATTTGAATAACGATATATTTTACACCTTTGAAATAAAATCTGTTTCTTGTATATGGATCACACCTTTTTACCATAATTATTTGTTTATTTCAGATAGTTTTCAGATAGCTTTCCATCGGGATGCGGTTAATACCTGCTATATATCTCCATATAACTTTTATCATAAATAGTTGACTGCTTCATAATCTTCATATATCTTTGAAAATGTCATGAGAATCGATTATATTCTGTTTATACTACAAAACGTTTTGTGTTTTTTATATATACACGTATATATACATATATATACTATAGGATATCCATCTAAGTTTAAGTAACAAAAAATATCGAGCAAGAGAAGTTTGATTGAAATTAATATTATAATATAGTGTCAATATGTCTGTGTTCTACTTATAATATTGTATGTATTTTTGTTCCATAACATGTATTATTGTAATATAAGTTGAAGCTGGCAGGTGAAGCAGCGGGTCAGAAAGTGGCACGAGGGATCGACATCTGTACCATTTTATTGCCATCCTCTCTTTCTCTTTCTCTCTCTCTCTCTCTCTTTCACTCTTTCACTCTCTCTTTCATTAAACTTGTTAAACTATATCCTTATAAATGCGTTGTTATGAACGATATTAGTATATTTACCATATTAGATTATTATAGATATATCTTGATAAGACACTTATTTACTTGAGACACTCGTGTTTTATTATAACTATAAAATTCTTGACTATACGAAATGCTATAATTGATACAGCTGCCATGTGTTTTTATTATCCATGAAAATTCTACTATGTATGAAAGATATATAACATTTATATATGCATATGTTCTATTGCACTTGTGTTAAATACAATGTTACTTTGGTTTTTTGCTTTCTCGTGAAACACCAATACTATTTTTAGATATTTGAAGCAGCCAATTAGAGAGGTTTACTCGTCCTACAATATGTCGTGGCATGGGGCATCTACAGTTTAAAATGTTTCATTCAGCATTAATCTACATGTACAAAAAGGAATCAGGACCTGCGAACCGGATTAATCTGATGGAATATTCATAACTCATAATGTGGAATATAATTTACTAACAATATCCTAAATATTGTTTAGCCAGTATTACATGTGCTTTTATACGATATACATAACGAAGTATATTGGCTTTTCATTTCCGTGTTATTAAATATCAAAAGACTTAACTAGTCATATGTAAAATATTTCAAATTTTTGTATGTCTTTTTATTATGTTTCAACTAATTTATATAAATAGATACGGAATGTATCAAAAGTGGGAAGCTTTTTATCTTATCTATAAATTCTTTGGATGTCAGCAAAAATTGTATTGGATAATGTGCTTGTAATAATTAATTTGATTTTGTATTGGATAAATCGTGTAAGTTCTTTTCGCATTATCTTTATTTCTCATATTAAATGAGTTAAAGCTTATAATGTTTATAATCAAGATTATATATGTTGAAATAAAATTGATTTGTCATTAGAAATTTGTCAACAGATCAATTTTACTTCAACACAATCTTAATTATAAACTTTATTCCATATACATAACTTATTACATATACATATATCGATGTGCTTCCCTATTGATGCAATCATTATTTTTGATCTATTCCTTAATATTTCTCGTTTACAATATGCAATTTTTAAAACATTCTATATAAAATGATATATTAATTATTGAATAAGAAGAAATAAAATTTGAAATACGTCTAATATTCAATAATCTTTTTAGATGTATGTGGTATTCATGAATAGTAAAGTATTTATCTTTCATATCTACATGCTTTTTCGATGAAAAAAGAAGTTAATGAAAATCTTAGTATTTTGTTGCAGAAATTTTATTTTATTATTACGATTGAAATCTAGGAATTATAAATAATCATATATTATTATTTTCTCAAACCATTTAATATAATATTTAAAATTAGACATTGAAAGCCAATTATATCTTCAACTACAGTTTGATTGTAATATTAGAAAGTTATTCATTTTTTGAAATATGAAATTAATGTTATGTTTATGTAAAATTGTATATTGTAATATGAATAACTTTTAAAGGATATTTTTCAAAAAATTTGTTTTTAAAAATAAAAGGAAATTATTTCAAAATTAATATAAATTTATGTTTGGCTTTGTTACTTATATATTTGATGTAACATAAAAAATGTGAATCTAGACATGTAACAATACTTTTTTTATGTTGGTATTTATATATTTTCCACGCATTGATATTTGTTATTAATAAAACAATTTGTTTTTATTTGGTATCTTCTGTGGCATTATTTCGAATATAATTTAATTAAAAAATTTATAACAAATTTGTTATATTGCTTGGAAATATTTTGAATAAGATATCAAACAAAAGAAATATATAATAATTACATAATTTTTCTTCTTTACATTATTTGAATTTTTATTTTATGGATACATGCATATTCAAGACTTTGATTGTCATAAATATTATCTCTGATAATCTTTCACAATATAAAAATTTTTTATTATAAATTATGTATTACTTTTTATGATATTGTTAATATTACTTTGAGTAGACATTATTAAATAAGATTAGAATGATAAAATATGTATTATGAGTAAATTAGGAACTGTATACATGCATCGTATTACGTTTAATAATTTGAATGATTATTTATGTACAAGTTTAAAACTTGTACAAAATTTATTGCGATTATAACACAAAAAATATGATACAATATTAATAGGGAGATTGTCCACTTCGTATATTGACGTTATTGGCAAGAATCTTAATCAATTATATTGTCAAACCTCCAGTATTCGTATTTACAATCTCATGAATTATATTTTGTTTTATTATAATAGCACAATAATATTTTCTTCTTTCTTTTTGTGTATTTTCAATTTCCTTTATTGAAAGTTAAAATATTTTTCTGTTATATTTTATATTTTATGCACATAATTAATTAACATTGGCGAATGTTTCAGGGACAGGCGCAACAGAAAACATTCCAGTTTCTCTGATCAAGAGAAGCAAATAGCAAATACGTACGAAAGATTTTCACTTATGAATAAAATTTCTGTAAAGAATAGGTAGAGAGTTTACTATAGGTACAGTGCAAATTTCATATAAGGTTTGTAAAATACATGCATATTTCATATTTCATAATAAAAAGATAAAAGCTAGTACTGCCCATTCGTGGTTTAAATATGAAATGTGTAATTAGAAGATAAATCACACACACACATCTTCTAATTTATGGCTATAGATTAATATATTATGATTGATTATTCGTAAGAGGATATCTTCAATGATAAAATGGCGATTTAATGTAACGAAATTCTTTATTTGTGCATGAAGGATTATTGTATGACATTTTCTTTCATTTGAGCATATTTAAGAATTAATTCGTAATATATAGACGTCATCGGTACAATGATAAATATTTTACAAGACTGCATTTTCATCCATATATAAATATTATTTGCCAGCAAATAATACACGATCAACAAATATTGGCATCAAAACTTTCTTTTCTAAGGAGCTTTTCCTAAGATCTTTGACTAAGGAGCATAATTAATTAATTATAAGTTTTATATTTCTGGAGGCGGTCCGTACATGAAATTTAATTGTTGCGTGCAACGTATAAATGTCGCTCGTCGTGGTAACTCGCGCAAACGTTCGGCTCCTGTATAAGTGCAAGCGGATCTTAAACCGCCTAGTATATCCAGCACAGTGTTTTCGACTAAACCTTTGTAAGGCACTTCAATAGTTTTTCCTTCCGAAGCTCTACGCATTGAAACAAGTGCGATTTTCCATTAATTATTTTAACACACCATAGTTGTAGCGCTACAACAATTGTTGCAGTCTCACCTGTAGTCTGCAATACCACCGGCATGTTTCTTCATGGCCGTATTGGAGGACATTCCGTAAAAAAGCTTGAACTTCTTTCCATTCTTTTCTATAACTTCGCCACCACATTCATCGTGGCCCGCGAACATTCCGCCTGCCATGACAAAGTCTGCGCCAGCACCGAACGCTTTCGCTATATCTCCGGCGCAAGTACACCCACCATCCTGAACAATGAATAAACATAGATAAAAGCGAGATACTTCGCCCATTACATTTATGCCAATTGTGACAGAAAGTATAATAAATATTTACGGCGATAATGTGGCCCTTTAAACCATGCGCTGCATCCGCGCATTCAATTACGGCGCTCAATTGCGGATAACCGACACCGGTTTTCATTCGCGTTGTGCATACGGAACCTGGACCAATTCCTATTTTAATTATATCCGCTCCTGAGAGTATCAGTTCCTCCACCATTTCTCCTGTCACAACATTTCCTGCCTGTAGTGCCAGCAATTAATATTTCAATACAAGATACACATTAACGCTTAAACGATCGAGTGTAAAACGATCACTGACTGATCGTAGTTCTACTAAAAGTAACGAGACGTTCGATTATAGTGTGATACTTACAATTATAGTGCAGTTCGGATATCGCGCTCTTACTTTTCTCACATATTCCACGAAATGCTGCGAATATCCATTCGCAACATCTAGGCATATGAATGACAATTCCGGCACAGCTTCCAAAATGCTCAAAAGCCGTTCGTAATCTTCATTTCTTGTCCCTGAGGTGACTGCTACATTCTTTACGCAATCGGGATTTAGCATGACAAAGTTTTTCCATTCATCTGCAGTATAATATTTATGAACCGCGGTAAAAAGACCATGCTGAAAGAATATGCATAATAAGTAAGGCGACGCATTATACATCCGAACGATTTTATTTATACAATCTCACGAATATGTTAACAATGTTATCTGATAAATTTTTAATTTATATTTAACATATGCAGATACATATGTATGCGAGGAAAAAGGACTCTATTGAAAAATTTTAATTTACATTTAAATTCGGTAGAAGAAATACTTTTGATATTCGTTTCCAAAATGGATTGTTAAATCATTCTATACCTTTGATAGAGCTTTTGCCATTTCAAACGTTCCAATTGTGTCCATGTTAGAAGCTATCACGGGAATTCCTTTGTATGTCTGTTTAGAATTGCGAAATGTGATCTCCCTGAAAAGATCCACCTGAAATGTGAATCAAAGAGGGCATTAATATTATTTATATAACAGATATTAACGAGAGAACATCCTATTTTTAATTCATATATAATATTTATGTTATTTACATATTATTTACATTTATTTACATTTACATATTTATTATATTTATAATTTCACACACACATACACACTAGATATAAAAACAATTACAAGCTACTTTATTGATATTTGCATAGGACGGATGTGTGTGTGTGTGTGTGTGTGTGTGTGTGTGTGTGTGTCGAGTTAATAAAATTAAAAGATTTAACATAACATTATGTGCAAATATATGCAATATACGTGCAATAATAATCTTATAACATTATGTAGCCATAACAATAGTTCTCTGGTTTCGCTATCTCTGGCTTGATCGGCTGATTAAGTGTCAGCTGTGGTTGGTTCAACGATAAATACAATTAACTTCAATGAAATCAGCTGATTAAATTAATCGGATGATAAAACCGACTCATAATCTTTAATTTATCTTTCATTCACTTTTCAATTTCTTTTCTAGAACACAGGATCGTCTTTGTCGATGTGGCTGGAATCAATCGACAGAAAGTAGCGGAATTCGCGAGAATTAAATCAATAAGGAAAATTTTTGCGTCTGAGGAATCATAAATTCGGAAGTTCCGATCAACGATCGCGCGAACGTTCTGCTAGGAACGTAATCGAGCCGATGCGACGGTAGACCATAATTTATTATAGACACATGCACGCACACGCGTGCAATTATTCGAACGATCGAATTCAAAATCAAGTGTATTCGTTTCTGAGAATATATTCGGACATACATGATTCGCAATATTACACGGTGGATAACGTTTAATTTTTTTTCCCTTTTTTCCTCCCCCTCTCTCTTTCCTCTCCCTCACCGGAGGCACGCGTGCGATCATTCCCCGACGCGATTCCGACTTATATGCGAATTACATAAAGATACTCACGTCCGAACGGCTCTTCAACGTGCTCCGCTTCGGGCGCAGCAGCACGTCCTTAAAGTCCAGCTTTATGTCATTTATTATGTTCGGCATCGCGACGAAATCAACCCTCGGCGGCCCTTTAGTTAAGCGGACGACGATCTTGCTCACTCGAGAACGCACCCGAGAATCCGTGGCCGCGGACGTTCTTGCACTGGCTGGTACACCCAGGCATGGCACATTTGACATACCGTTCGCGGAAGGGGGAGAGAGAGAAAGAGAGCTATTTTCGTCCCTCTCTCTATCTCCCCTTATTGAACCAGGACCGGTACGGTTCGGGGGGGTGCTCTACGAATCGCAATACTCGTCGCTTCTGAAACGGAAATGATAATCCAAAGGAAACCCCTAAAAAAAATAAATGTATTCAGAAATGTCGGCGGAAGGAATCCTATCTGTCGAAATTCATTTGAAGATCCGTATACCGATCGCGAGCAATTTTCAAAACAGAGGGAATAATTCTTCACGAAGGGCTGTCGCTGCGCTCCAAAATGAACAATGTTAATGTTATGCGATATTTCCGATGCGAGGTTTACGAATCGCCGTTTTCCATTGCGATTTCTATCAAGTTACTTCCTTGCGGAAATCGCAATATGGCTCGCGGGTCAGGGTTCAATCCGAATTTTTATTACTCTGGATGAACGCCAGTCGACATTGCGCATTGCGCAAAATCCCGATCTCGACGATGGCTCGGAGAATCGTGAAGCCGTCCCTGCAGACGTGTGTGTGTGCCTGCGTCATGTATAACATAACAATACTGCCGATAACGTATCGGAACAATTAAAAAAGTTAATGTTTCAAGTTAAACGTTTACTTACACATTTATTTACACGAATACAACAAAATCTATATTGATGTGTAAAATTTCTACGTTGACATTCCAGTAAATTTTATGTTATACCGCTTAAAAATTAAAAATATTGGAAACTCGGATTATTATAAATATATTTTTACTTAATTTATATAAATATATTTCCATTAATATATTTATAAATACTTATATGTATATTATCTTTTATTCGCTGTGACGAAATATGTGAAACTTTCTCAAACCTATTAAAAATTATTTAAAATTGTTACTAATTGTAACAATTTTTCGTGCATGGCGCATATCTGGATCTCGCATTGTTATGACATATGTATTGGATATCAATTGTATCGAACAATAGTTCTAAAGTCTATTAGAATATCAATAAAAATGACAATTCTATTGCAATTAACTTTGTATCGATCAAGGATAACAAATTTAAACTAGAGCAATAGTTTATGAATAATTAAATTTTTAAAAAAGTTTATGAATTATAAAATGTTTATAAAATAATTAAATTAAAAAAATCTTAAATGAGAATTGTATCTAACAAATGCAACATCGTATTTAAAGTTACATGTATCTTAAGAGTTTTGGCCGCAAAAGTATTTTAATATATTAGAATGTGATACACACACACTAGATAAATTTGATAACTAATTGATTGAAAATTCTTCATTGATGGATCAGAAAATATGGATAAAAGGATTAGAAATTGTGAAGATTAGAATTGTTGTATGATAATCCAACGAAATGACATTGAATTTTCACCAGATTTTCTTATATTTAATTCTGCAATGTTCTTTTTTAATTTTCAACATTGTACATAATTCAGTGCAGATGACATAAGAAACGTATATCGCTATTAAGTTATTTTTACAATACAACTGTGACCTGTGCATATAATCAATTTTACATTTTATAATGATGTATAAAATTTTTTTTTAACTTCTGATTCCATGCGCATTCATTCACGGAAAGACTATACATAAACATACTGAATTCATATTCTTTTCTAGATCTACAATGTATACAGTAATGATCAACGCGTTAAAGTTTAAATAATGGCACTATGTTATAATGGAATGGCATAATTTGAAATATATATATATATATATATATATATATATATATATATATATATATATATATATRWTTTAATTGTCGCATGTAATTTTACACAGAAGTCGGAAATTGACGGGATACAATCATTGAAACAGGCGTAACGTAGCCATACTTTAAAAAATCGTACTGCATTAATAAAATTGTTTTTAAGAATTCAATAAACTATGTGTATCTCAAAATTAAAAGACCTATAAAAATTTTTGTAATCAATGCACTCATGTGCATTAAATACAGGAAACTTTTATATAATTCTACATGCTTAAAACATTAGATACTGTTTCAATATATGTTGATACGTAACATGCAATTTTCAATGTTTATAAAAGATAGCAGTACTTAGAAATTTCAGTTTGTCGGCAGTTACATGGGGCAGTGTAACGAAAGAGAGAAAAGAGGGCCACTGTCTACATGTTTTTGAATTCACCAGAACCATTAGCGTTGAGCATGAGTATGTTAGGGTTTTCCTTTTCGAAGGCAGTCGCGTCTCTACCTCCGGGTCTTTCTTCCTGTCCCCATTCTCCCAGAGTCCCGTGCATCACGTCTGGCTGTTCCTTCAGTTTTTGCTCCTCCTTCTGTGAGATTACTAACGGTTTATGGTCAAACGCAAACGCATTGACAAGTTGATTTTCAAGATTTATTTGATTTAAATTAGTCAGCCTTTATATCGTTCATAATATTTATAACAAATACAGAGCATACTTGCCAATATTAAAATAGATAATAATAGATAATAATTGATATCCAAGTGTATTTATTGGACATTGCAGAGATAATTTCCATTTCAAATAGCTAAATGTTTATATAGTAAACTTCGTGACCAACATTAATTGCTTTGAAAGCTCGGCATATGAAAAAGGTCATATATCGTTTAAAAACGTTATTCAACATTATTGTTTTTCACAAACCTGTTTATCTTCCTGCGCAAACTTATCGAACATGTTCGCGTAAAGTTTCTTCTCTTTAGCTAATTGCTTCTTAATAAGAGAATTACAGATTAGAATTTGTTTAGACGCGGCCGTATTTTTCGGCTGTACTTTTAGAACCTCCTGAAAATCGTTAATAGCGATTTCGGGCGATGCAAGCCCCAGGTGAGCTTGTCCTCTTCTGAACAGAGCCTTTTCATTCTGTGGATCAAGTTCTAAAGCTTTGGTACATTCGTCTCTGGCCAAGAGATTTTCATTAGTTTTCAGGTAACATAGAGCGAGGTTTAAGTGAGCTGCTACTAGGAGACTATCCTTCTCCTTTTTGAGATCATCCTCGAATCCTGATTCACCATTTAAGTACTTAAAGACTTTCTGGTACACTTTAATGGCTAAATTGATTTTATCGGATGTTAAGTACTTCGTTCCTTTTTCTTTCTGCATCTTTGCTTGCTCTATTTTTTCCGATGGTTTCATTGACCATATACTTGTCTCCTGTAAATAATTACACTCAATAATTAAAAAAGTTTTAGAAGACAGAATTAGAAACTCAGCTTCAATAATCGAAATTACCTTCTCAAAGTTTTGTAATTCTACTTCATATTCCACGTCCGCATTTGGTGGAATATTATACTTCGGATTTCCTTCTTCTTTAAATGCATATTTACTTTTAATTAGCAGTTTAGATTTTTCGCCCTTTAAAAAGCGTTGCAGTGCTATTTCTACACCTTCTATAATTCCTGCAACTTCTCCTTCTCCAAGGACAAATTCTACATCTCTATCTTCGAATACTTGACCGTTGTATTTCCCAATCAAGTGTACTAAGAACATGTAAAGAGTTTGTTAGAATATAGAATATGAAGAATACATAGCATATATTTCACGCTCGAACCTGCCAAATTGTGATACTAACTTTTTACATCGCTACCTTCTTCCGGATTGGCATAGTTTTGGCCGGCAACAATCTGGAATCTCTCAATTCCTTTATCTTTGTTTGGACTTAGATCTTCTCCGCACCAATCAAGTAATTCAATCTAGAAAGAGATATATATATATATATATATAAGAATATGACCAACAGTTCCACAATTATTAATATATATATTTCTTATTAATATATGCATATTAAAATATTGCTAATTTATGCAGATGATTAATAAATTATATAAAACATTGCAGAATCATAGGAAGACGTTTTAAGCAACAATCAACAATTAGTGTTTACTCACTTCAAATTTTAATGTAGCATCAGCCGGGATCAATGGTGGACTACCGTTTTTGCCATAGGCATAATCGGGAGCACACGTCAGCACCGCGACTTCACCCTTCTTCATGCTGGCGACACCGATATCCCATCCCTTGATGACGCTGCCAGTTCCGAGATTGAATTTGAACGGCTTTTCCCTGTCTTTGCTGGAATCAAACTTGGTGCCGTCCAGCAGGGTGCCGGTATAGTGGACCTTTACCTTGCAACCATTTGTAGGAGTCAAATCTCCTTCTCCTTCCTTGATTATTTCCTTCAGTACACCTTTGTCCTGTGCGGGAGACAGATCTATCTCGGCCATTCTCTGTAGGCGTAGTTTCTCTGTAGAGAAAAGGATCGTTAAACCAAAGACTTTTTCCGCAGCGACTGATCTAACTGAATCCGACGAGTCTTTCCGCGTCGAACCTTCTCGACCTGAAATGTTAATACGCGTATGTTAATGACGAGGAAATGACTCCGCAAGATGCGTATTTGTTTACGAATAATTTATGTATGAGGATATTAAAACCGGACAAAGAGATACGTACGATTTGCAAAAACGAGGTATGTTCAGATATACGTCACGACGCAGCGCAAAATCTCGTTTCAATTCGGGAATCCTCCTATGCGTGCCGGTTGATTCGAAACGACCATGCGGATCAGCGAATCGGCTTCTCACAATCGTGCTTAAATCGATTTCACGGAATTTACTAGAAAACTCGACGATGCCGACGACCTCCGACAGTCGATACTCTCGCCTCCGATCGCATTTCCGGATCTCTTCTCTTGGCCAGGCATCGATCGCCGGGCACTGATCTGTAACAGCCATAGATTGTTGAAGATGTCTACATTACCGTCATCGGGTAATACAGATTTCTACTCGATTGCAAATATCAAATTTGAAGTTTTCTATATTATCGACGACTAAAAAATGTCAATATATCGTCTCTCGCTTATTTATTTATTATAAATAATTTTATTTGCCATATCGCTTATTTGCAAAAAAAAATTATTTGTTAATTTAGCAATATTTATTGAAGATTTCTACATTATCGATGCCTAAAAAAAATGTCAATATATCGTCTCTCATTTATTTATTATAAATAATTTTATTTGCCATATCGCTTATTTGCAAAAGAAAATTATTTGTTAATTTAGCAATATTTCTTAATTAACTTATATTATTAATAATATATTATTAATTCAGCAGTTAATTTAGCAATATTAATTAATTTATTGACGAGATTTAATTCGATTTCTCCTTATTTTATCTATGTATGCATTTTGTTTATAACTGTGTCGGGCAGCAGTAGTACAAGAAATTAAATCTCGTCACTACACTTGGTTATACAATTCCAATTACATTCCTTTTATTCTAGGTTCGCTATCATTAGCATCCTCGAGTTATGTATGCGCAACGATCGGCGATCTATTCCGGTGATTCGAGCGATATCTTTGTGATATCGGATTAGCGAACGGGCGAGTCGCTTTTAATTTGACGCGGTTGGACCAATAGGAGGCCCCGTTTCGCCGAGGCGTCACGCGTGTCCGCGAATCGCCGTGAAGCGTTTTCATCCGCCGCTACCGCGATTTACGCGCTTACGTACGTCGAGTGCGCCATATTTTCGTTCCGCGCGCTTTGCTGAAGTTATGGCGGACGTGTCCCGATGCCGCGGTGAGTGATCGTTTCGTTGAACGAGGTTCCATTCGACGGATATAGCGGCCGTAGGATCGTCGTTGCTAGGATCGCGTATCGTATTCAACCGCTACGTCCGCACTCGAATCGAGTGACGGAGGAGGAGGCGGAGGATTAAAAGGTTATTGATGGCGAAGTGCGGGAGCCCACCGCGGAAACACGACCAACGTATCTTGGATCGCTGGTAATTGTCGAGTATCGTCCCTGGACCAGTCATCGTATAAGTCGCCGGCGACCGTCGGGACGATGTCGAGCAAGCACGAGCATCCGAACATGGCCGGGCGCTGCCGAATTTGCCTGATCGACCACGGCTGTATGACCAGCCTGCAAAACGAGCGTGTGGAGTCCAAGCTCAAGGACTTGATCAAGTGCACTTGCATCGACGTAAGTCCCTTTTCGTTTGTATTTGTCCGGTTTCCCGCATCAACTCGCATGTTTGGACTGAACGCTTGTGCTATTTTTATTTACCACGCAGATCAAGTACGACGAGAATCTACCTAAAGTTGTGTGTCATGTATGCTTCTACAAGCTGGAAATGTGGCACGAGTTTAAAGAACGATTTATACAATCCAACAAGGTTCTCTTGGAACAGCTAGAGATATCAGATGCGTCTGATGAGGCTGTAAGTAGACCAATGACTTTTTGCCTTGTCGACTTTTATATTTCTGTAGCATAATGTTTTTTTGTTTTTATCTCAGATTAAAGATTTTTCCAAGGATGCGGAAAGGAAACGTAAAAGCAGTGAGAATAACGTTTTTAGCACTGAAAAGGTATTTTTTATACATATTTTTATAAATTCAATAATTAATCAGTGACAATCAATTTATATGTTTGCTTTCATGTGCTTTATAGAATTATTAAGTTGATAAAACTAAGAGTTGCTTATGACGATCAAAAAATCTATTTTATTTCAGAAAAAATCAAGAGTGAATATATCTTCATTGGAAGTTACTTGTGACACAGGCCAAATTATATTGGACACAATATGCATATCATCAGATGATGACGAGTCATCCAAGTCGAAGAAAAATCCAAAAAATGATGAGCATACAGAAGATCAAACATATTCAACCACACCGACGAGAGCTAGATTGTTACCTGCGAAACGCGGTAGAAATATCGAACGGAGGAAGGAATCTACGAAGCGTTGGGTAGAAAGAAAGAAGGCACTTTTGGCCGCAATAGGGGAAAATGTGTCCGATACAGATTCCATAGCTTCCGATGATGTGCAATTGTCGCCCGTGCAGAAAGCTCGTGCAAAAACCAATGCGGATAAAGAAATGGAGAGGCAAAAGAAAATAGCAAAGGTGCTGAAAAATCTAGAGACGAATCTTACACCGAAGTACACCGCGTTTCGTGACGGAGACACGGATTCCGACGCGCGTAGAACGAGATTGAGCAAGGAATTGCGTTCGAATGCTTCTCAACAAAGTAACAAAAATTCATTATTGAACCAAAGCAATAAGAAAAACATTGAGAGAAATTGGTCCTCTCTAGACAGTTCGATGGAAAGGGACTCTCCAGCTTTAATGGATAACGTTACGCCAGATGCAAGGAAGTCCAAAACACTGGTTGATGATCAAACTTTTACACCTCAATCGTTGAAATCCGAGTTAGTGATCGGTGACACCACGTTTGCTATAACATCAACGTTGTTTCTCGTGGATCCATCAAAGATGGACAAACAGGACTTTAACAATTTAACGAAGGATTCTAAAAACCTTAGCCCTGACGAGAGCAATCGGGAGAATACCGATATCATCGATGCGGTTCAATTGCGTAGAGTAAATCCCGTGACGACCAACGTAAAAAGCAAGTCCAAAAGTAAGCTTGTTGAAAGATGTTTGAATATCGAAGTAGAAGGCAAGGATTTGTCGATTTTGAAACGCGTACAACAAGATGTGGCGAATTTCATCGAGAAAGAAATGAAGCACAAATTTCTCGGCACGAGTGATGGCGTTGCGAAAACCAATAAAACGGATAATGGCACCTATATGCAACAAAACCTCGACCAGAAGTTGAAAGATATAATAGAAATAGCTATAAAGAAAAATATTGAGCCTGTGAAAGATGATTCATGCAATCAGAGCTTCACGAGATTTTCACCAACGTCAGCAAAGTCAGTTATGAACTCGCCTAGATATCAGCCGAAGGTTATAATAAAACGCTTAGACATAGCAAAGGAGAGTAAGCAATATAACATTAATAACGTTCACGCGTTGAATCAGACTATGTCAAGCAGGCCGGAAATCGCCGGATCGTTCACTCGGCTGACTAAACGTCAGGTTATACCTCCAGTGAGATATGGCGATTTCGCTCCCCCTATATTAGACTCCGATTCCGATACATCGGATGATGATCAAATCACTCAGGATCAATCATTCACGCCCAAAACGATCAACGCAAAAACATCCAAAAATCTACCGACGAAACAGTCAACACTCATTATGAAACCAATAGAAAACAAACAAGATGGACATAAAAGTAATCACCAAGAGAATAATATCAAGATAGAAGGTGCCATAGCTGAGAATCATATATGCGGAGTATGCGGACTCACGTTTCATAACCGCAAGGACGTTGAGGTGCATGTATTGACTCATAAAACGTCGGGTACCTCCCTCGTGCAAGTTGTGCTACAAAATGATATTGCGACCATGCCACAATCTCAAAAGCTTCGACAGGGCAAGCAGAAGATGATGCGCTGCAAGAGATGTCACGAGATAGTCGAGGCACGTTTCGTGAAGACGCACGTGTGCAAAACATCGCTTCACAAATGCTACGTCTGTGACTCTATGTTCCGCACGAAAAATCTTCTCGCGAAGCACTTGGAAAGTCACGATCATTCCGAATTCAACATAGCAAATGCAATCGGGAACAAGAAGTTGAACAATGCTGACACATTGCTGAAAATTCTCTCGACTGCATCCGCATCGCCGCAGAAGGATCAAGCTCAGGAAACTGAAACCGCGACAAAAACGCCGAATGTCACTGTGAACGAGAAGAATGATATCCAGTCCGATAAGATAACTAGTACAGGTGTAAAGCTGGATAGCACTGAAAATATCATGAGCAAGCCTAAAGAAACATATACCTGTTTCGTGTGCGATAAAATCTTCACGGATGAGGAAATATTGAAGGATCACTTACAGAAGCACTGTGACGATCTGAGCGAAGGGGAACAAAACAGCAGCAAGGAGCAGTATCAGTGTGCTATTTGCGGCAATACTCTAGAATCGGATCAAGCGTTAGAAGAGCACGTTAGCAAACACTTGTTTGATGATGAAGATGACAACCCTAATCTAATTAGTATAAACCAAGGTAATGAAAAGAATAATAAATCAAAGGAAACTGAGACATATCAGTGCGGTCAATGCTCGGAGACGTTTGATTCGGAGATGTTGCTGGAGATGCACATGCAGGCGCACGAGGAGGAAATCGCGATAGCGGAGTGGGAGAAGCAAGGAATGAAGGACTATCAGTATCAATGTATGCTTTGCGATGAATTATTTGATACAGAAGAAGAATTGGCGGAACATTTAAACATACATAACGCAAACGCGCAAATATGTCAGTTGTGTGACAAGCCGTTCCGCACGTTAGAGGATTTGCAAAAACATGTTGCGACTCATTGATGTTCTATCATCAATGTTTTATGTGCGGACCTTAATAAATATTATAAAACATCTTTGAAATGAGCAGATAATGACTGCGTTCGGGGAGTGCATTAGAATTATTGCGTTATTCATTAGAAGTAAAACAAGGAATAACGTAACAGCTTTGCGCTCTTCAAACGTAGCTAATTGTGTTCTGTTATAAATTTTTACTGTAACGGTTGCTGCGAGATCTGTCCGTAACAATGTGGATATATAAATTTTCTGTACGAAATGTACAAACTAGCAATACACTTGACTACAGAACTTGTCAATTTTAATTTTTCCTTATTTACATGCATAAATGATTTATATAAAAATATAATTTATAAAACAACGCTATTTGCATGCGCGTGTTTGTAATTAATTAAAATCTTGAAATTCTTTAATTTGTAAGAAATCTATTACATCTATTACTACGCATATACATCGAAAAGATTATATTTGTTTTATTTTAATTCAAAATAGCAAATCACCTTTTTAATTAAAAGCACTGTTTAAACATAAGTTTTGGAAGATTTATGTTCTAGAATGTGTGGTCTATTTGTATTTTATAATATATATTTTAAACATATATATATTATAATAAAAAATATAACATATGTATATATATATATATGTATATATATAATATGTTATATAACTATATATTCTAGAATATATACTTTCCATTATACATATATACATATATACAGTAGAAAAAAAGGAGGAGAAAACAAATATACGAAGAAAACAACGTTTATGCGAACACTCGTATTATTTTGCCGGTACATAACATACGCATTATTTTTACATTTAAAGCTCTTATGAATAATGTGATACATATTGATGTAAATATATCACACAGAATGTAAGTGGCCAATGCAAATGATCAAATTTTGTAAAATATGTATACTCCAGTTAAATAATGCGAATGAATGTTAATTATACATGCAGAATGAAACTTTTTTTTAAATTTTGATAAAGTTTTCTTCTGGAATATATTGGCGATAATAGAAAAAAAATTTGTTTTCTCTCTCCCAAGAACTTCCCTTCCTTTATAGATATCACACTGATGAAATAAACATCTGTATACATATATTTTCCATAAATTTCAATATCCGTTATTCAAAATATGTGTATACAACTATACATGTGTGTAATACTTTATATCTTATTGAAACTTTGTTAAAAATATAAATAATAGCGTTAAATATATGACTTAAATGGATAAGTGAATGTTACAATATATTTTATTAAGAGGATATTATACTTCTCTAATTTAATTAATGCCTGTAGCTTATTAGAATAAATAAATATGTATGATAATCCGAGATAAAAAAAAGTTCTATTAAGTATAAATAATTTACATTCTAGAACATTCTAAAAATGACTGTGTTAAAATAAATTTTTTTTATGTTTTGTCTGTTTGTAGAATGTAAAAATAGTCTATTATTTTATAATTTTAGATTGTAACACGTCAGTATGATGTTTCACATAAAATTTTGATGTTACTTTAAATTCAAGTACAGTAATTGCGTTTTTATCTTTAACGAGATATTTTTGTTCTTAGTTTCGTTTGTATAATTAAAACATTAATATCGTAAATATAACATGATAAATCGATAAATGTTTTATGTAGAAGTCATTTATTAAACATACATAATAAATTTTATACACAAGCTACAATTTATATATACTTAACAACTTTATAGAGCTGTGAACACACTTTACAAAAGGTAATTTAGAGGATTAATTAAATGAATGATTGTAAAAAAATCAGTCAGGTTGAGAGTTTATAATTTTACTATATATTCTATATGATATTTACATAAATACTGTGTACACAGACACGATGTATTCGTGATGAATACTTTGTTTTTTTTTCAATGTCTATTATAATAATCATAAATCAAGTATCCTATGACTCTGCAGCTAACGCATTGGATAACTCAGAAGATGTTTAACGAAAAGAGTTTTCTTGAAAGTAAAAACGTTAGCTACATTTATTAGCTACATTAATTTTTACATGATTCACGCCACTCTCTAAAATTTCATATATTTAGTTTCAGAAAAAACTTATTTCATTCATTACATGCGTGGTATTTGGTAGATATTATTATACTAATTAAAATAATAGTTAATAAGAAACATTCTTTTCAATGTTTATTATAATTAATTCCGAAATATTTGAGGATTTTTCTTTCAAATGAAAATAAACGATCAAATCAAAAAGTTTTCTTTCAAAGACAATTCTTTCATGCCGGATTTATTTAAACAAGTTTTATATATGTGTATATACACCCACCCAGATAACAAAATGCTAGCAGTTTGGCAGCAAATTCGATCAGATTCCCATTGCAGATCTATTTGTGTTCGCATTAAGCTCAAGCTCTATCGACAACCTGCTGATATGCTATGCCAACAGCTTGGTGGTAGAAATTGAACTGGATTTGCGCGCGTGATCAATCTGACAACAGAGCAGTAAAAACCGAGCAAAAACTGCAAAATCAATCTGATATAGCATGTCAGTAAACTTTGTCATTTTTGACAATAGTTTGCCGACATCGCCAGATATTACAGACTCTGTGTGAAAATTGTTGGTTTTCTGCAAAAATTTTTCATTGTAAACTGTTAAAATCTGTCTCTTCGAAGCAGATGTTTTTTTGGCTATCTGAGTATATATACATATTTGTATATGTGTATATACGATATACTTTAAATGAAAATATTTTTTTACAACATACTGATAATTCAATATTTATTTCATCAAATTATTATCTCGACTAGGTCTAAGATTTAATTAATAAATGGAAAAAATTATCGATTTCTGGGTCCCGAATCTTTTATATTAAATATTAATTTATGCCCATTCAAAGTGATGTGCTGTATTCTATGTTCACATATCTCAAATATATTATAACACTTCAAATTCGTTAAACGACAATTGATAATTTCACGTATTGCTAAGCTCTTATATCTATTATGTACAATGACACCGTTTATATAGACATTAGTTTTTAATTATATTTTTCTTTTCATAACAATAAATTAAATAAAACTCTCGTCGCGTCTCAACCAAAAGATTCGTTTTGTTTCAATGAGTTACAACAATGAGTCGTAAAACGTATATATATTCCAATAGTCTAAACTTGCTATACGCGCGACATGCGCGCGTAATGTTTATCTATAGAGTCTAACTAGTGAAGGATTTTAACTAACCTAGCTATCTAAAAACAAATTTTATTCTGAGTGAGGGTTATATTTTCATGTAGGAAACCGTTCATTTTAACCCCGCTAGCTGCGAAGAAAAGATCTCGAAATGGAATCACCACTTATACAATTCGTAAATGCAGACAATCAATTTGCGCTTCACCTAGAGGCATCAGATTTCAGAGACTGTTGTAATTCGTTTTTTCATTTAGATTCATTCATCATAAATCGCATTATCGTATTCCTACAGATCGCAAAACTGACGTTCTCGCAAAATCTCCACTCGCACAAGCGTAGAAAAACGAAACGCAATCTTGTTCTTTGCGGAGATTACATATTTAAGTAACTAACTTGTGGATTTGGCTTTGCATTAGTTAATCTATTGCGACACCAAGCCTACATAATTTGCCGGATAGAGGCCCACTTTGCCGTCCTTCCTTCCTTTACACCATCCCTGCTCGTCTTCGTCTTCCAGTTTCTCGAATACATCTCCTGAAAAAAATCCAAATCAAGTTATTCAATATCAATTAATAAATTATAAATTATTTGACATCAATAAATAAATTATAAATTACTACTATCATCAAGTCGCTCAAGTTACATTAATTGTATAAATATCGAGTTCGAACAATTATATCACTCTTTGCTGAAGCAGATAATTAGCTGAATCGCCTAAGTTGGATCGAGTGTCTTCGAAATTTTGCGAGGGACGCTCTTTCTTTTATACCTTGCTTGAAGCTGAGCTCGTCCGCTTCGGCACCTTCGTAATCATACAAGGCTCGCACGGGAACCCCAGGTTCTCCATTGTCGACTAACGGTTCACCACCATCCTCGTCCCATTCCTCCTCTTCGAATGGATTCGACTCTTGCTTGGCGTTGGTGCCATTACTACAATCATCACGCATTAATAAAATGTGTATCAAAATAAAAATAATTTATCTTTCGTGAGAATCCTACAACTTACGTGATAGTTGTGGTCCTATTGACACTGTCAGTCTCGTTGTTCTTCTCCGAGGACTGTTTGCTGGAACTTATGGTGTCCGTTTTGCTGTCCCCGTGATTGCTGTCCGTTGATATCACTCGGCCGGCGGACTTTGATTTTGATTTGTTATTGACTGGTGGAAATTCCTGTTTGAACGGGAGGGAGGAAGCATCTTAGATACGTCTCGACAAAATCTGCGTGAGTGCGTACCGCGACACCGGATGTACGAATTTTTCGAATGAAAACGCCATGCGTGCAACCAAGTGTATAACGAATCGCTCGCTACGAATATTTTGTGTCTCATGAGCATGCCGACGATGCATGTGCGATTTCGTTGAAGCCCATTGTTATCTCGCTGCGTCTATCTTCTCAATAATCTTGCGTGCGTCAAGAAGATTTATTATCTTCAAGCTTACATTCGACCGCGATAAGGTTTGACAAAATAAGAAGTCTATGTATTTTTATGGAGAAGATAGCATCCAGATTCCCATTCCAATAAACGTACCAATTAAAAAAAAAAAGCGTATTTACAAAGCGCAATCAGTCTCGAAGTTACGCTTCTTTAAATAAACAATAGTGACAATGGATGCGTGATACCTCCCGATGAACAGATTAATTATGAATAGTTAAAGTAATGTCATTTTTAATTCTGTGTCACCGATTATTGTTATTGCGTTATTGACGAGACATACTTTAAACGAGATGTCCTTGTGCGAGAATAATAATTCAGCTATGTACAAATAGTTTTATGCTGTACATGCAAGAAATTAACATACAGAATCGTTCGCAACTGTCACGTTTCCTTCGGAACTTGTTTCTCTTTCGTAAAAATTCATTGGAACGCTATGTCTATGTAGATCTTTAATTTCCATTAAATAATCATCTCGACTATCACACGTTAAACTAAGTCTTAAAGCACAATTTACAATACTCAAGATCAAGAAGTTCCTAACTGGAAGAAAGGACGACAGTTTTGGCGCAATTTCTGTTGTTATTCTTCCATTCGCGAAATTAATTCCGTATTAGTTCTATCATTTGGTTTTCCATAATGATTGTCGTAATTTTTAAACGTTAACATGCAGATGTTGCATGTGATTTTTAACAATCGGTTGCAGGCATATATGACTTAAACTAAATTTAAACGATTTATACACGTATATCTCTTAATAATATTATAATTATCCATACCGTATACCATGTGCAGGATAAAAAGCGTCTCTGCAAGAAACCAATTTACAATCTTTCGAGGCTCGGAGAGTTTTTCTATGCTTGGTTAGCTAAGAATAATTTATACAACTATTTTCATATTGATATTATTTATCTCTGTACGATTTTCCTTCTATCTTATGACAATATCATACATTTATTCGGAAGAGATATGTAATTCAGATAAAATTAATCAAGGATAATTTTCGATTGATCTGATTTTGTAATCTTACTCCTTACTCTTTCGGATGCCTCTCGGATCTTTTGCCGCGCTATCTCTCCAGTTTGCAAATTCGTTTCTGCTATACCTGCCGCAGGAGGTTGTCCGTGTTCACCTTTAAGCACAGATCCGTGCGATTACGTGCGAGCAAGAGCGGAGCGGATTACGGTTAATTCGGTTAAGAGCTAGAAGCTGAGAAAGGAAACCCATCCTGGATGACCTCGCGGCTAGCTGGGGACATCCGTTAAAAGCTGTCGCGTGCCAGGCTAACCGGTGCTGGCAATCTTTCTCTTTCTATCTCATTCTCTCGATCGATCGATCCGATCGAGACGGACCGGCTCGTCGGTGTAGGTATAGTAAGGCGGTTGAGTCTTGGATGCGCGCGGATCGTGTTGAAAACAATTAAAAGAGATTGGCGCGTCGTGTGTGTAACGTGTAAACAAAACTTTACATGCAGATCCTCGCCGACCGGGCGTTGATTGATGAGAGTGATGGAGCCTGCCGGGAGCGCCTCCTTCGACTTCGAGCCCTTCGTGATCTCGCGGAACTCCTCTGTGTAGTCCTGCATAATAGCAACGTCCCAAAACAATCACATGCATGCATTCCGGAAAATTGTCAAGGGTTCTCTCTCTCTCTTTTTCTTGTTCTACGCTTCTTTCTCAAATATTAAGAGTACGATATCATGATGTGGGAGCTTTCGATATTACCAAAGTACTCTTGGATTGAAAGAAAGGACCAGGCGAGAGAGGCGACGGTGTTGGGGCTGGGTTACTCTCGAATTTAACCCTTGACAGTATGTGCATTTCACGGGGGATACATTTGGACGAGTGACGACAATATGATTGCAACAACGAACAACACAGTTCTTTTGCGTAAGGTTTTCCATATAAGTTAAAGGAGAACTCTTGATAAAGGGGAACGACAACGCTTGCAACCCGTAATCAGTATAAAAGAACGATCGATGAACTTACGTTATGTACAACGACCGCATGAATTTTGCGCGAATAATGCTATTCTTTTTTGGAAAAGTAAAAAAAATCGAAAGATATTACGCTTCTAAACGATATACGTTTGAGAGATTACGGGTTAAGAAGCTAAGAAAACTGAAGGAAAAACATTGTTGTTAAGCAGGGTATTTTTTCAGAGGCGAATGTACAGAGAAAAGCATAATTCTTATTTTAATATAACAACTACGGAAAGAATCGACAACAGCAACGAGTATGAGAGTTACAAACTGATTATGAATATTCTCGGTTTTTCAGAGCTTTTGTTTTATTTTTATTTTATTATGCAATAACGAGTAATTCCTATTATCATCTATTCTTGTAAGATCAATATTTTATTACTGGACGTAATTTATTTTTCAACGGAGATTCTTCTTCTCTCTAGGCATCTCTATTTCTTATCTTTAGTCTCGAGAAATTACAGTGAATATCATTGTATTCCGTCAAATCGAGTGCTGGGAATAAAAAAAGTGTACCGAGACGCACAGAACATTCAACAAGTAATAATAAAATTATTGTAAAAAAAAGGGGCAGATATAGAGAGTAATATTCAGTCCACGCTACAGCTAATTGTGGTCTAACAACAGATCTTCAACCACGAGCAGGGCTTTTACATGCGACAGTAGAGCTTTCGTAGAGCTTTTTTTTAGCGACAAGCGTAAGCGACTTACTTCGAATTGCGGCCAATTCATAGCCATATTGACGCCATGATTATTAGACCACCACTTGAGATCTTTCTCGTGGTCGGCGTTATTTATCGTGTGGTAGAATTCCTCGTATATCTGTGGAAGCCTGAAAATGATAATATGCAATCTATAGTAACAATTAGTGATGACATGTAAAAAGTTTTATATTCATCAAAACGTGAAATAGGCAGAGAGAGATGTAACTCCAATTTCAGTTTTATTTGATTTAGATTATCGAGGCAAAATCGAGAAAATTAATTGAAAATCTCTAATTAATGTTCGTTATGACAGATATGTCGCGTTCGTGAGCGACGCATTGATTTTTGCAGAAAATATACAGCATCTGAATTTGCGGTTACGCAACATTGCAATACGGTTACGCGGTAAGTGGGAAGAGACTTACACTGGATCCTGCGATATGTTCAGACACTTGTGAATACCGAAGAGGACGTCTTTGAAGAACTGTAGTCGCTGCGCCTCCATCTCCTGACACTTTTCGAACACTTGCGTCATGTCTTCCATGTACTTTGGGTTGTACTGATTGATTTCTTGAAGCGCCGCCTCGTACTTCTCCTTCGCCTTTTGTACCTCCTCCTTCGTTTTTTGCACTCGGTCCTGCATCTTCTTCACCTGTCGAAATAGATGAGAAGATACTTAGAAACTTTGCAGGGAGCGTCCCTCTCTAATGTCGGGTTGAAGGTAAAGACGACTTAATGCATTGACAAGCATAGTCTAAGAATTTTAGTTTCTTGAAGAAACTGAAGTCACTTCTCGCGATTATGTAGACATTATTTACGTTGCTTAAAACAATAATTTAATAGGCTCAATAGGCTTCTTTATCTTCAACCTCGTCCAGCCCATCGCCGAAAAGCCGAAGACGCTTTTTAGCGATGTTAAACCGTGGGTGTCACATTGAGAAAGGGGACAAGAAATATATGACAATTTTAAAATGTGCGAAGTATATGATTTGACTATTTCTTGCTACAACAAATTACATATTATTTAATCTATTTATATATACTTATTTCGCCATGCAACTACATGTAAATAATATACAAAATAATGGCCATGCTATCGTAATAACGATCTAGCTTGTATTTTCAAGGTATTTCCTTTCAGAATGAATACTAGAATTTATTACTATCTATGGATATAAAAAAATTTGTCTTAATAAAGTGCAATATTAAAAAAATTTTTTGCAAACGAGCACTCGACGAACGAATTCTAATCAAGAATTTTTTAGATCCTCGAATCTTTATTGGAAATTTCGCAACAGAACTTACGCGAATTTCAATTTAAAATGTCCCGGTAACACCGTAATCTCACTGCTTTACATAATTCCATAATTACAGCGCTCACTTTCCGACCGCACTGCGGTGAAGACAAGGTTGAGGTCGTCCGAGCGAAATTTATGTCATTATTCGATTTTACTTAGAAAGAAAAATGTCAAACGTATGCTCCCCGAGCGAATCATAAGCGCTCTAAGAATTTAGTACAGATTTACGTACACCGGCTCATGAATTATATATTCCACGCACGTGCGCCGCATTTCTTCGTCTTCGTACTGGTGTTTACTGAACGGTAATATTACGAAGTGTGGATTCTTATAATTACGAATAAGGCTCAAGCGACGGTACAGAAATTAGACCCGTTATCAGTCATATTTTCTCTACGTAATAGCCATTTAAGTATACAGGCACTCCGAATAATTATTAAGCAGCGTCCGATATAAATAAGCCAGGCATAATAAATAAGCTGCGTCTAAGATAAGGGATGGATCGACATCAGGAGTCGACAAGATGTTCGCATGGAGAGAGGAAGGTGCGCAAAAGAACATTTGGCGCTTTGGCGAACAGTCGCGTTCGTTCCGATTTCGATCCATTCGACTGATCAACTCGAGCAGATACTTCTCGTGCATTAAGTTTTGCTTACCAGCAGAGCCTTCTGCAATAAGGCAAAAAAGAGAGAAAGACATAAGTTGAGAGACATGCGACATGCAATATTATATATGTACATACAAACTGAACGTCGCCTATTTTATTATCCCTAAGGCTTTTTGGTATTCTGAGCCTCCATGCACCACATCCACAATCTGTCATCTAGAAACGTCGTTAGAGATGCTGTCTTTCAGAGATGCCTGTCTCCGATATTGGAATCGTTATTTGTGTCGATTATTGAGCCGCGTGCTCGCAAGTGCTGCCAATGATCGCGATTTTATGCTGTTAGACTCTCAGAATCATCGAAAGATATGAAACATGAAAAATTGTTTTCCAGAATTTGCTTTTCTCGCGGATCATAATCTCTACTCTGTAACTCCGACGGCAATTAGAACAATATAGCAAAACTCAGGTGGAAAGCTGCAACACAGTTTTTTTCTCTCGCGTTCCGTCACTCTTGAGTATCGCTCATATAATTACTACCGTACAAGAAGCGGAATGAATGTGTGTATCGTTCGGTTTGTACCGCGATCGTTACAAAGTATCCTTTCCGTTCCGAATAAGAGAGACGTTGGGCAAGAAACACACAGACGTGCAAGAGGAACTCCGGGTTCTATAAGCGAACGAGAGTCGCGTATCGTTAGCTTACCGCGAAACGTCAAGCAAGAAGAGAGTAGCGGCGCATGCAAGAATTCTTAAGAATAAGGTGTAACGTACGTTTTCAGAGCCTCGGGCCATCTGTAAATAATACTCGCTAGAGAACAACTGTATCCAGAGCCGTATATAGAGCCGCGCTTGAGATCGAGATGCGCGACTAGTGCTTATACGATATGTGTCACGTTAATACGTTGCGCTCATTTACAATCCGGTTGTCTCGTCGCTTCGAAAAGGGCACTGATAAAACGCGAAGGGATGATGCGAGATCAAGTCACCTAGTTCGCGGATTTTAATCGCGTAAAATACGCAACGCGTATCAATTAAAATAATCAATTTACAACGTGCACGTTCGTCAGTTATGAGTTATGAGATATGATACTAATTTAACTTGTCACCATCAATTGTCATTTTATATACTTTCTATATTATCGCTTAAACTCCATAATTATAAAAAATCTAAACATATTTAATAAACAAATTTAGAAATTTTACGTGTTCTGTATTTGCATCACGAGAATGTTATTACTATTGTAAGTGTATTACTTCATTAGAAAGAAATCCATGCGATTCGCGCGATTGTCTGCGACGCAGTTCAATCACAATCCGCCAGTCTTTAAAAATGCACATGACGACGAAGTGATTTCTATGGTAATACATTGCGCCGATCGGTTAATAATACGTTACAAGTGACAAGTGATGTAACGTGTCCGGCGAGATACGCGGGACACAATGGAAACGTAACGACGCTCACCTGATCCGGCGAGAGAGAACTGTCAGCCGAGGCGTTCCTCTCCATGTTCGCCGCGGTCCGCTCGGTCTTGCAGCTGTTGTGATACTCCGACTTCGCCTTCTCGACCTTCTGCAGAAGTTTCGCCCATGGCTTCTGCGCCTTCTTAAACGCGTCTTCCATTTCCTTGCGCTCCTTCAGGGTCATCATCGACTGCAATCACGGAACCAAACCCGTGCGACATCAGCCACTATCACAGAAACTCGTGTAATGTAAATCATTGGCTGGCCGACATAAAAAAAAACTACTTTAACAGATAAGTGACCGATAACACAGAATAAATAAGGATTGACATTTTCGGTCATCGGTTCAAGATCTCACGTCTAATAATAATTTCAGTAAATTTTAAACATTTCGCCACTTCGTGCTTTTGCAACCACGCGCCGATAACTGTACGGTCTTGAAACGCAGTTTTATGCCAAAGCTGAAAATGTAATATCGTATCATTAAATTGATGATCAATTTAACTGGTAATAAGTGTTTTATAAACTTACAAGGAATTTATTGTGAAAATTAGAAAATTAAACTTCAGTTGCACTTTCAAATTAATCAAAAATAAATCAGGATCGAAATTTATTGCACCGTTTACTATTTTGTTCAAAATGCGTCAAGAGAGATGGGAATAGTCTAGCAATCTTGTCATTCACCATTCCATGGGAAAAGTTCAGAAATTTAATGACATGACTCCGAATTCCAATTTAAAGAACTCATCGATCTGGCTCAACGTAATACCGCCCTTTTACCTTGTGATACGTATCCTTCTGCCACGTCTTGACTTGCTGAACGATGTCGTTGCAGAGGTTCTCTTTGACCCTGAGATGAAGATCGCAGAGCCTGTCGGACTCCACCAGGACGCCTTTCCACGCCGCCTCGGTCGTGCCGTATTCGGGTCCCTTCTCGATCTTGTCGTTCCAATTCTTCGACCAGTTTTTGAGCGCCTTGGCGTAGTTCTTCTCGATCTCCGCCCTTTCCTGAACCAAAGCTATCAAACTGTCGCAGAGCTTGTGACCGTCCTCGATCCTCCTCGTCGTTCGCTTGTAGTTGCCAGGCTCCCAGAAGGAGTCCGACGTCGCTATCAGCATGTTGTCGTCGCTGTGATGTGACATCTTAGCCTAAATCGAGAAATCCCTTTCACCTGGAAATAAAAGTGGAGCGAGAAATTAAGGAGGTGACAATATTATTCAATATTATATTAGTAAATGGAGGAAAGAAATTTTATCGTGCGTCGTACAATATGATATTTTATGATGTAGCATAAATGATTTAGGCTCTTTTATATCATCATGTACTAATAACTTTCGAATTCACATACGAGATAAAAAAAACCTTCTCTCTCGCAAATTACGGTCATTATCAAATTAGTGTTTCTATGGAACCGTTGTTAGAACTGACAAATACTATTATAGAGCTCATTTGCTGAAGAATATAATAGAGACTAATAAGAGAAAGACAAAGTCTTTAGAGAGAAAAGCTGTTTGAACATTTAATACATTATTAAACAAAGTTATAAAGAAAAGAATTCAATTACAAGATTAAGAATTTACATCATTACTGGTTGTACGTAGTATTATTTAATACATGATATTTGATATCATCTTATTAACATCATTTGGTTCATAAGAATTTATTTAATAAATGATATGAGATCAGAGAAACGTACGAATTCGCTACAAATGTTTTTCGTGCGGATTTAAATTTTAACTTAAATTTCCAATTAATGTCGGTTTCTACAACAATTAAAAAAAATACAACAATTAAATAATAGTACCACCATAATATTTTTGAAGTATAAAAACTTCTTACGTTACTCTACTCGAAGATCCCTTAAGATAAATTTATGAAAATCTTGATTTTTTTATTCTATATATTTTTGCTAAATATAGCGTTCATCTTTCTCAATCTGCTTTATATTTCGAGAAGTTGTAAATTCCTCGGATTATCGGCGAGAAATCCGAACTGCAAACGGACGTGTGTAGCCGTCCCTATTCAGGAATGTTGAATATTTGCTGGAGCGAGCATGGTAGTTATTAGATTACGCCTCGGTTTGGATCATCGATTGGCCCAATTTGCGAAGCCATCACAAATCTGCATCGACAACATTCTTATGCGCTGACACGCCACGATATGTTTACGTACTTTGCGGTTTTTTTTTTGCTGCGTACATGTAGGAATAATTCTAACAATAAGACGTTGGTTTCGCGCAAATAAAGTTTCATTTTACAAATTTTTTTCAATCGACAGAAATTCATCCATACCTCGTCTTACATTTTCGTCCAAAATAATCCAATTAAATAAATTATGTCGGTGCAGAGATAAAATAAGTTATTTCTTGAAAAATGAGGATTCTTATTAAATTAAACTGAATACTCCTGGAATCATCTTTCGCAAAGCGTGAGTGTGATTTTATTTTGCAAGACGGCACGTAACAGCCGAGAGAATGAAACTCGCGTCTGTGCGATGCTGCGCGTGCGGCGATTCTCGATTGGGTCAAGCGGACTTAACAATTAGGTGCAACGGTTCGGCGAGGCTCGTTCGTATGCAAATGCGGTGCATCTAGCAAGCATCTATCTTCGCTGGCTTTAGTCATCAACGGAATTGCTTGATAGAATTTTACGGCTAACAACATCGATTGTTTGTTGTGCTCCAGCAACGCGAATTACAAAGCATGAAAATAGTTTCAGAGAAAAAAAGAAAAAAAGTCAGTGTGAGTTATCGCAATTTATTTAAATTGCTTAATAAAGAAATAATAGAAAATTTTTTTAATTCTAGGAAAAGAAATTTAGACTTTTGAATTTTTGTTTTATGTATAAAAATATTAGGATGTGTGCGTAAATTCGGTGATGTGCAAGTAAATCGGAATATAATATCTAAATATCGGAATAGAAATTGAGTTATTGAATATATTTAACTATCAAAAGTCTTGTAATCGAAATTTATTATTAAAATCTACAAGTGTGTTAAATCGCTATTCATAAAAACATACGAACAATGCGACGTATGGGATCGCGTGGAAATGAATCGAAATGGAAGCAAGTGACTGCGTTTAGTGAACGAGACAGTCGTTCATGAGTATATGGGACTGCGGATCGTGCGTCAAGAAACGTCCTTGCCTGAAAACCGAAGTCTCCGGTGAAAGTCGACGAGAATGAGATCTAGAGACGCGAGATCCGCCGTATTCCGTAGATCGTGAGATATCTCTTTGTGGAGAGAAAAAAAAATGAAGATTGTTTCCTCGGTTCTTCGTCTTCCCATGTCGAGAGCGCGAGAGGAAAACGAACGAGTATCGATATCGTTGCGTAAATCAGTTAAGAAGAGTTAAATGTGTAATTACTACTTGAATTAAAAGATCGAAGTATTGATTTCACGGCGAAAGTTATAATATTGCATAATTATGAGAAAGAGAGAGAGAGGTGTAGACAAACTTTATCACTTTTTAACTAATGATCGATTCATATTCATATTCATAATAAATATTGAAACCTGTATTCGTTAAAAATGTAACTCATAATTTATTGTATTTCATAGCTAACTTTGTAGCTAATTCCTATTATTAGACATTATGATAATTATTTCCTGAAAATTATCGTCTCAACAATGTTTTGATTTATCAGATGTTCATGTAGAAATTTGCAGTTATGTGCATTGCGTAAGAAATAGTAGAATGAAGGTCTAACGGTTCTCCAGACTAATTTGCATAGGTTTTAATGTAAATGCTTAAGATATATTCTTGAACAATTCCGTAATATGCATATAAAATCATACGCTCACATATCTTAGACGAACGTATTGAGTGCACATTTTTTCTCAATGAGTATCATAGTAAAATAAAAGACTGTATAATCTTCAAATTGATATCCAAAAGTGAAACATTTAGACATTAAAAAGAATCAATATTTAGACATTAAAAATCCTAGACAACTTCTGTATTGTAAAAGATTATTTTTTAAGATTGAGATTTTTAATTTCTCTCTTTTGTATTTATTAATATAATTTATTAATATAATTATTGCATTATTTTTTTCAGTATTTTAATCTATGACATTTTGATATACTTATTGATCCAATACAGTAGAGCCTAAATAATGAAAGCTGTAAAGATTAGGCTGACTATGTTGGTAGGGAGGAAGAGGAAGAAATCACGATGGTGACGAGAGAGAATAAGGAGGCGTGGGCCGAGGAATGCCGCCAGGTGAGGCCAGGGAACGACCGATCAGCTTGGTAAATCGAGGAGAAGGTCACATCAAGGCTCCGAGATGATGTTCAATTTTCGGTCGCACAGGTGGAGTAAGGAATTATTGCTTTCCAGCTCACGCGTATGAAACGCGCTGCACGTTTCCTCGGCGATTCGAGCTCTTTCCTTCGCTCCGAACTCGATCGGAATGGGCACGGTCGCTCTGGATCGTGGAATGTTGCTCCGCTAGCCGGATCGCTCGCGATCTCGAAGGCGCCGTTGAGCATGAACGATTAATCGATTACGCTCTTCTTCGTGCAAAACCGCAGGATTTGCCGACGAATCATGGGGGATGAACGAGGAGGGTATGTCAGCATAAGACACGATTGAGTTATAATTCACGTAATGAATTTTTTTAATAGCAACTAAAACATCTAACGATATATTAAATAGTTGGATGTTAACGAGATTAGGCTTTGGAAATAATGTAATTAGAAATTTATTTGATTATACACCAAATTGTACACCTTAGAAAATAATTGAGATCGACATTAAACTTACAATTATGTGTCACCGCAATGCGAATAAATTCTTAAGTATTTATGCTTGCTAAATAAGGCCATCTTCAGACTTTGAAAAAAAAGAACTAAATTACATGCGTAACATTGAAACAACGTGTATACGATTGACATTTCAAAAGCGTGTCGTAATGTTTGAAAATGCCGTGTATGCAAATACCGTAAAATATGTTTATATTTTTGTAAATTGATCGGGCCATCATAACTTTATTTTAAGAGATGTTTTTTATATTGCATATCGATAAAATTGAATCGCGCAAAACTACGCGGAAATTAATATTTGTAATCGTGCAATTGTACTGATCATCGTTTCGACCATGCGCATTTATTATTGGCAGAAAAATTTCATCAAAAAGTCCGTTTATAAATCAAATATTTGCTTGCTCAGAATGCTTCGAATATCTTTATTTATTTTATTAAAAATAAACTAAAATTTTCAGTGCAGTTATGGAGAATCAACACATATTTTTATTTAGCGCGATTTCTTCAAGTTTTATAACTTTCTGATTTATTGACAATAAAAATTTTGAATTAATGAGAATCATTGTTGGTTGAGTAATGATAGAATTAGTCTTTATATAATGGCTTGATTGCTGAATGCAATACATATAAGAGAGAAGCACAAACAGTTTCATATGCTGAATCATTATTATCGCTTCGTTTTGTTGTGTCACTATTATCGTTTATAAGGGTCTCTGATGTATCGTATATGCGTTATAAATTTTTCCTCAAGAGCAGATGCTTCTTTCTACATACATATCCTTGTTGAAAGTTGTGTCGCTTTCATAGACACACTAGCACGAGGTTGCGAAACTCCACGTATATCGTTTTAAATTCCACCTTTTAATTTCTTCAATTAAAGAAAATTAATGAAAGGAAATTATCGATGATAAAATGAAAAAATGCGCGATGCGAGAGAAAAGGGCGCGATAAGCCACTTTTAACGTACATAATTGTAGCGTAATCAATGAAATAAATTTATAAAATATAAAAATTGTACAAAAGATATCCATAGAGTTATTTTTTTATACTTATATTTAAAATACAAAAACATGAAAATATTTCGTCATATGTTTTATGTAATGAAACATATTTCCGTTGCTAAAACAGTATTCGTGTAAAATTCGAATTGTTTTTATATTGTTACATTTTCCTTTTCTTGATACGAGAAGCAGGATTAAAGAGAAAAATCCAGTGGATGGAAAAAACCACCGATAAATTTCAATTTTTACTGTCCCAACTTTTATCTAATAAATCTCCAATAAAAAATTATAAAAATGATATACTATGAATACTAATAATATAACATTAAGATATATTTATGTAACTTTATGCAAAAAGATATTTTTGCTTTAATTAATAAATATCATATTAATCACTATAGTTTAAAGAAAACCGAAACCAACCAATAATGAACCAATAATAACGAAATTTTACAAAAAGAACTATTTTGATGAAGTATCTAAAAATTTAGCTAAATACAGATCTAAAAATAGTTATATTGGATTATTAAAATAATTATATAATGTTCAAGCATAATGAGCAATGCTGCAAAAAGTTTTGACATTCTAATAATTAGTTTGAATATCCTATATAATTATTTTGGTCCACAAATAAAATTATCTTTAGATCTGTATCTAGCTAAATTTTTAAATACTTCAAAGCAAAATGTTCTTTCCATGTATAATAATAAAGTCTTTTTTAATTCCAATTAATATGTGAAATACATTTTTAAAACAAAAACTTTGGAGATATAAATGTTACTAAGTTTTATATTAATTTTTAATAAAAATAATACAATAGTAATAGAATTAAAAATTTTTACTAATAGAGCTGCCTGTAAATTAAAATATCTATAAAACAGAGTTGATTTTTTATTTATTTTACTGATAAAGATTTTTTATTTATTTTATCGTTTTTTAATAAAAGAAAACCAATTTTTTGTTGAATTTTTCGTAAAAACATTGGTTTTTATCATTGGCTTGAATTTTATCCAAAAAATATGGAATTTTGCCAACTCCGACAAGAAAAAGTAAAATATATTTGTTAAATTTGTTAAATTCAACTTACACAAAAATTGCTGATCGAATAATTTCTATAAAAATCCCTTGAGCGTCGCACGTACCGGCAAATGGATCTGCGCGCGGTCGTCGTGTTTTTTGAAAACTTCGATCGCAAGTGACATTACGTATTCTCTGCTCCGTATGAAGTCTCTGGTGACCAAAAGCGTGGAAAGAAGCTTCGATAAGATAAAAGGTTGTGTCGTAAATAAACGTGACTAACTGTAATCTCTCGCGTGCAGTGACGAGAAGATGTGAATGCTCTTTTGCGATGCGACCTCTAAATAGCACCAGTGACTACCGACGTACACGGTTCCCTACAGAATTATTTATAATCTTCCCTTATTTATCGGTACGTAAATAACAATAGCATCCATATATAGGTAACATCAATGAACAATTACGTTGCGCCTTCCTGACAAACGTGATTTGAATGACCGCGTTTTATTCGCGGCTATTGTAATAATCATGTTTTTATCACAAGGAATCTTTCGGATATGATCTCATTAATTAAATTTAGTTTAGAAGTAGGACGAGACACAATGGAATTTTGTTACAATAATTTTAATTAATGTTGCATCTTGAGTATAGCGTTTTTCATTATATTTTGCCGGCCCACTTTATAACTGCTACAAAATGCAATAAAGTTACTTTGCAACGGTTCAATGATTATATTAAACGCGCGTTAAAGAAAAGTCGTCCCGATTCAATTCATGCTAATACGTGAACGCAACAATAATGCATTACATAAGAAATTTCAATTACACGGGTGCATACATATGTTAACACGTGCTATCGCGTTAGACGCATATTTGTGAAATTGGAGATAACGTTGGACAGAGATTGCTCAGAATATCGCTTATCGCGTGCGCGATTTGATTACTCGGAACTCTTGAGTTTAGCTAAAGATTTTGCAAATATCTTTTATTTGTATTCAATGCTGATTTCTACATATCGGTCACACATTAATAGCAGATGAGAAATTCGTTAGGTCGCGAAAGCAAGTCTCCCGATTTGAATATCGAATCAAAAATTAAAATCCTCATGACCATCGTAATCGATTGCTATTGATCCGACGTAATAATAGGATGTCTGCATAGTTTTATAAATAACCGGTCGCAGTTGTAATGGAAATGATATTCTTGCGACACAACACGTATGAGAGCTAGATCATCGATGCATCCGGACGAATGATACGTTCCCTCAATAGTCACGCTTGAGTCATCGCGTTGCGATTGCCGTTCGAGAGTTTCCTTAATGACGGGTGTCTACAGGTTTTGAAATCATTGACAAGAGAATGTCCGTCGTTGAAAAATGTTGCAGAAAATGTCGTTCTCTCGAGCTTTGTTAATTCGTTTACGCGAAATGCGATTTTATTCTATTAAAATTATTATTTTAATAATAAATTAAATTTATTCTTTTAAAATCATTTTCAGAGAAGGTAGTTTTTGGATCTCTCTAAACAGAAGAGAAATTGAGAAATAATGCTTAACGTTTTCTGGTTTGTCAATGCTACTATTTCTTGTATACTCATTAAGAAGCGAAAACGCGCTGAAAATAATTCCATGAAAAATACTCGCTGCGATTTGTGTATCTAATAATAATCAATTTATTGCATATATACAAATTAATTTGTAAATAAAATTATTATCGGATAATTACAAAAAGCATGCATGAAAGATGTACACGCAAAAGATATCAGCAAAGTTGCTGTCTATCTGCGGTAAAAACGCAAACAGAACTTAGATAAGAATATATATACAATACTAATTAAATCTATAATGCCCGTTTCCAACGTAGATTAACTTTAATCTCGGTTCAAGTTACTCTTCATCTTTTTCTAGTTTTAACAATTAGAAAAAGATGAAAAGTAAGTTGGAAATGGGCATAAAAAAGCCGATTTATTCAAGAAAGTTTATATATATATGTATCGTTAGATTGCATGTCAAGAGAACTCGACAGAAATCTCAAGATGGAAATTCGTGCCACGCTTCAAGGACAATGCCGAAGAGATGGTAGTTAAGGAAACATAGATAGAGGTCTTAAAACCATGGTCTTCCACGTGCCACGATAGGGGAGGAAAACATCGTTTACGATCACAACAAAAAAATAAATAGTAGACAAAGTTTTATATGCGCGAAATTTCTTCGAATAAAGTTTTATATTGCTAGATGAATCTCTAATTAGCTTATTTTTGTCGAACATTGTGTGCGTTTGCTTTTTATCATTTTTATCATCTTGTTATCAATCTTGTAAATGATTATATATACAAAAATTTGTTTTTCAAAAAGTTTCGATGAAAAAACGTTTGTTACTCGATTCTGTGTCAAGAGTAACTTGCTAGAAACGTTAAATTATTACTTCGCTATGAAGAAAATTTGCGTTTACGATTGAGATTGTCACTGGCTCAACATAAAGGTTACTTTCACACGTTTGAAATGAATATTTTTCGCTTTCACATCCAGGACTCGTATCTTGTTTTGAATAGAAACGTCAGCTACAACGACTTGCAAGCTGCTAGAGAAGCGCGGCCTTTTTTTGCGAGCTACTGAACTGGTTTTTAGTGCAAAGTCCCCGACTGGTTCTCGAGATTGGCTGGCTCTGTTTAGAACGCTTTGAAAAGAGACACGACATTGTGCCGAGAAATGAAGCTTCGCGACGGCGTTTTCGATACGTGTTGCAAAGTACACACGTGTGTACACGTACGTCTGTACACGTCTGCGTCCTCTGTCTTTCTGCAGCCACGACGTCTTTTGAACCGAATACATCGAGGGTCAACAATCGCGAATGAAGATATTACGCGTTTCTTTAGCCTATTCCTATGAAATCTTGTTCTTGCAGCATAAAATGGTATGTACAGTCTGTCGATTCGTCTAAACATCTTCAAAGTATTTGGACGCTTGCGTGATCAAATCATAAACTCGCGATTACTGTCTCATAGCTAGTCATTTGTCTGGGAATAGCACTATATAGCGAGTTAGTGCGGACAGACAGGTGTTGTTAGAAAGTCATTATTTTCACGTTGAACATCGCAAATGAAGAGATTTCATGTTTTTCACCTTGCCCCGACGGAGGCGTCGAGTCGATTAGTTTCAGTTCTTAAGCAACAGTCACGAAATACGATATTTGCGTAATCAAATCATCGTAAAACGATGGATATTAGCTTGTTCTTGCTCACCGGCTCCAGTCCTCTAAAATTAGCGTTGTGGGGACTATGCTATTACCGTGACGATGAACTAATCCGTGTTTTTAAGCCTCGAAAGCGTCAACCGGAACGTCCGTTCATATTCGTGTGGTATATTTCGTTTATTTTTAATTCTGGCGATCTAGCGTCCGCATCTGGGATAATTATCTTGTAATATGTACTCAATTATAAAGGTAAATTAAATAGTTTCAATCGAAACTCTTTCTCCCAGATTGCACGGTTTTAAAACATTATTTTTGCTCTGCGACAGGCGAGCCGTTACGTTCGATTAGCGATTATTACCAGACGGTGAATTAAACAGTTTTGCTCCAGTGCGAGCCCAATATTACGTTTTCCGATAATTGAAACAATCGTGCGGCGCGCCATGCGGGAATAATGATCCGGCCAGTGATGTGATTTCAGAATGATGGAGGATGTCTGCATCTGACAGTGAATCATGTGTCGACGACAGCTCGGTCAACGATACTTAGCTGGCCGACACAGTTACTGTTTACAATTACGTCCGCGAATTTATGTCTAAAATCTAGGTTAGTACAAGCGCTGTTAGTGGCAAGCAATCATTTAACAAGCAATCTTATGTTGCCATTGCGCGCAAAAACAAAATACGTTTTAAAAGAAGTACTCTGACAAAGTCAACACTTTAACTGCATCACAAAGCTGCAATATTGATCTCTATTAAAATGTGACGTTTTGCTACAGCCATCGATAATGCTACAGCTGTCGATAACATATTATATTGGATTTAATCAATACATTATCGACAATAGCCTACTATACGTTCGAAACGATGGACGATAAAAGTCCTTAGATCGCACACGCTGTTTTAATTTTGAACCGGAAAATCAAGTTTCAAATGTAGGTCATGCCTCGTTTCGAGGCTATTTTGTCGTTGTGTTAACAGAAACGGTGGGACGTCACTTCGCGCTTCAGTAGAGATAAACTGGTGCAAGCGTCACAAGCAGTTTCTTCCACGCTGTATCATCGTCGATACGAATTTTCCCACGTTCGTATTTATTTTTCTGAAAAATTCGCATCTCGAGACGTTTTCCTGTAAATTGTCCTCAGGCATTTGGGTTCTCCAATTAATAATTGATTAGAGAACAGCATGGCCATATTCTGTGTCTCGCATACCTTTACTATATTTTTCATTGTTAATTCGCACGAGCTCTTACGCTACAATAAAATAATGCTGCGACTGCTGATTTTTCAGTTTGTAAGTATTTTGTGCTTCTTTCTTTGTGCACGAAGCGTTGCGGTGCATTGTTCTATTCGGATTACCCGTAATCGATCGCCGACACAGAGAAGATTAAAAATTTGCTGGCGCATCGCCAATTGCTCGAAAAGCCCGAAAATTATTCACGATGGCACAATGGGGGGTCCCTCGCGTGCGTCCGACGATAATTTTTGTAATTGGAACGCGAGCCGTAGTGGTAGGGCCGGCGAAGTTGCGGTTGCTCGGAATAAATGGCTGGGGAGCATTCTCTCGGAGTATACGCAAGAGTAGTTGTGTACGAAGAAAGCGTTGAATAGATACGAACGCGGCGCATTTTTAAACACGCACTCTCTTATTGTGCACAACACTGCGATTGTGCACGGGTCAAGGCGCCGCCCTGTCTGAAAAATAGTTTCTCGATAGTTTGCCCGAGGGTTTAAATCTCCCAACGTGTTGATAAAATCGAATTTGTTCCTCTGATTAAATTAATTTGCCTTTTTTCCGATTAAATTTTATTTTTGTGTATACAATACATTGCAATACACTTTTTTACAAGAAACAACACATTCTATCCGCATTTCTTAATTTTAATAATGACATGTCTCTCTCTTTTTCTCTCTCTTTCATGTTATTATAGATGGTCATCTTCCATCACCAACATTTTTGAAATGGTATAATTATTCCAACAAGATATTCAGATTTTGTTGTTCTAAATTCTAAATTTATTTGATTAATTGACCGTGTAATCATATGAAAGTATCGATTCGCAATTGCGCGATAAATCCATCATATTTATCATTTCTAATTGCCAGTCGGATCCGCGAGATTTGTATGCAACGATGAGATCTCGGCTGATTAATCTCAGATCGTTTGCGATAATACGTACGACGTACGGCGTACGCGTACGCCGCAATAAAAAAGCGTGAACTTCACACTTTGGCCGAACCTTCTGCGCATTTATCAACATTCTTCAATCACATATTTTCTCGTAAAGTATTGGGCGCCCGCACTTTACTGTTATCAGACCCGGCAATTCCGGCCGTTTTAACTAGACGTGCCGTGCAACGCTGCAGGATTTGCTGTTATACCCGGTAAGCAGACGTGGTACGTTACGGCTGTCAAAGGGAATATAACAACGGATAAATTATGGATAAATTACGGCGCTCATTACGAACGGGTTATGGACAAAGCAGGGCCATGTCAGTAACCTCCACGTCCTCCACCGTAGTTCAATTCCGCACGTCGGCTTGCAACGTCGAAGGTTACACGCTACCGCTCGTCGACCGTTATGTAAAAAATAAATGATCGATTTCCACCGGCGCGGACATCGACGATTTACAATGCACCTTTTTGTCGTATTTAACCGCGTTATATATCGCATACTTGTGATCATCTCCGGTAAAGGTACAGCACATTGTTTTTAGAAGTTTTGTACAATAAAATTCTGGCGATTGAATGTGAGAGATAGAAATTCAAAGATTTATTAAGATATTAACTTAATAGTCTTTGACATACACAAATTGACGATGATTTCAATCAGAATCTATTCGAGTCATTAAACCAGACTTCTCTGATGTTACTTATAATTCTCAAGCAATATTTCCGTAATTAAAAGCTTCAAGAATTGGATCGTATCTATATAATCTCTACATGAATTATTAGAGAATCTTTATTGTTGAAAATTATGCATGTAAACTGTCGAATAGAAGCAACTCGTATTTTAGGCTTGCGCGGCCTATGCGCAAGCAGCACACCCTGAGGATACCAAGAAGACTCCGTGCAGTCCTTATAGCCATTATCCCATGTTTCACACTTTAACGAGCGTCAGAAACAGTCTTCTATTAGATAAGATGTTGATGTTCTTCTCGGTTAGAGTACAGAAATTCATGCATGATCCTGAAGGTGCAATTAATCGGAGCTGCTCACATTGGCCTTGAAGCTAGGCTTGTTAAATCCACCTGTACGATCCTCAAAGTATGCTTCAGGCAGATTATTCATCTCGAGAGGGATGAAAGCCTCGAAATCAACTTTGCAACACCGAGATTTAAACGTTTATCGAAAGCAGAAAAATTTTCAAATGATACCACGCTTCTGCATCTCAAGAATCTTTGACTAAAGGTTGAAAGATTGACGAGACAAAATTGTCGAAATAATAAATATAAAAATATAATTTATGTATAGCCAGTGTTTTAAATTAAACGATTTTAAAGATTTTTGAGTTATATTTTAACAAAATGCAAATTTTAAGAAAATATTTAGATATAAACTGAAAAATTTATATCTAAAATTTATATTAAATATTATTAAACATCAAGATCCAAATAAAGTTAATAATTTTTTTCCTTATTTGTGATATTTAGATATGTTCATTTTGCTAATTTTATCATCGATTATCGCTATGTACATTCATATATCTAAAGCATGTATGTTTAAGATTTAAGGAGCTTATGACGTTAGATGATATACACATGTATTTCCTGAGCCACATAACTTAGCTTACTCCTGTTTCGGCAGAGAACGTCAAATAAGAGCAGCGGTGCGTGTATTTACGTAGAAAATGGCAGGAAGATGCGGCACGGTTGCACGGCTCCTTTCAGTTTGAGAAATCGATTTTGCGAACACAAAAGACACTCTTGCGAAGAAGGAACTTCGTTATCGATTGGATGGAACCACCTACTTTCTCTTGTACTTCGCTCGGCATACAATCCCGTCATGTGACACGATCAAGAAGCTACCGCATCAGCATTTTTTCTCAGAATTTAAGCACAATGTACGCACGCCATAGATCCATGCTTTATCAAGCCTCTTGTGCGAAAGACTTCTCGCAAGTTATTATCGCGGTTATAAAGTTCCGTTATGCAGTCATGCTCGAGATAGCAGAATTTTAGATACATTCTACAGTGTCATAGTTTGACGATTAAACATTTCATATAATTATACGCAAAAATGTGACAAGAAAATTTTGGGCACCAGTCGCAACGCGATATAAATTTCAATTGAACTCCTGATGTTAATTTTACCATTTGAATTATTAAGTAAGCAGGGGACGGGTTTTACGCAGCATGTGATATCCCTACCCTCTTCCACGTCCCCCGTTAAGTGCTTCATATTTTTCTTCACACAGTACCGTGCAGAACGTCGAGAACAAGAGACGGGAAAATAGATGAGAGTGGCTAGTAGGGTGCCAGAGGAAAGGGTTTTGAAATATGTGGAGCGTAAAGAGGCCGACAAATTTCAACGTCTATTCCCAATCGGGTCGTGACAGGCTGATAGTCGTTATTAAATTATATCAGATAACTCGCTGATAAATATAATAGAATTATCTCTATTAAAGTGGGAGGAGGAACCGAAGAGTTTTAAATATTTTCACAGTCTATTTGTAATAGATAGTGAAGATATTCAAAATCCGTTCAATTATGATATCATAATCTCATCTAGGATAAGAAAATGCAACGTGTTATTAATTTATCTAAAATTTCTTATTCGGAATGTTAATGAGCGAAGGTCTCGACAAGAAAAATCGGGGTTTACGCTCCGCAAGTTTAATGAGAATTAGTATAATAATTGCACATAATGAAAGTAAATTATTAAATTATTTCGTTGCACGATTTTCTCATTGCCGTCAACTAAGAAGAGAGATCCTCGTTAAACGCTCCCGTGCGTGGACGTCGTTGATTATGTTCCCCCATGCGATAAGCATATTCGGACCCTCGCGCTAATGCAATTCCGCGAGCTGTGATCGAATTAGTTTCTGGACGAGGCGAGCCAAGGTTAATAATGACCAAGTACGGGATGTAACGTGACATCGATTAA
Organism: Cephalotes varians; assembly: GCA_037157785.1. Classification (NCBI taxonomy): domain Eukaryota; kingdom Metazoa; phylum Arthropoda; class Insecta; order Hymenoptera; family Formicidae; genus Cephalotes; species Cephalotes varians. The sequence goes on from JANQDE010000056.1 coordinate 57,985, forward strand.
ATCCTGCGACCTAATTTGCGCTAAAAATATCTGCACGACAGACAGTAAATCTTCGAATGGCAAAATGCGAGAATAGACGAAAGAAAATTCGTAATTGATATAACGCGCAGCCTTTACATAAAAGTTAAGCAATAATGATACGTGGGATGATACGCACAATCGAAATTTTAATTTTAATACAATTTTCTGTCTATAATTAGACACTTGATAAAAATAATTTATGCAAAGCGCAGATTCGAACAAAAAACAATTTTTTTTAAATTACAATAAAATATGCGGAAAATTTCTTCGCTCGACGAGCTTGTATTATGGAAAGCGAGATGCGGCTAGGGAGAGTTTTTACCTGTGTTTGTGGCTACAAAGAACAGAAATTTAAGTTCGAAGTAGCGTCGATTATATGCGCAAGCATAAGCAGGTTGTGCAGCAGGTATCGGAAGGGATTCTCGGAGAGAGAAAAGGGCGAGGTCTTTCGAGCGTGAGTATGTGCGCACCGAAGCGCGTCGTTAACATACGTACGCACGAGGAAGAACACGGTCCAGCAGTCCTTTTTGTGTAAAGATTTTGCCGTGTTTTAAAGATTAAACTTTGAAAAGAGAAAGAAAAAAAACGCAGTGAGGTATATGGCAACTCTTGAAGATTTCACGCTTCCCGAAATACGCTAATTAGACGCTTTCTCTCGTCGCGTTTCATCGCGCGCATAAAGACGTGAGATGGAAATACGTGCGACTCTATTCATTCACTGACTCTCTTGGTATCTACAAAATAATCTGAATAATGTTAACTCGCATCCGCGCGTGTCGTAGATTGTTTATAAATAATCTTCTGTAATAAAAAGTGTCTCGTAATGGAATCTTTACGATTCGCAGATATTTTTTCGCTTTATTCGCCATAATTTTTAAAGGAGTTCATGCAAAAATCTGTTTTCTTGGAAATGTTATGAAATTTTATATGCATTTCAAATATCCGATTACAATATTTTACAAAAATACGTTGATGAAAGTGAAAAATGTTTAATAGAATTTTTGAACTTTTACTTCTTTTTTTAAACCTTCTACTACTTCCTTTCTTACGCTGTTCATGCTCTTGGAATATGTGAATTTGATGATTTTTGCATTAAGAATAACTTGAGAACGGTAAATCATCGATTTTTTAGTATATACATATTCGTAGTAGTAACCTCTGCAGTATACTAGTTTTTAAAAAAAAATTCCTTAGAACAGTTTTTCTACAAATCAATCAAAACGTCCGCTTTTCTGAGCTGAACCTGAAACCACATGTTAAAAATTTCATTGCTCCATATCTCGTGTTTGAAATGATAAAAGTTTTCAAATTTTCACGATTAAAGCTTCATGGATACTTAAAGTGCATATAAAATTTCATGACATTTCCAAGAAAACAGATTTTTGCATGAACCTAACTACCTTAAATCAAATGGTTTTGCTGACGTTCTCTTATCTTGAGCATTTGAACGACGCTTCAAATGAGATCAGTTTATTTATGAAAATCTGTCATCTGTGTCTGATAATTCTTTGTAAGCGCTTTGGCGAGCAAGAGTCGAAGAAAAATGTTGTTGACGCGAATAAGATCAAACGTAGAATCGTCGAACGTTACGAAAACAGAGATCCGCACACATCGCACGCAAGAGCGACGCACACAGGTTTACAGGATGTCGCCCGCAGCGAAGCGTGTCCGTGACTGACTCGCACTGATAGATGCGTGCGAGGGAACTCCATGTTTAGCGTTTCTTAAGGTCGGCCAATCTAGCGTACGTGTATATCGCTCCGAAGTACTTTTATCTATAAGTTAACGCGGGAGATACGCGATCTTGGAGAATCAAGTATGTGTCGCGTGGATTTGATGATTTGATGATGATAGTTTAAATGTTTAAACTGCCACATCGACATAACACACGAGTGATCAAGAGCGACGTTAAACTCACGCATAGTGAGTTTTCCATCGTTATTCAAGGAGTGGCTCGATAAGCGACGCGAGTGCTACCTCGCAGTGCTACCTCTAGCTACCATGCTGGAACATTCTTCAGCAACGCACTTAGCACCGGATCCTCTCGAAGCCGCGGCACTAACGTGCGTAACGCACACCTCAACCGATCGCGACAAGTGTTACGCCCATAGTTTTTCGTCCGTGTTGAATACTGGGCGACTCGAAGTTGGCGCTGCTTCAGAATTGGTCTTGAACAAAGTATCGATTGAGAGAGAAGTGCGGATCTAGTTTGGACCAATTAACCAATCGCCAGTTCTAAAGTTCAGAGTCGGGATCCCTCTCGACGAAACTCCGCAACCGGAGATAAACGCGGCTGATCATCCGATATCTCGGCTCCGAAACGAAATCCAAGCCTCGTCATTTCTTCTTGGATCGATTCGGTGAATGCCGGATTAGGAATTCCTGTTTCGCGAAAACGGATATTCGTCGAAGACTTCACGTAGGCTGGCTCGGCAGTCTCGGCCGCGAGTTTCGCGCTAAACAAACTGAATAGTTTGGACCAGCGACGCAAACTTCCTCCTACCTTGGCAACGCATGATTGGCGTCGGAACGGAATGCTTTTTCCGACTTCACTGGTACGCAATCCCTAGTCTCACGCCGCAGTGTGCACACGCAATGCTCCGGAAAAGCGACTGGGTAACCCAAGTCTGTCCGCACGGTGGGCACGTTCCCGGATGTGGGTTTATAAATAAACGCGGCTCCGCGCTGCACGTCGGACGTCGTGCGATCCACGCGACACGACGGTCGGACATGGACTGACGTTCCGAAGAAGACTCGCGCTCGCCGCAGCTCTCGTGGCGATGAATGATCGTGTGAGAAAGAATACCTGTTATTACGCGACACGCCAAAGTAACAGGCTGACGAGGAATTCTCCGTTAACCCTCCCGTCGCCGACAAGAAGGGATAATCGAATTACTTCTTCTACTGTAACTTTATCTCGAGCAGATTATTCTCCACCGTCCTCCCGTGTATTTTTACAGTTTATTCGAGCGTCAAAAATTTAATTTTTCCGGGGGGAATAAGGGATTGAGATGCTTGTTAGCATCATAATTATTAAATTGATTATCAATTTAATATTGTGATTTACTATCCTTGTTCATCTTAAGACTGTGTTTTAAGACCGAAAATATAATTCGGCGCGCAGTTGAACTTGAGATATGTATACAAAGTCACAGAAGAAATTTCAGCACGAAGATCTAGCTTTGACCGTGAGCGCTTTAATTAATTGTTGTGGTTTCACATATCGGTCACGAATCTATTCTTAATTTTAATTTTTCCTCGTTATTATATTACATATTATAAAATTTTGTTAATATTGTGTACATAATTTTCTTCTAAAAAAATGGAGGATTAAGGATTTTTGCAAATCGTTGATTAAAAAATTAACGAATATTAAATGATACACAAATACATAATTCGCATTTAAATTTAAAGGAAAAGCAAGATTAAATCGACTATACGTAAAAATCATTATGTAAAGTGAATATCAAAAGTGCTAATTATTGTAGGTGTGTCACAAATATATGGACCCATTTAAAGTAATTAACAACGCGGCCGGCAATACACGATAATTAACTCCATACTATTAGATGAATTAGACCGTACTAAAATATTAGAGTAACATAAAAATTATTATTATAAATGAATTGCAAGTACGAGCTACAAGAAACTAAAATAAACTTAAAATAACTCAATAAATCATGAAACAGTAAAAATATCTCCAGCATATTTTTTTGAGAAAGAAACAAGTTATTTTATCTTAGTGATGGCCCATAAACCATCACTAATTGATTGTAATCGAAGTCAGTCCGAAGTCAATGAGCTAGTATTAATGATTTCGTCATCTTAGCAAACTGATAGGAATGACAAATCAAATGCGTTTCTTCGAATACGACTGTTGTTGAAGGTCAACATAGTAAAACGGAGATCAGGCTTCTTACGTAAGGATTCACTCGTCGCGAAAGCTCATTTACATATAGTGCTAATTATGCCTCCGTTCAGGTGTGCGTCTATTGAAAATGCATATATACATATATATATATATATACTATACACACACACATTTTCAATAGACACATACACGCATGGAATTACAACTCTGGTCAAGGCTGGTAATATCGAAGAATGTTTCATCCTCGAAGATTGCAGATAAAAAATATTTCTAAGTCTTATTTAATTATCTAACGCGTTCGAAGGTTTCGTTAAATTCTCGCAAGTGCTAGAAAGCGAAGATTTTAAACTTTTTTTCTGTGCCTTTCAATTATCCGATTGTGAACATTTGAGGTGCAACCAAGAATTAAGAATATTTTCAAATTATTTAAAATTTAACAAATGACCATATAATGTTTATCTCACGTTCATTTATGAAACTTTCAAGCATAGGAGGAAGGGATTTGGCTTAGATAATATTTCTAGATATATATAAGAAGAGAGAGCGAAAGGGACAGAAGAGGATAATGAACCTGACCGATTAATGGAGGTAACAAGCACGACACGATAATATCGCTTAATTGTACATTCCAATTAATGTTCTTGTGCGAATCTTGTTTTACTTGCTGCAAAACTACTGACATTCATCAGACTGTAACCAAGGTCAGTACTCACGCGTATTATCTAACGGTAATTTGAATCTGCGACACGCTCAAGAATGCAATGAAAACGAGAGTGAACGGTCTAATTGTCTCAATTTTCGACTTTGAACTTTCCTCTTCTTCAGTCTCTTCACTCGTATCCATATTTTATTAAAATTTTGACTTAAATCCCTTTCGAGTAATTTCTGACTTTACGTAAATCTTTCCATATTCATCTTTTTTTAACACAAAACAAAACATAAGTTATAAATAATAAATACATCATCTTTCGCTTTTCCAGAGAGAAGAGATTATTTATACAACAGATAAATATTATTGTGGACGTGTACGTTGGATATATTGCTTTGTAAATGCTTTTCCCGCATATTGCTTTGTAAATGCTTTTACAGTAATATTCGCATGAGTATTTACTCGAGTGAAGTTAGTCTCCCATACGTCATTTCGAATTTATTTACCGAAGTCAATCGTCCTCGAAACTTTATTTGTTAATACTTTTTTAAAAGTATGCGCAAACAAAAAGTCGACTTGTTTGAAAATGTACAAATAAAAATCGATCGATTGAGATTATTTAATCTAATTTGCTCGTAGTTGGGAGTCTAGTGAAGTTGGAAACTTTATTACTGTGCAAAATTCGAAATGTGCAAACGATGAGCAATCGAATGAACTGTAGAAAGCTTATTTTTTTCTAATGTTGGGAGGCTAACTTCACATGGATTGAGTGTCCTTGAGTTATGAAATAATCTGTTAATAAATATTTCAAAAAACAGCTTTATTTCATATTTTCTTTTAGATCTCTTCTGTTTTCTTTGAAATCTCGTATATGCTACTTTATTATCCTTTTATACACTTATAAAGTCGATTATGCTACGATTATCAACCTATCTTAATCACGTATCTTAATTACGAATGTCATAATGTATACATATATCGTTATATCATGTCATCTGATTTAAAACTGAGTACATTCATTACTACAAATAATTAAAAAGATCACATATTTCTTCTCCTTCTATAATTATTCTTTTCACATTTATCACAAAAAAGATATTTTATATGTCTACTCCTACAGCAATGATTTCAGAAGTAATTATTTCTTCGCATTAAAGTTTGTCCATAATTTATCAATTTTGTAAATATTATACAACAATTTCTGTAATAAAAATAAAATAGATTTTTCCTTATAATAATTTGTTATAATATTATCGTTCGCAATAATTGCTCGATCTGTTTTATCCAATTCATCGTTTTTTTAACGATAAGCTGGAAAATTTTGTGTAGTTTGTATACAGCCTAGACATCTATATATTTTTTTATTTATCTGAAATTCGTTTACTTGTTTCCTATTGATTACCGATATTATACATAAGTTTAAGGAGTTCTCGAAACAAAGAATCATTCACAATAAATACCATAAATCAATTTTTGAGCTAAAACGTTAAATAATAATTAATGAGATGCTTATTATTTTTTACCAAAGCTGCATGTTACATAGAACTCTTTTGAGACACATTCGTGTCACATTCTAACCCTGTTTGTAGCCAAGAGATTCGCGAGAAATAGCGAACGAGCAATTGCGCCACGTGTTTCTTGTCTCTATTGATTAGCTACCGATCGGAGGGACATAAAGGGATTGGCTTCCCTGTCAAGCAGAGCGTGGGAGGCCGTATGTATTCGATCCTATTATAAATCCACCGGATTATGCTGCACGGAAATGCGTCGGCTTTTAGCATCGCAAAGTGACAAAAATGTGAACGAAACCAAAAGTATCACGATCGATACCTGACATTCGCGGATCTCGGGGATATTGTTGCGTTGCCTCTTAAATTTTATACGCAAAGAATACATTAGAATACCAGAGTTCAGATAATCTCGAATACAAATTGAATCGTTCAACGAAACGTTGAATTAATTCCTTGACGCAAGCACCTATCTTCTTACGGAGACAAATTTAGACCAACAGTGCGATTTTGTGAAAGAGCAGTGGCGGCAATTATAATATTTGCTCCGCTTGTGACGTTGATGATGCATTATTCATCCTCGGTTTTATTATTTCGCGGAAATGCTATAACGCTATACTGATTGGTTATTCAAGAACTTTAGAACATCGTGCACCACCTCCTTTTTAACTCGAGTGTCCCGTTCATACGGATAATGCATGCAAACTCAGTCTGATCGGTTTAATGAGGATGTACCCCGGTCTGAATGGCAAGTGCAAATTACGCGCGCATGGTCCCGGGGCAAATACCTTTATTAAAGGCTATATGTTACTTCCACTTGACCAGTGGAAGTAACGTTACTGTATTTCCTGACGTAAAATGGGAATATACGACGGGCACGCCGTAAATTTGCCAATAATTCGATAATTGTCTCTCAGCATTATTATATTTCCCTTCACAATTGTAACATGTGTCTCATTATGTAATTTTGTTTTTCGGTTTATTTTACGAAATGTCTTCTCAATAGTTTCCGTCTTTTTTATTTAAATTTCTCGCAAAGCAAACAATATCTAATACGGGTCGTATCATGCAAAGGAATAAGTATATAATAAGGTCAACAAAAGGCCTTCACTTTCTAATTTTTGATATTGAAGAAGACTGTGAAAGTCGAAACGTTTATTATTTTAATTTAATTTATATCCATATTTATCTAATAAACTTATTTGACCTCCTTATATGACAATCTTTTTGCTCGTTTGGCCTATATATTTATTGTTTTCTCGCAAAGTATTTGCAATTAAATACTGAATAAAAAGTCAGTATTATCATGCAATAGTAATTTAGTTTTAATTAAAAATATGAATTACGATCTCTCGATCCATTTTCTATATCAGCGCAGTTTCTCTGAAACCTGATTCGAACAGAGTCGCTAATTAACGCGACTCATCAAATACGTCCGACATCCATCAGTGCTAAGATTAAGATAAGCTATAGTGCCAATAAGAATGCGGTCCTGTCTTGTGTGCGAGTTTCATTTTAGAAATTACGGGCGTTCCGACGTTTTTCCTCTCCCGCTCGCTCGTTTTCCGTTTCTCGTGTACAGCGCCGCACGCGCGTTGCACAATTAATTGCAATCAGCGTAGCGTTTCCTGACGCTCGTCCGGGAAGAACTCGGGTATAATAGTGTTTCTCGCGGCGAGGTGGAACTTGAAGAACTTATCGTTCCAGCATGGTATTTATAGCTTCGTGAAGGCATGAGAAGTTAGAAGAAAAACTATAGTATTTAATTTAATCGGTAAAACTATAAATAAATCCATTAGAACGTTAATGAAAATGCTCCTGCGTAAATATGTTCAAAAATAATAAAGATTAGTATCTACGATGTAAAGATAAATGTCGATAATGCGTGACGACAAAGAATACATTGCATTGAAAGATCACGTGAAACAAGCAGACATGAAATTATTACAAATATGTGAGATCGAGGTAAAAGATACTAAGCAACATATTTCTCACATTCGTCGTTAAAGAGGTTTAGCAAACATGCCAGTATTATCAATGGCTAAAAATGGTGCCAAGGGTCTTTAAAACATAAAATGATAAACTGATAAAGATACAAGTAGCGTCGCCGAGTCTTTTTATTGAATTTTGCAGAAAATTAATTCTGAATAAGTAAATAAAAAATAAAATGTATTAATTACGTGAGTGTAAAATTAACTTCTGTATACAACACGTAAATTTCGTTAAAAAAAAATAAGAGTTCTTCATAATAAGCGTAGACTGCGCGGTTCTCTAACTGAACTCAGCATCTATGCTCCGTTAGAAAGAAAACGCAATGTTGAAGCGTATCAATATCTCTCTTTGCATTTGAATGCACACGAATTTGTTTTCCGGCTTTTGTGAATCACAAATTTACTTCGCGGCGGTTGCAGTTGTGTTACTTAATTGCGATTACTGTACTTAGTTACATACGCGAATCTGTTTCGCTCAGCGTGCTTACTCGTGTTGCAACAAAAGCAATTTATGAGAGATCACATAACACGGGCGCTAAATGAGTTGTTCGGTCAGAATTATGTACCAAGTTTCATACGATTCTGAATGAGAACTGCGAAACGTCAAGAATTAAATTCATTAAACATCCTTGCAGACAATTAAGTAATCGTTATTAATAGATGAAAGAGAGATTTCTTGCTGAAATTTGAGCATCATTTTACGCGTCTATAGGTTCACCAAACATTAAATTTATTTTCACAAAAACATCCGGCTGGAATCGTTTTAATTAACTTAAAGTTCCCAAACGTTTTGAACGCGCAAAACGGGCTTTGCGTAATCCCGCCAGAAACTCATAAAACGAATCGTTAAATCGCCTCGCGTCGAATCACCTTTGGCCTTGAAGATATCTATCATCATGCAACAAGGTGTCAGATTGTGGAGACATTTGCAGTGAAGGCCGTTCGATCGACGACAGCCAGTCAAGACACAATGAAAGACTTCACGGAGGACACAAACGTCTCTCTCACTGTAACGGGATGTCGCTCGAATTCGCTTCGTGGGAACTGAAGAAAGAAAGTCATTATGTTTCGCGTACACCGGATACTATCGGAGTCTAGAAAACGGTGCAATACGTAAGGCGGTTAGATTTTTCGTTTGCGAAACCAGGATGCTGAGATATATCTTAGATTTTCCACGATGCAGAACATTGTCCATATAGAGGAGACGCAAATTGCGGTGACAAACGATCGCATTTATGTAAAGATGAAAGACCGAAAGATGAAATTATCGGTTTAAAAATTCCTGTCTCTTTCTTAAAGCAAAATGTGTTGCTATTATAATTTTACACGGCTTTCTGAGCAATTAATTTGTTCTGTCGAAAACAGAATTTTCGAATATCTTACGGCTGCAATATTTTATAAACAGACAATCTTACAATTGTAATAAATCGTCTTAGGAAATCGATTAGGAAAAGTGACTTACGGCCTTGTTTTATTTTTTCACGCAAAGAAGAACCTCAAAAGCTTTGCGGCCTGCTGTACAGGTGATAAGAAAATTTTCAACGTAAAGTGACTCTGCATGCGTAGCGCATGCGGTTATGAGTCATCAGCGAATTATGCAAAAGACGTCGTGTCATTCGCCGGTTATCCGCGTATAATAATAATAATCGTGATAAGGCCAATGCCAAACATAAATATCGACGATTGGGCTGTGGCAAACTGATAAATTACCGCCGTGTTGCTATTCCTCTTATGCAAGTTCGCATGCAAATATTGATCCAGTTTTTACAGAACGCTCCAACCAGAAATAAAAGAACGTAGAATTCTCTATCTGTTGGCACATTTTAAAAAAGCCCTTCCACGCAAAGATTTCAAACAGAAGCGATTACAAGAAAACGTAGTTCAAGAGAGAAAACAAAAAACTGATATAATAACATATATTACGTGTTGTCGTCTACGTATAGATTGATATGTCCAGGTGGCAATTAAGACTAGGTCCATCTGGAGAACTTGTCGATTACGAGAAGCAGGTTCAGAGACCTAAATAAGTAGACAGTGATATCTAGACTTGCCAAGTTCGATCGCATGATAGATAGTGTTCGACATAATCGATGGTTGGAATATTCCGGTTGTTGGCCACGGATGATTCTTCGGTACAAAGATCATAAGGATAATTTTACAGACTGATGCATCAATGTACATATTTGAATGCGGTCAATAAGAAATAATCCTTGTTATCGCGATGGATTTTCAGAAGCAGGAGGCGTATCTTATCTTTCCTTGTACTGATACGATCAGCCTTCATTTAGTGGTACAGGAACCTGCGCTAATCTGCGTGTCGAGGACGATAGACAGATATACATAGCGTAAAGCCGTAATCACACTAGCGATTGCCGATTGGCAATTGGCGATTGGCGATTACTTTCCAACCAATCAGAGTGAAGCAGTTTGCAAATGCTTTGCTCTGATTGGTTGGAAAGTAATCGCCAATCGCCAATTGCCAATCGGCAATCGCTAGTGTGATTACGGCTTAACTCAAAATAAAAATATAATGCAAATGTGTACGTAAGAATCTCCGTGAGTTTTAAAATAACAATTAAAAAATGACGCATTTTTAAGAATATCTTTCTATTTATAAAAATAGAGACTAATAACTCTTTCCCATGGAGATGTAAATGAAGATCTAGATGAGCTGCAGTTACATAATACGAACAAACGTGCTTAGTCGCGTAACTTCCTTTTAAACAAAATAAAAATACTCTGATCTCTCTTTTGAACTAAAGAAGAGTATAAATTATCAAAGTCCGAGTGTGTTGTCAGTAAAAGGATCAAGTCACCGAGAGCGTGACGCCAGCGTCGTCTGGCGTCTTAATTGTATTAATAAACGGTTCAGACGAAACCGTTGGGCCAGAGTCAACTCGAACATTATCTTCATCACGTCTCGCACGAGATCCCTTCGGAGGAGCAGTTATTGCGAGTTCGTCCGGCTTCATCCACGATTTTTCTCCGACCGACATTCTGCCGAGAATAGCAGCGAGCATCGCACGATGACACGATCGTTCCTCTCGGTTCAGCTGATGACGCAAGTAACACGCGTGCATCACATCGACATTTTTACGTCGTATCCTTCGTCGCGCGTCCTCCTCGCAATTTATATTAATGAACGATCCATCTTATTTTTAATAAATAAGTATCTACATTGAATGAACGGTTTTGCTGAAATATCTAAAAATTTAGCTAGATACAGATCTTGAAATAATTTTATTGAACTATCGAAATAATTATGTAGGATGCTCAAACTAATTGCTAGAATATCAAAATTTTTTGCAGCGTTGCTCATTACGCTTGAGTTTCCTACATAATTATTTTGAATGTCCAACAAAATTATTTTTAAATTTATCTAACTAAATTTTTAGATATTTCAGCAAAATTATTCTTTCCGTGCAGTAAAGTTTTAATAAATATTTTTAATAAATATCGAACAAAAATGCTTAAAAAAATCGTTTCAATAAGAACGGAATATATAAAATTCACACAAAAATTATTATTTTTTAGATAGATATTATTTAGATATAATTTAGACCTTTGCCCGATGGTCGAAAATATTCCACTTTTTAACTATTTTTATTACCGAATGTTTACGACGCGTAATAAACGTAAATTTATTCCGTGAAAATAAAAAGTTAATGTAGTCAAATATGTAAATTTCGCAAGTTTATCAAAATGCAATTAAGAAATTATGCTTCATCGAGATTGTCTGCGAAACAACTTTGACCTCATTGCGCCATGTTCAGAAGAGAGAAGTGGATCATCGATTTGAGATTGGAATCCCAAAATCGAGGTCGACTTTGGCCGATATCACTACTAGTAGTTGATAGTTAAGCTGTGTGCATTGATCACCTATGCGTTGCGATGGTATTTCCAACTGGGACGCTATCGTGAATTCAAATAGATATTATCTGCGATTATTATCGTCGTGCAGTTAAATACACGATAAGAGTACTAGAAAATCGCGGAAAAGTAAAAAAAGTATCTCTTATAATGTAACTAGCAGATGTAAAATTTTGCAATTATACGTAATTCGATGGTAACAAGTTAATCGACTGATTAAGTGGATAACGTGATACAAGTATGTGTAACACGTATTTCTTTATGGGATACGGATCGTTTGGATTCTAGAGAACACGGAGAAAGCGGTCGTACACTAACGTCGAGGCAGCAGATGTATTATTTTAGCGCTGCACCTAATCGAACGATGGGTTTGCGAGTTAAAATTATGGTCTCGATAAGAGTAGAATGAGCGTGTATTATAACAGGAGTCTGCAGCCTAGCGAGGAGCCTGTACAGTTAGCGGCGAAGTGTAACAGCGCGCAATTTTGACTGCGAGGCGCGTCATTCGTCGCGTTATAACTCATTAACTTTAATGATCCGCACGATTTGTTCCCTCTTAGCATCGTTTCACTTCCAAGGCCTGGCATTCGGGGCGCGAAAGCACACGATGGAAGCATACGGAGGACATGCTACGCATTGTCAACGTGCCACCTGTCGCGACAACAAGCGCCTGATTGATCCACGGTTAATCGATATGAAAGAGAATCGGCATCAGGAGGCACGAGATCCACGCAAATTTTTGTTACAATAAATAATTAATTTTCTACTCTGTACTAACAATAAAGCTATAGATACAAGACTGAGAATTATATGTATTATAATTTATTTGAAGTGTGTTTTCTTCAAAGGAGCAAAAACAATCGCAGATGAAATGTTTCAAGAAGTCGAGTTTTCACTTTATAATCTCAATTTTATTACAGATGTAGTCGTGAGCATGGAGACCCTCTTTGCAGCGATATATTTCTGTTTTGCAATCGGCGTCGAACGCGGTATGTAGGTCAAGGTTTCTTTTATTACGTTTTCTTTCTACAAAGTGTAATCGTGAAAAATTTCATTAAACAGAAAATCGACGCACGTCAAGTTTTTTGTGACAGGAACTTTATTTTATCTCGTACATTGCCTATACTCCTAACAGAACTCTATTCTCATGGATGATAAATCGGATGAAAATAGTCGGAAACTTTTAGGGCAGACATGTCGGGCAAACAGATAAATCTTGTCAGAGTCATCTTTTCTTTCTCTGTCATCCGATATTTTTAAGGCAGGAAAAAATATAGCGTCGCTGTGAATAACTGCGTGATTATGACATTCTTAAGTATGGAAGACGGATCTATATTTTTCCAGGAAATATCCTCATTCTTTATTTTGTGTGTATGTTATAATATATATGTTATATATATATATATATATAAAATCAGAAAATTCTCTAATTTTGGTTGTTAGTTTTTTAATTTCCTCCGAATGAACTCGATCATGAGAATTGTTAACGCCTCATAACACATAATTCTTTTAAGGCAACGTTTAAGGCAAAATTAAAAATCAATTAATCGTGATTTCGAAAGCAAAATATTATCCAATATTAGATTTTACAGTACGTTTATTTAAGATATGTGATAGTAATTACTTACATCAATTGCAAGGTTTATATTCAGTTAAGTTTTTCAGTTTTTAATTAAAAAAATCTTCATTTTGCACAATAAAATGAGAATTTTATAGTTATTTTATTTATTTTTCTCTTTGTTTTAAGCATGATCAGCTTTTGTAAAATATGGGTAATATTCCGGTCCCTTCCCTTAATTAGCTTTTTATGTCAGATAATACGGTCGCCATTAAAGACTTGTCAGCGTATGACCGGGTTATGGACAAGACTAAGAAAAAGAGAGATGACCCGCAGAAAAAGAAAGTGCAACAGCTATTTCTCCTGCACGGGGACATTACCGCGGATACGTGCAGATTTCTCGATGAAAGCAAGAGAGTGCACCTACTCTAAAGTGTAACGCGCGATGTCGATGGAAACTTAATCTGTAATCGAATCGATCATCGCTTGCTATGAATACGAGGGAGTTCGGTGAGAGATGATAGCCATTTTAAATCACTCAATAAAGTTTAAACTGATGTATTAAAAACCAATGCAATTTTTAGAGGCTTTTAAAAGCCCAAGTCAAAGATTTCTTATTATGTCACATTGAATACGTATATTAAATCTTTCCCCAAAATCAGAAATATTTATATTTAAAATAAAAAGAATTAAATGTGTATATTCTATTAAGTCAATACTTCCTAAATTGTATTTTTAAAATTAAAATATTTTTAATTAAATAAAAAATTCATATTTAGTAAATTAGTCTGATTTATTTCAATTCCCTGATTTTCTTTAATTTTCGAAAATCTTTCTTCACAATCACTATATTCCATTCGAATATTTTTCAGCTCACTTCGATTTATTTTCTGATCTTATTAAACAATTTATATATTTTAAAACGCTTTTTTATAGAAAAAAATCTTTGAAAAGTAGTTTGACTGATAATCGATTTCTATTAGCAATAAAAGTGTTCATAAAAAAAATTGACCTGTTAGAGAAAGTTCGCGATATACTTAATTGCCAATTTCCAGTCAATTTAATCCAAATCGACGACTTAACACACATTCGCGGCTGATGCGCGATGTACGCATTAATTATTCTTAGCAGACCTATTCTGCCTGATTACACCATTTACATTGATTGGGATAATTACACAATGCAACATGTATGAGTAAGTTTCTAATTCTTGGAAGCAAAAATTTTATAATCTTTTATTTTCAGACCTACGATTATACGATTTCATAATTTTTGGAGAACATTTGGTTTCAATTGTTCATGATACATTATATAAACTAGGGCTGGAATGATTTAAATCAATTGATTAAAATCGCGAATTTGATTAAAATTTTAATTGTTAATTTTCATTATGATTTAATTACTGCTCAATACTGGCTGTGCTGTGCAGTAATTTTACAAAAGAAAGAAAAATATATGAACATATATGGACATATTTTGTATATAATTATATATTGATGTCTTCAAGATTGCTACGTACTGCGACTTCTTTGTTTCTTTTTCGGTTCTTGTTTTTAGAAATGCGTTAGAAAACGAAAAGACAGCTAAGTAATTTTTATATTTAGGTATATGCGTTCATCTTCGTGAATAAAAAATTATGTATACAAATTTAAGTATTCAAATATATTAAAAAATAAGTTTTATTTTATTTATAAGAGTTATTGATAAAAATTAATTTAAAATTAACAATTTTCACTTGACTATTTTGAATTCTATAGTGTTTGAAATCACTGATTATTTACAATAAATTAAAGTTTAGTAAGCTTAGTAAAAAAAAAAACACCTTTGTTATTTATAATAAAATTTAATTATTTTCTTACTACTAAAAATAATTAACTCGAACATTAAATCTAATTTAAATTAAAAAATTTGATCTAAATTTAAAAAAGCCGATTTAAATTTTAAAAATCCGATTTTTTAATTTTTGTTTTAAATCATGATTTTTGTCAGCCCTGAATATAAACGCATATATATATAAATTTAATCTTCTCGTTTAATCATTTTGCGAAAAACTTCGGATATGAGACCAACGCGGATATCTATTTATAAGTCAATGACAGAATATTGGAGAGAATATGAAGAATCAATTCTCTCATTTGCAATCTCGAAAACACAGCTTTATATCTATACGACTATATCTACGACTACAGCTTTATATCTACGACTGAAGAAGTCGCGAAAGAAAAAGAGAGAAAAAAAGGAATTTGGCGAATCTCTTTTTATGCACCTGCAGAGAAATCATTCGCGGACGAAAGTTTCGCGATTTAAAGCAGGTCGCGCGACGAGTTCGCTTTCGAGAGAGTTTACGGTAAAAATCGCGGGCGAGAGGAGATATGTGCACGGTGCATGCATATATCGCGTGGCCGCTCGTTATTATGCATGCGACGTTCATCAATATCTTCTGTCAGCGTTAGTAGTCATTCAATGACTCAGACGCGTGTACCACGCCGCGCATTCTGACTTTGACGGCGAAACGCTCGATTATCGGAGGCGCATGCATGAGGAATCGTCTCGGTTTTCGAACAATTTGAATAGAAACATGTAAAGATATTTTATGGAGAGGAAATATCGATACATTTACGCCTTGGAGATACTTTCCCATATCAAACGTTCTGTTGAGCCTTCACATGTGTAATATCTATATTAGATAACTTGGAGATAAACAGTGAAACATGATTCGCGATTTCCACTTTCTTGTTTCGAACATGCTTTCTCTAAATTTTTACATGCAAATATGTGATTTTAGAAAGGGACTTTATTTAAATATTATACATTTATATATTAATTCTTAATCGCATCTAAGAGTGCAGGATACCCCAAAGTTTTGACTAAACTTTTCTGTGCTTATTTTCTGTTACTTGTTCAATTTTTTTCACTAATTTAAAATTAAAATTTTTTAATAGAACCTGTTGCATCTTATTTTGGAAGGTTTGAAGAGTATCCAGTAATACTTTGCATTAAAAAAATAAAAATGTATCGTCACAGTAAGCATTTTAAGTGGTTGGGATTCACTGCATCCCATGTGTCGATTATGTTATGGGAGCGAAGTGTGTCGATTAAAGATTAATATTTATATATTATAAATTTAATATTCATTTTATAAATATATGTTACAAATAAATAAATGCTATACAATTTAAAACAAGGGAAACTAGTGTACGCATAAAAAATGTATACTCAAAATATTCATCTATTGTTATCGACAATGCAGATTTTATTGGCTTATCACCATTCAAAAAAATTCTCAAAAAACTGATGAAGCTTCCATTTATACACAATAAGTTATAACGTTAAGTTAAAAGTTCTATTTATATATAATCATATAGGAAAGTGTTCGAAATATTTGATTTTTTTTTAAAATAAAAACTAGGAAGTAGGAAGAGATATTTAGCTGAGGACGTTGCCCGATAGAAAAGCGCATAAGGTATTAGAAATAGATCATCTCGTCATGTGCACTCGAACGTCGACGTGATCAGAAAATCGATTGACCCGTGCACGGCTGATATTTATAGGAAGTGAATTTCTCACTTCTCTCTCTCCGCGTTCTACTTGCTGAAGCGCTTGATCGCTGTCTTCCTGTATTATTGGGAGGACAGTAACAGAAACAGAATGTTAATAACACATATTCGCAAGCTAATATCTTCATCTTTTTATTCGCGTGACGCTGTTACCAAAAATAGCACTTGACTATAACACTTGATGCGATCGCCTCTTTTATACACGAAGTCGCCATGTCGAAAATCACGCGAATGATTCTCTCGATAACATTTCTGACAAAATCCGCACCGTACTTTTCCTTGGCTAAAATTTGCTGATCCGTTAGTAAATTAAGAAACTTTCTGACTTAAGAGTTAAATAGTGCAATTATTGACGATCCTCATTAAGATAATGGAAAGCAGCAAATATAAAGCTGTCGCGAATTCAAGAAGAAATGTACGAATGCTATACATATATAATCACTTTAAGCAAGTTACTCATAACAGTACCCGTAATAAGGTACTTCATTACAACATCATTTATGCTATAAATATGAATTTATCGCTTATCTAATCTTGAACATGAAAAAAATTCGCATAATGCGGATAAAACTGGATTTTTTGTCCGTTCTTTTTATACGTTCGTATATAAATGTGAACACGCGTATTTTTAGTTTTGAGCATATTTTGCTTCGCAAGTACCGTATACTCTGTAACGACTATAAATCCCTTGTTAATTCGGTTTTCATTAGCGAAAATTTAATAAATCTATAATAAATATTTAAATCGCTATAATTAACTCTCAAGCAGCAACTTTGTCAAATTAAACCATAAAATTGAATAAAAAAATAGAATTCTTTAAAAATATTCTTACAATTTGGTACATTCTGTAATTATTTCTGATACATTTACTTGCAAAAAGATGATTTTGTATCACTTATAAATATAAATATATAATAAATATAAATAATAAATATAAATAGTAAATATAAATAATAATAAATATAAATATAAAAATATAAAAAAAGTTTTACTAAGAAAAATTTGCTATATTTATAATTAAGCGTAATAGTTGAGGCGTTATGTAACACCGACCTGAGAGAAAGAGAGAGAGAGAGAGAGAGTTTTATAAAGTTCTATAAAAAGAAATATACTCTCAAACAAGAAAATCAGAATGGGAGGAATTAAGTGGGGTGGGCCTCTCCGAGGGTTGATTGTTATGTATTCATCTGCTACCTTGTGCTCTACAAAAGTCTAAAACGATGCTTGATATCGATTTCTTTCACAAGGTTGTCCCTTGAAATATCTCCTTGAGAAAGAGCACTTGTTAATCTCGATAAGAGAACGCAATCCTCGTCATGTCCGGATTTTAAAAACTCATTAAATTACCTGACAAGAAATATATATATATCACATAATATTATTCGTGAAAAAATTTTCAACCATTTATTTAACTAGAATTATCTAAACACTCGAGGTTGTGTTAAATTATCTTTCTTTAATAAATTGTATAAATTTTCTATTATTTTAGATTGTTTGATATTATGTCATCAAAATGTCAAGCTTAAATAAAGATTCCTTTAAGTCATTAAACTAATTTTAAATCTAAAAGAACAAAATAATATCGAACATAGTTAAAGTGCCAGTTAAATCTGACAAAAATTTTTTCATGATTATGTTTCTAATGCCTTTCTTCCATTCATCGATTTGGATCTGACAAACTCTCGTACGCGGTAAAAATTCGGACGGTACATTTTGGTACTTACCGCGGACGTTGTCAACGATATTTCATTTCCTCCGGGTTTCTCGAAATAATAAAAGTCATGTTTCCGTGACGCAAGTACTTTTAGGACGTGATATCGACCGTTGAAATTGCTATAGCGCCGCCAAAGAATACACCTCGTACTGATAATAATGGATGTATGTCTATCGTCTACGTAACGGTTACAATCTAGGTCGTTTGAATCACGATAACATTATGCCGCGCAAAACTGTATGATGACGCAAAGGTCGACCGTACGTACTTGTGCAAGAAAGGACCAAAGCTGCGATAAAAAATTAAGGAGAAAAATTAAAAAAGGAAAGAGAGAGAAATAAGAAATCAAATTGAAAGCTACATTAAAAGCACAAAGAGACTCTACTACAATATATCTTTCGTAACATATAAATGCCACCGATGAGGATGCGGGGTCTTTATTTAAAAGACCTGCACGGTACATTGCTCAACGAGAAGAACTGGATGCGGTGAAAAGTAATTGACGAATGTAGGTCGCCGAGAAGAAACGATGATGTGTGTACATATATATCCGCAAAATGTGCAGACAACTTAATCTTATATAAAGTGCATTGGAGACATTTCGAATAGTTACAGACACGCCGCACATGCGGCATTTCCGATCGCCAATTATCGTCACGAGAAGAAAATGCGGTTAAATACATTCAATACAAGGGTGGGGAAAATGTGAAAAATTGTAATTATCCCCGTGAAAGGGTATCTATGGAAAACTTACAGCACAGGCGTCGCAACTCTGTTTGTTACGAAAGGACGTAAAAAAAAAAATTATTTGCTGATTTCTTGTCAAATTATCAAATATCCCTTCTTATATCTTCTTTTCACGCTAAATGAAAATTGCACGTCAGCAGGAACATATTTTTCAACAGATTTTCATGCTTTCAACACACGAAGAGAGTCTCGCGCGTCAACGTCACTCGATCTCATTCTTGGGAGTTATTGACTCATCGGTCAATCCGAGAAGATGAACGAACGTTCGCTCGAGGAAGGTCACGCACGGAAATGGAGTGGCTGTTAATTAGGTTTTGCGGGGAGGGCGGCGAGGTAACGCGACTAGCAAGGAATTGGGGACAAGTTCAATGGGAGCGCCTAAGTGAATCGTAGGAAAAGTGCCGAAGGCGCTCGAAGGTCGGAGGTGAGCGAGAGAACCCGTTAAGCTAAACCCGAAAGCCTTATCCTCGTGAAATCTTCCTGGTTATTGTTTAACGGCGAAAAATTGGTCAGGGATGATTTTATCCTCGCACGATTCACTTTTTCTAGCTCTGCCAAAAGAACGTTGAGTCTACTCAAAAGAAACCTGCGTTTTTTTATCGGCAAAATGATGAAAGATCTAAACGTCAGGCAACGGCAGAAGTGAATTTTCTCTAGCCAATAACGGTATCGCTAATATAGAATCGAAAAATTCAGCTTTCTTGAAGGATTCGATAAAAAAAAATTTCTATCACAATAATGTGTAATATACGCGTATATAGTAACGACATCATTACGTAAAAAATTGGGAAAGTGTTTCATGCGTGAAATTGCACGCTAATAATGTGTGCGTTAGAAATTTATTTTACCGGAAATATTGCGACATTTACTTATCGTGTCTTTTTCCGAATCTTATCAATTTGTTTGACGTGGCTTTTTTCCTCCTCGCGACGACTCCGATGAAAATATTATTTACTTGTCGTCTAAAGAGATTTATGTAGCTGTAAATACACTCGTATAAAAGACCGCAAATTGAGATTCTTTTACGGAACCAATGCTCACTTCAATCGAGCGTCTTCTTCCTTACGGTACCTTCTCTCCTTCTAAACCGCGGGACATGCTCCCATTCATTTCAGACTCCGCGCTTCGTTGCACTCGATGGATCTTCCATCTACTTTTGCATACAGTTACATATTACTCGATTCCCTTCAGGATTTCCGCCTCGAGGTTTGATGAAAATTACGTAATTATCATTACATTACTATGTGCCTAGCCAATAAAATAGTTTCTTATTGATAAAATTCAGAGAAAAGATGCAAAAGATAAATAAGTAATAAGTATACGTTATTAATATTAAACAAAATCAGTTGTCACCAATTCTTTACGTTTTTAGTGTCTATCACTTGTTAGAGTTATGTAACATGATTATTAAAATTTAATTGGGGCGTCCGTCTAGCGAACTTCCGACTTGCAAAGCTAAGAGAAATTCCATTACTGTTGAAGGAAGGACATTCTGTACAACCAAGAGAGTAAATCTCGGGAGATTGAAATTAAAATTGCAGACAGTGTCTGTAAAGCCGGAGAGATCGAATATCGAGATGGTTGCAATATGTATACGTTTTTAAAGAAGCTACAGAAAATACAGATACATTTTAATGGAAAAATGTTTAATTTTTTAACTTAAATTTATAGAGACAGTTATCCATTTTCGATCCAATTATGCCAGTCTCCATGCTTGAAGAATAAACAAAAATTTAATTTAAAAAAAAAATACGCTTTAAAGAGAGACGGAAAATATGTCAATACAGAAACCGTTAGAAATAATTTTACCCATGATGCGATCGGAGAACCGCAGGGAGAAATGCATTCGAATATTATCGTATTTCCATTGATCTGGAGGCACAAAGGTTTTAGCTCTGTGTATCGCAAAGGAGCCCGACGGCACGCAAAAGCGGAAATGACGAATAACGCTTATGCGTCACGTCCGAAGGTTGCAACGTAAAAGTGTGAGCCAAGGAATCCTTTCACTCGGCCTGCACGATGTAACTTCTTATGTTCGTTACGACGGTGGTTTCGCGCTAACACGTGCCGCGGTTTCATCCGAGAATCTTTTCGCGTGCATTCCTCCCTGACGATTCCGATTCATACCTCAAGTCGAACTTCTTTGCCGTCGTTTCGCGCGGAACGTATCAATGATTACTGCTCACGAGCGGCTTACTTTTGAGATTCAATGATTCGCGGTTATTATCATCATTTCGAGTTTATCGCAGTTTATCGCACGTTTGTCTAAAAAAAAAGGTTGTTCCAAATTTGGAATCAATCCGTATACGCACTTTAATTAGGTGCAAATGATAAGAGAAATGTATCAATGTATCATGTTGTTTAAAGTAGACCGTGTGAAACGTCTTGAATAATATAGAAATTTTTCTGTATCGTAATTGTCTCACATACACACACACATTTCAATACATAATGTATTATCTTACAATATCTTATGTTTAAATTTAATAAAGTAAAAATTTAACTTAATAAAAAAATATGCACAATATACATGTACATTGGTTTAATACAATAAAAAATAGTAAGAAATTGTATTTTTTAATCCAACCGTAATTTGCAGTATGCAATCTAAAAAATTAATTGATATTGAAAATACATGTTACAAAGGACTCCGCGTTAAAATACCACGTTTATGGCGATAGTTTAATATGCGATTAACTTCTAATGATGCTTCACTTTCTACTCGCACACATTGCGGCAGAACATCTCTAGGAATATAATTAGACAAATAATAATAATAATTGCAAGAACCTTTATATTATGAGGGCGGACACATCATGGAAGATTATGAAATATTCTGTTACGTGAGCAAAGACGAGCGGGATGATTTCAGTATTTAATAATTTAAGTAATTGATTAATAACGACATTGTACCGATTACGACTTTTACCATTCCTAACACGCGTATGTAATAATTGCGTATGTAATGATTTGCGTATGTAATAATTATTTCATAGTGTTTTGTATTGTGCGCCGTGGCAGCGCACGCTTTGAAGAGAGAGTGTAATGAATTAGCAGAAGCGACCGGTAGAGAAAATCGAATAGCTATCGCTTGCCGTTCCATTCCATTCGGATAACCCACTTTCGACCACCGTTGCAGACCTCAGGGTATACACGCGGAATCTCCTAAATGTTGTGTCATCGACGAGCTGCTGGCTACACGCGTTTACGTGATATCCTCAATATTGGATTATTATATAACAGTCACGCAGAATCTTCGCTATAAATGATATATTTCCAGAATATATCCCGCGTGAAAAAGATAACACTTCAGATCAAAACGTAAAAAAATTATTTGCGTTTGAGATTTCTTGAGAATTACTTTAAACGCCTACACGTAGTAGAGCATCGCCCACCCGTGGATATTGCAAATGAGAGCACATTAGCAATATCCATCGCGTTCCAATTTATCAAAGCATCACGATCGAGTGCCCTGTAAGTTATTAAACGGGGACGTGACCGAGACGGTGGGTTGATGGTTCGAGCGTGGGTGCGAGTTCCTCTGGCTTTGCACATCAATGAAGAGAACGATAACGGCGTTGAGACGAGCGAGGAGAGCAGGAATCGGGGTGGCCAAGGCATTGGAAAATTGCGGCACCGTTGGAGGCGGCAGTTAACCAACGACGGAGGCTGCGTGTAGCCTCGTTACAGACTACTACACATCGTCTGCCACCTGCAAACCGCCCGTTTCATTGGCATGCGAAAGCATCGAAAAAAATCGCGTCCGGAATTAGTCCAAAGGTCAAACGATCTCGAAATCACAGTTTGACTTTTGCAATATTTTATTCTATCGTAACGTTATATTGAAAAGGGCGGAAGATCAGCAATACAGAATTCCTTTAAATTTGGTTGATGTTGCCGATGACCAAGTTGTTCTTTCATCGCGCGAATTCGGGAGACTTCAAGAGCACCGCCGCTCCATACACCCTCGACGTTATTACACAAATTATCTGGGTTATCGGACTCGTTACCGCTACCGCTATCTCTGGCGTCATTATATACGTTTATCTGATTACAAAGTGACACGCGGATAATTCGCGCTCGGGGAAAGGCGAGACGCGCCGGCGATAAATCTTCATCGGTTTTGTTGCGCAACACCTCGGTAGTCTCGCTGTTTTGCTGAAAGGAAAAATGGGTTGCCGGTAATTGTGTACAGTACGTGGGAAGGAAGTTTTATGTGCGGTATCGCTACGTGGAGTGGTCGGGATACGGTTATTTCATCCATGTGGCACGCCGAGAAGCGCGCTCGATCCGCGACTGCGGCTGCCAATGGACACAGCTTCGTGAGGCGTTAATCGGCAAAACGTATTTCCGCGTTCCTAGCGTCGCGATTGCGTCCCATTACGGGCTTCATTAAGCGCGCATTTATCGTCCGAAGAACGAGGGGCGATATTCCACTTTTCTCGCGGGCGATACGGTGCCCGGAGGATATTGCCAATCTCCATCGGAATGATTTCTTAATCCTTCACGTCGCCGGGAAATAATTATTTGCTCGCGCACGCAAGTTGCGTCACAACTTATCGCCGCTTCCTGCTCTCGAATGATTAAAATTGCATTAAGGAATGATCCTTTCCATAATTTTCGCCGCGTCAAGATCTCCAGCGATCTCTAATGATCCTCCGAGATCGATCGTGGTCAAGTGCTCATTATACCGTACATTAAGCGTACAGCGAAAATCTAGAATACCGTGACGTATGTATTGGCTACGCCAAATCCGTCCGTTAAATTATGACTCAATGAATTGCGTGATACAGAACGAACGGCGGACAAATGTTATCCGACGATAACTGCGTGAAAAACGCGAGGAAAATTTACGAATTTTTCCGATTTCACTTTGCGTATCACGTAGCAAACCGATGAACGACAGAGTCGCTTTATTGCAAAACTGATTTTTCAGCGTATCATCGAGATGAAAACGTGCAATAGAGGAACAAGATCAATAAAATGTAATAAGCAGCTTCAAACACCGAAATTCCATTTACTGACAAAGTTTTTTTTTTTTCAAACAAACGCAGTGGGATGACGTTTAAATGTCAATTATAAACGTCAATCGATAATGAAACTTTACAAATTTAATTACTGTTTTTCCTAATTTCCCTCCGTAATTTTCACTGCTTCGATAGTTTGGTAATTAAGCCTCGAATTATCCACATGCCACGAGTTTGTTAAAACAACGCCGAGTTAAAGTAAGCTTCCGTTATCTCTACCTCCATCCTTCATACTCGATTCGCGAAACGCTATTCGCTCGATCGCTCATGAGACCGAAGATTAATGACAACTCAAATATTACGCACTTATAATCGAGGTCTCTGCCTTGGAAATAAGATAGATGAAAGAGACAGGGATTGGATTCCGCACACGTGCGGAAATTATCTAAGCACGCGGATTACGCGTAAAGAGACGGATTACATAGTTTACAGACGTAGAACGATGTTGTTTATACCCGACAACCGGTCACTCCATTCACCGCCGCGTTCCACATAACGTCCCCACGCAACGTCCGTTTTCGTGATTTAATGCGTGTTACGGCGACGTGGGCAGGTGTGACGAGACGAAAGGGAAAAAAAGAGGAAGAGATGCACGGTCACGCCGAAATACGGCGGCGATTGTGGCATCGTCAGTCAACGGAATTCGCAATCGCTTTTTGATTTTTCTCTCGTTCGCATATTTCTTTGACGCCCGTCAAATCGTTTCGACGCTCGCGCGTTTTTTCTCGTTACGGTACTTACAGAAAGTTTCTATCGCACGCATCACTGGAAAGCTTTGTGACATCCGTTCATAGCGTGCATTCGTAATGGCGAAAGTTATCTCCTCCACAGGTGAATCCTGATAGACACCGACGATAAAATGAGCTTCTTGATAGCGTTTGAGAGAGAGTAGACAAAGGGAGAAAGTAAACTGTTAAAAGATTTAAACCGATATTGCATCGAAATCGAAATTAAAACGCGTACCGCACATCTCATCGTTAGGCATGATATTTAAATCAGAGTTGGAAAAAATAATGATTTTCTTTAAATAAAAAAATCCAATTTTTTTATTTAAATCGGATTTTTTATTCAAATCAGATTTTTTTATTTAAATTAGATTTATTACTCAAGTTTATAATTTTTAGTAATAAAAAATAATCAAATTTTATTTATATAAAATAATTGCATTATTTTTTTACTAAATTTTAATTTAATGTGAATAATCAGCGATTTCAAACATTATAGAATTCAAAATAGTCAAATAAAAATTTATTTCATTAATTTTAAATTAATTTTTATCAACAACTTTTATGAATAAAATAAAACTTATTTTTCAATAAATATATTTGAACACTTAAATTAATAATTTGCATATATAATATAATTTTTTACAAAGATGAACGACGCATACACTTAAATATAAAAACCAACTTGGTTATCTTTTTGTTTTCTAACACATTTCTGAGTTCCGATTACACCAAGTTGAACGTGCTAAAAGTTTGTTCAATATCAGCTGACGATGAATAAGTCGTAAATGAAATCGTTAACACGTTTATTTTCTCATCATTAACGATATTATTCAGATGTTTGCATGCTTTCTACCATTCTAATCTGATAATTGTAAAGTCGCGGCACGTGGCAGTCACGGAGACACCGGCACAGATCGGCGCAGCACGGCCAGTGTTGAGCAATTAAATCATAATGAAAATTAACAATTAAAGTTTTAATCAAATCCGATTTTTTTACCAAAAATCATTTGATTTAAATCGCGATTTAATCATGATTTTAATCAATTGATTTAAATTATTCCAGCCCTGATTTAAATACCTTAAAATTCACGTGAGTTCATTTCGCAAAATTTTAGAAGCTGCTCGATTTTGTTCGAGCTATTTCAGAATGCAGTGTACACGCTTCCAGATATAATCCTCGACGTTATGATAACGATTCCTTGACGCAACATTTTTGCGTCAATTTATTACAAGAGTTGCTATCATACCCCACAATTCTGGGTTAGAATAAGAAGACGATTTATTTCTTTTTTCGCGTGGCGATAAACGGCGCTCGTTCATTCCGTCGAACAATCGCCACCCTTGGCCTTAGCCTTCCAGTCAATTCACTAGCAATATATACCTCACGGGGCATCATGCAATTACGTGAGGCGTCAGTGATTACAGAGCCCGACGTCGTTCAGCCAATAAAACGACGTCACAACGTCGTGTCGCCTTTTTAATCATGCGTTTACGGCGCTGGCTGTGATTTTACGATTCGGTGTTATATGTTAACGCGATAAATTTTTAGTTCGAAGCCTCCTCCTTGATTAGGAAAATTACACGTTTCTAGGTAATAATTCCGCAGCGGCATTTTAACGGTATAGCATGTAAACATCGGTATAACATGTAAACGAAAGTAGCTGGCAATTATTAGTTACCACGATCACGATGCGTGCGATCTACGATTCCATTATCAGCCTGGATCGTACGCACGAGCCATCGTATCTTTCGACTGATACGAGCGTTTTATTACATTTGATTATATATCGTATGATTTTTCGATGTTACAAATGTCTTGTGGACGTCATAAAGACTTCACTTCTTTGTTTCTCGCCTTCGCGTTCACCAATAAAGCTATTGGATCTAATCGATAGGATTTTTTTTAAATTTCAGAATATATATATCGCAAAGCAAACATCATCTCAGTTCAGATTAGATTTCGTTCGCCGCGGTGATAAAAAAAAAAAACTTGACAAGAACAATCAACTTATTGGATTCGAGTAATCGTTCGATAATGTAGAAATAATATGTTCAAACAGAATATCTCTTCAATTTTCAACGTTTCTCGATCAGTGAACCTCAAACAAAGCATATGTTTAAAGGTGAAACCGGAAAGCAAATCTCGTTTCCCATATTTACAACCGTCCCTTTACGACGATCCCGCACGCGGCGCCTTTACGATCATGCTTCGGAAATTATGCTCTACGGTACTCTTTATTTCTATGTATTTATATATTTTTCATTTTATCTTTACCTTCCTTTTATGCGTTTTAACAATTCACACCATTCGCATTATCCACAGAACTCTTCATACTCAACGTTTTTCAAAACACTACGTACGTTCGTTCAACCTGCACTTTGCATTCTTTTATGTCTTGGAAGGTTTGATAGAAAAACAGAGTTTGAAAGAACAAATACTTAGAGAAACGTTATCTAAGAAAAGCCTTTGAGGTCACTTCTGGTGTTTATCTGGCGTTTAAAAAGTGCTAACGTGAAATTCTTGAGCGCGAGGCACGCGCGATGCTTAGACACGTCGCCCATGGCGGAAGCGAGTCTCTCTCTCTCTCTCACGCGCGCGCACACACGTGGAGCACACACGCTGATGCCGACGAGGAATGCGATATTCGCGGGCGGCGAGCGAACGTGTCGGGTGAGAGTATACGGAAAACCTGGAGGTCTGCCAATTTGCGCGACGTCCAAACGACCGTGCCGCCGGAGGACTTTGCTCCTACGGTTCTCCGACTTTACGCGTCCGTTCCGCGTGCATATCGAAACTGCATCATCATTCCCCCTCTCGAAGAACACAAATCGTATTAATCGCGCTGGGAAAACACGAAGAGGGGAACGAGAATGGGAGAATCGTTCTCTCGGAAAACTGGCGAACATCTCCGGACGAAACTATCCTTTTCCACGTCACCCCGTAATTGGAGATCTCGAACTTCAAGAGATCCATATTTATATCCCACATTTAGCGTTTTATCGTACGTGCGGATCGCGCGTGACGTTACCAGGGTCCGAACAGGCACAATTGACATCAGGGAGTTTTTGCAATACCTTTCCTTCAGATACGGCAAATGCTAAAGTCACACGATCGAAAGATCCAATCACGTGACTTTAGCGTATCTCAAAGACGAAAATCTCCCTATTACATGTACGACGCGAGCACGGCGGTCTAAATTTTCTTACCTACGCGGTATAGGCTGGCAATTAATTCTCGCGATTAGCGCGAGGGAAATCGGCGAGGGGAGCGAGGCGGGTTTTGGAATCGTAATTAACTGGAATTGTAATTGTAATTAAGATGCGCAACGGCGATAAATTGGCGCGATCGATAAACCTCGCGCGACACGTGCGACGCATTTCACGTGTACTTACGTATGTATCTTGTGCATGTATCTTTTGCATAAACATGTAAAAAAATATATTTATCGTATACACAAAATAAAAAAATGTATTTTTTACTTAACTATAAATAAATATTTATTTAAATATAATAGATAAATTATAAAATAATTAAAAATATAATAGATAAATTTTTATTTAACAATATTGATAGGTGTAAGCTGTTTATTAATGTGATGAGCTCTTGAAATATTAACAATAATCAATTAATATCTTAGAAGGGCTAATAAGAGCAATGCCGCAGTTAACAGAGCGTAATCAATTAATGTAATTTATTATCTATATTTACAGACGTTTCGGCTTTCCTTTAAGCCATCCCCGGTGTATGAAAGTACATTCTTGTTCGATGTTCAAATGGTCTGTAAACATAGATAATAAATTAATTGATTACGCTCTGTTAACTGCGGCATTGCTCTTATTAGCCCTTCTAAGATTAATAGATTATTAAATTTATTTTATTATTAAATTTTTTTTTTTTTATTATTTTATTATTAAATTATTATTAATTTTTATTATTATTATTAAATTTTTATTTCTTTTTTTATTTTATATATTGTGTTTTATATACACATTGCAACGTGGATGCTCGGGATACGAGCGGGGCGCGACGGATAAACGCGATTTCTACGATTCGATATTGGCAGCCGGCCGCGAAAGTTTTGACCCTCTCTCTCCGCGGCGTTTTCCGCATTCCGCGTCGCGTCTTCAGGGTCAGTAATCGCGGCGGCGGCGCCGCGACAAAACTTCCACCGCCGGTTTACGGAGGACTCGCCAAACCGTGCGGCGCCTTAAAAGAAAGAGAGACGGGAGGAAAAGAGCGGCTTCTCCCCGCGACGACCTGTACGCTCACACGCTTCCGACCGCGATCTCGCGACGTGATCCAAGCGGCGCGCGGCCTTATCTCGGGCGTAGAAAAACATACGAACTCGATGCATCGCGAGAGTCTGGCTAGAAAGGCTGACCGGTAATTGACCTCTAATCACTTACTCGAGACAGTCGCGTGAAGTCCTTGAAAGCGTCGTCGAAAAGGAGCGAGTTATGAATGCCGAACGACCCAGCGTAATCACGATAGCGGTCTAATTGCCGTTTTGTGGAATACGGTGTCGTGAGAATGTCCCGACTATTCCGCGATACCGTGCTCCGTAGCCGCTCTTGTGGTAAATCGACATTGCAGCCGTTCCGGCAGACGTCACTCCCCAAAGAGAGAAAGAGAGAGAGAGAGAGAGAGAGAGAAAGAGAAAGAGAGAAGAAAATAGATTATAAATTCCTTAAACCGAACGGTATGTAATTTCCCGATTTAACGCGCGGACTCGCGGACGCTCTTCTGAAAATCTCGATGTGTTTTTGCAACTCGGCGCGGGAACGGTGGTCCTCTCGCACGAATACAAACAATTTTTTTTGCCAAAGGCGCGAGATCGTCGGCGCGGAGGAAGTCGGAGAACGCAGCCGGTTGTCGGGGAATTTCGCAAATCCGCGCAACCCCGCGGCTCGCCGCTCGCGAGAGACGGAAGGCAACATTCTCGGTTACTCACCGAAAGCAATTCCTCGGCGCTGCGACGACCGTTCGGGGAGGAGGAGGGGGGGGATCGTCTGGCGCTGGCGGTGTATCCTTCCGTAGAATCCGGCGAAAACTTAACCCCGCGGCGGAGGCACCGCGGTATCCACGTGTGCGGAATGTAATCAGGCACACCGACACTCGTCAGCACACGCGCGAAACACGCGAACGCCGCGCGACCCGCTGACAACGTACGTACCGTGCGCGATTTCACGGCGATGGAATTTTGTCACGTCGCGCGTTTTCCTAGCGAACGGTATCGCAGACGCTCATGTTTGCTGCACCACGGACAGTGAATTACCAGCTCTTCCCTCTCCGCGGCACTCGCAGCGCTGGGCGTGGCTTAGCGCCGTAGAGATCCGAGTGCCGACGGCTGCGCACGAGGCGCTCGTACGCCGGAAACGGCGGCTGCCGCCGATCCGCATGCGCGCGCGAAGTGGTTGACTCGAAATCGCGCGCTATTTGAATTCATCGCTCGAGATGTTGCTAACGCTTTTTTCGCTTTGAAATAAAATTATGCTATAGAATAATAAATAATTTAAATAAATTTTTTGCGCCAATGAACAATTTAAGAACTGATAATGCATAAATAAAAATAAAATTGTGGTTAATTTTACCGACTGTCGGTAATTTATCGACGTTGTTTGTAATTATCGATAACACAAATTATTTTTTATTTTTGCGAATCGCGAAACTTTGATTAATCAAAAATGGATAAAGGATCAGCTTTGTTCGCGCAACATATTTTTGGCCGAATGAATTTTTGCGAAATACGCATTCTAAGGATCGTCCGATTTTTCAGTGCTATGGTAAACGGCTGGTTTGCTTCGTGGATCTGGCCATGTAGTTCCGCCAGCAAAATGGATCCAGCGCTGCTGTACGATCTGGGAAAAGCGTTCCACGTAAAATGGCGGCGTGGACCCTCTCAGGTTTTTCTCTGTTAACGGTATTCTAAAATGTGTCTGCAACGCGGCAGCCGCCTTATGTCGATTTAACATATATTTCTCTATGCGTTAATGCGACATGGTGTTCACGATGTACGGGGATATACAGCAATTGCATCAAATGCCGAATAAAGTACGTGCCGTAACTTTACGGATTTACGTTTGATTATATAAAGATAGAGCACGTTTTCAAACATAACCTCCTGAATAAGAATCATGTCGCTCATGCATTATTACACGCTGACTTGCAACAGTTTGACAGATAATATCTTCGCTTTGAATATAGATGCTTGTTGTTAAAAGATTGTATAGGATTTCATTAAGACAAATTTTTCATATTATTTTATGTTGCATATGTTACTTCTAACTGTAATGGTTTTTACTTTCAGAGCAAAGAGGAACTGACTGAGGAAGACGAACCTGATGAGAAATGGAGGCAAGTTACAGATCTATTGCGGTCTTACAAGAAAAATCTTTTCTTGCTTTTTACGATCTTATAATGTCTGCAATTAGAATGTGAGAAAGTATGAATGAAAGGTATATTAAATCAATTTTCTAGGGTACACCACATAAAGATGCACGAACAGCATCGAGGTCATGAATCTATGCACGCAGAAATGCTGCTTATATTGTTAGTGACGTTAACAGTAGCACAGATTGTATTGGTTGAATGGAAGAAGAGGCACTTTAAGTCGTACCAGGTGGAATAAAATATTTTTCTTTATCTAATGCAAATATTAGAGAAATTATATATTAACATTTCTTTTTTGCAGCTTGTAACACTGGTAGCCATGTGGATTATTCCATTTGGAATTAGCTTGAAGAATCACTGGTGGAGATTTATATTTTTATGGCTTTTATCCTCGTGTATAACAGGTCTAGTAGTAAGGAAAGCCATTCAAAGACCAATAGAAGGTACCACACCTAGGTAATGTCAAGTAATAATTATTAATGATTGATAATAGTCAATAAATGACAGAATTTATTCCTTTGCAGGCTAGTGTACAAATGGTTTTATTTTATTTATAAGCTCAGCTATGCGCTGGGTATAATTGGATATATTTTAGTATTATTTACATTCTTTGGTCTAAATATCATATTAAACGTTAAGCCTCATGTTTGGATGGATTGGGGCATGTTGTTCCTATTTTATGGTCTTTACTTTGGAGTATTAGGAAGAGATGTTGCTGAGATATGTGCTGACACAATGGCGTCACACATTGGGGTATGCATCATATTAGATATCATGTTAAATTAGATATCGCGTTACATACATGATGTTTACATGACTTTATAACATCTATATGATTTTTAGTATTATACGCCAGATAGTATTCCGACCAGGGTTTTAGAGCCAAATGTTTGCGCAGTATGTGGAAATAAACTTTTAGTTTCCGAGCATGAGGAAGGTGTGATTGAAAATACATACAAACTTACTTGCGAACATGTTTTTCACGAATTTTGCATTAGGGGCTGGTGCATTGTGGGAAAAAAGCAAACTTGTCCTTATTGCAAAGAAAAAGTCGATTTAACGAAAATGTTTCGCAATCCGTATCCTTTTACAATGTAACACGAAAAATTGCTACTAATAACGATTTTATACCGATATTTGTTACATGTTAAATGCCTTAATGAACAATACAGTTGGCAACGGCCGCACGTTTTATACGGTCAATTGCTGGATTTGTTAAGGTGGCTAGTTGCTTGGCAACCATTAATTTTGTTTCTAACTCAAGGTATCAATTGGGCATTGGGCCTTAAGTAAGTAACAATGTTAAAAACCAACTGCTCTCACATGCATCATTGTTGTTATTGCAACGCTAAAAAGAATGATTAACTTAGTCATCTGATCAATACTGTGTTTGTATTTTTGTACATGCTGTTATTTTTGTTACTATTAAAAAACAAAGATATTTTATTAGATAGAAAATGCCAGTAAAAATAACCAATAATCCTACTCGTGTCTAAACGTTAAGAATTAATGATAAAATTACATTTTAATTTTGGAAGATATATATTCTCGATATATTCGTGAAAATAAAGAAATCTAACAATGAGCATAAACACATTTCTTTAAATCAAAGAAATGAAATAGAAAAATTTGCTATATGAAATTTTTTTCATAATAAAAAAACGTTAAACTCAATGAATACATGAACTAGATGTAATGTATATATGTCTAAAAAAGCATGCCACATATTAAACAAATTAATAAGAGTGATTTAATGTAAAAAATGATGAAATGTATGGCAAATATTTTTGTATTTTTCATCTAAAAATTTTTTGTACATATGTTAAAAACAACTGTTTTAAAAAACAGATTGTATAAATAATATTCTATGAAAGACATGAGGAGGATTAAACCTGTATCATTACCCTCTACATTGCTCTATTTAAACTAATTAGTCCATCTAAACAGTTATATCAGTAAATATCAGATTATAGTGGCGTATTAAATTTCTATTCATTTGTTATTTATACTTCTTGCAAATGTGTTCTAATAATTCCTACTAATAACGAATACATTCCAAGTCCATGATGGGTTCTGCTTCCAATATTTGCTTTATCAAAAAATTGCAGTTACAAAAAAGTAAAGAATGCATGTATATATTTCATACATTGTATGTGTGCTGTTTACATAATGTCCATATTATTCGATTTATGTAAAATATTAGACTATCAAATAATTGATGTGAAATGTACATATTTTCTTTTAAGTTGTTTTAATAATAGCTCCTAAGTAATTTTGAAATTGTGAGATGCAAATCAGAAGAGTATTTCTATTGAGGAAATATAAATTATGTATGATAATTAGAGAAATATTAAATACTACTTTTTTTTTATTAGTAAATAAATGTCAATAATTTGATTGTACAAGCATTCTTGAAAAATTTATCCTATTAATTTGTGTTTTCTATAACAAAATTTTTACATTTAACATTTTTCTAGTAAATATTGTGTCACAAGTTTTGCAGCATTAAAGAAATGGAGATCCAATTATTATGATACATGCATATAAATCAATTGTCGTAATATAGTTGCATTTAACTATGTTGCTAGTCGCTCTAATTATTGAGAGATGTTTCTAAAATGTAATAATTATTATTTATAATACTTTCTTTTTAAGATCGTTCTAAGAAAAAAGTATCTGATATATGTTACATTCTCAACAATCAATAATTGACTTTTCTGTTTCTTTTAATTGGGCAAGTGTGAAGTCTGTTAATGTATTGTATTGTTTGACCATAACAATTAACGGGGAACGTAACATGTATCTCTTCCATGTTTCTACACAAATAATTGTGTACCGACTATTTGTAAAGAATAAAGCCACTGTCAAGAATACGTCTTTTGCAATAAAATTATATACAAAACGATACTTAACTGTGGTATTCAATTCCTCTGTATTGCGTTTTTGTTGGTCCAATAGTTTTCGTGGAAGAAAAAAATTCGCTCCTTGAATTTCCAAGAAAATAAGTCTATAATATATGAACTAGTTTAAATTATTGTAACGTGTACCTTTGCTTATTCAAAATTAATTTTTAACCATTGTTAACTCTCCCACGTTAAAAATAATTGTAAAAAAATAATGTAAAGGTCGAAGATTGAAAAATATATATTATATAAGAAGTTCATGATATTGTGAGATTCATTTTTAAATGGGAGCAAATTGAGGTATTAATTAATGAAAGTAATATAAATATTAAAAAGAGGCCTGTGTTTAGTCATGGCAGAGTTAACGTGTACCTTCGTTTCTCATAAGCGATATTGCAATTTTCCCTGAGCACAATCAATATAGCTTATAGCTTATATCTTTTTAAGTGAATCTGCGATTATCTTTTTCTTCTCGTAATTTTTACAGAATAACAGATACGAAGGAAGATCAGCATGAAAAAACATTCGGTGTAACGGATTAACGACTATCGCACGCTGTATCGTTATGTAGTTTCTCTGCTAGCACCGACAGATAAGTTTCTATTTACAAACTCGAAGTCTCTCACTAAGAGGTAGCAGATCTGAGGAAGAATATGATTTCGTTGGACGCGCATATAGTTCAAGATAGCTGTGTACATGTGTGCGTGTATGTGTGTGGGCACAGTAAGAGAAAAAGAGAGAGAGAGAAAGACAATGATAACAACTTGCCAGTGATGTTACTAAAAGACTTTAATTAACTTTCTCGTTATTATCGATAGAAAAACAACTTTCATCACATCACGTATCCATAGGTACTTGTCAGACCATGTCGGACCCGTCGCGAGAGCATCATATATAATTCGTATTTATATTTATATACATATATATTTGTCTATAAACCTAATCTAAAGTCTTTCGCGAACATTTTTGTGGGATGAGATTACGGGGCGAGGCGCGAAGGGGTGGTGGCGCGGGAAAAAGAGGTGGGATGAGGTAACAGAGGGTAAGAACACATTTAACGATGAATGCCCTTCAACGGATCCGATGAACAGGGGTGTTAACGTTACTCGACGTAGTCTTTGGCTTGTTGGATGGTTCAGACGCCACGATACGATGGGATCGTCGGGATGGGTCCAGGGGCAGACATTCACAAACACGGGGAAATTTTATAGATATATTTATTGAGTACTTAGCGTGTAAGAGTATAGAATATATGTTACCTTATTGTTAAATATCATTACATGATAAATATATTTATATATATGTATATATACATATATATGTGTACATATGTTTATACATATATATACATATATATATCTCATGATGTAGTCTTTAAAATAAACCTTGCGCGCGGGCACGCACGCGCGTGTTTACGTGTATGTGTTCAAGATATTTACATAATGATCGCAATTAATATGTACAAGTTCACGAAAAACGGAAAGTAAAGTACAGACGAACGGGCGAGCGTTGTGTATCGGCCGTGTCGGTGATCGTCGATTCGCCGGTTCGGGTCCCTCGCGAGGATTCCGAGTGTCGGGACCCGAATCGCGTTCACCGTCACGCCAATGCCAAGAATAGATGCCAGTAAAATTTTTACTTCCTTCATTTTCCCTCCTTCGTATATAAATTGACCGTCGTCTTTATATGAAAGTATAAAGGTCGCTACGGTGAGATAATTTTTCCTTTTTTTTTTTTTTCTTTTGCGGGCACGGGTGTACGAAACTACCATCGCTACGGATAATTGTAGGTACCCTAATTAACAACATCAATGTCGCGTGTACGATTGTGGCTCTTCTTTTTACGTAGCAGCTCTCTTTTTCTTCGTCTCGCCGCCCGCGAGCGATAACGGAGGCTCCGCGCGACGCTTCGGATACAGTCAGTTGCTCAAATCGAGCTTCGAACTAAAAGTCTGGGATAAAAATTCTCACGACACGTGTGGTTCTCGGATATGGAGTTTCTCTGTTTTGGACATTTCGAAGATTTCTCGAAATTTATCCGTATCCGAAGTATCGCGAAGACTCCGCGATGTTATCGGTCGCGAGATCACAAGAAGCGCTCCGTCGTCTCAACGGAACGGAACGATATATCATTCTTTTACGGTCGTATTGTATGTACAAAATGAAATGTCACGCGACCGCCGCAATTTTCGCGGTGGCGTACAGAAAGAAGCGCGACGAGCGCGTCCGACGAGCGGTGTCTCGCGGCTCGCCTGTTACATTATATGTATATATAAAAGAAAAAGCGCACGACTTCCTTTCTTTCCCCTCGCAGTAACTAACGTTATAACGCAACTCGCATATTTATATATTTATATATATATATTAATTTATATATCTTTCTCACGCGCGCGTACGCACTCTCTTTTAGCATCTCACGCATCCTTCCTCACACTCTCCTCACTTTTGACATATTATCGTCGTCCCTCGATTCTACCGCCGGACTTTCGACGGCACTCAAAGACATACACGATAGTTACGAAGTATTGCTTTTTTTTTCCTTAGTCGCGTGTCGATCGCGCTTGCCGACCGCGATCCGGCGTAACAATAATAAATTTTGCACCCTCCCGCGACGAGCCGTGCCGGGAATCCCGCGTTCTTCGTTTTTCCTTCCCCGATCCTTCGATTCCACAATGTCGCTCACGAGGTATTTGGGATTCGCATTTGGGTATAAACATGTATCACGGATTTCTCGAGAATCCCCCGTAAATTCGGAGATTTTCTTGGATCCGTTTTGGAAACATTGGGAATCGAAGAAGCAGAATCGCGCTTTTAGCGAATCCCACGTATGATTTCGTTTATCTCTCTTGCGAAATTACATTATAGTCAGGATTACTAAACTCGAAGCTGATGTGCTTCAATTTTTTTCGTTAAGAATCTTTTTTCACGGAATATAATAATAGCGTGTTCGATTATTTTATATGAATTGTTGTTGGGACACGTCCACTTTGGGGTGCGTAGAAGCGCCGAAGGAAAAACCGAGGGCGGGACTCACCCGCGGCTCTTATGCTCGAAGGAAACATGCGCTAAGCGTAAAGTTAACTCGAGTACAGGACTTCTTTTCCTAAACATATCGTATCATTTTCTTTTTCTCTCTCCCGTTTTTTACGTATCGTTTTTTTTGCAAGTAGACGAGCACACATAGAAAACCGCTTGCAGCATCCGCCCGGCTGCCACGCCGGGAAGCCGCTGCCGCATGCTGAGCGTTTCTACAAACTACAATGCACGCGTGTCGGATAACGGTGTGTCAATGGGCAACTCAGTAACAAGCGCTACGGGATGGTGTCCCCTCGTGTTCGTCAGAGCCAAGGAGATCGTCAAAAAATGCAATATTGAAGGGACGCGCGTTCAACCAAGGCGACGTTCGAAAACATCGTCGGAGAAACTTTATTCCATTACTTTAAAGATATATCGCTTTAAATTAAATTATCGATAATGACGCGTAAAAAATTTTGAGACTTCAGTTTTTCACGGCAAAAAATCGATTTTTTTTCCCTTATATTAATATATGGAATCCGCGCGTTTGTACTAGATGAAGAAGCTGAACCCTCTGTTATCGAGGGGGTTGAAAATTTATAAGTTTCATCACCGTATTTTATCTTGAGCAAATAATTTTCATCTCTCGAATGTTAGTTCAAAGTAAACGTCACGGTATGTGAAGCGATAATGAAAATCACTTGCTCGAGATTACAGTGATGTTAAGGAGAGCTTCGAAGCAATTTGACTACGGTATCGAGAAGTTAAGACGAGGTTGTATATTTAAAGCAGGGTCCCGAGGCTTTGATGACTGAGCAATTTTCCGCGTCAAAGCTGAATTCTGCTTACTCTATTTATACGGAGGAAAATAAAATTTTGCCTCTGCGCCTGAGGGTTTGACATATGGAATGAATCACAGATCGATATACCTCATCCAGCCTCGGGATCCCTTCCGAAGAAGGCGAAAAGTATCTGTTAAATTCAAGATATTTAGATAGAACGTATCGCGAAATAACAAGAATCCTAGCGGCGTGTCTGTGAAGTCAAAACTTACGTGATTTTTCTATCAATTTATCTATTGCTTTATAAAAAATCCGGGAAAAAATTATATATATCTATATGGACATATTTCATATATAATTATATATAATTGTATATAATTATATATGAAACATTTTTCCCCGGGAAAGATGATGTGTGCGAGAGAGATATACCTGACAACTCAAAATTTCATAACGTTGAACTGGAAAAATGTGATGCGAAATTAAAAATGTGACGGTTGTATACGAAAACTAAATGAATGGGGTCCTGTCGCTAAAATCCCTTGCGATTTCGTGGTAGAAAATCTTTCGTGATGCGAGAACGTGAAGACTACTTTCGCGAAACAGTGGCGTGTTGTCGGCTATACACAACAGATATGTGCAGCGGTATTACTTGTAAGGGTCACACTAGCACACTCCCTTAACCATTCGCTAAACCCCACGTTAACTCGTCAGCTAATACGTACATTTGTAGGTATGATTATGTATTTTTATTTTTTTTCCTTTTAATTATATGTATCGCCTACGCGGAACACAACGTGGTGGAGCTGCGCACGTTGGCTCACCATCGTGTACCCCTCTCTCTCTCTCTCTCTCTCTCTCTCTCTCTCTCTCTCTCTCTATATATATATATATATATATAATGCGTTATTGGTTTTTTTTGCATTCATTACTTTCTATCAGTCGATTACTTCATTCGACCCGAACCACAGACTTCTACACTTTTTACTTTTTTCCTTATTTACCCAATATTGATAACACCGATGAGTTCAGCTATATCAGTTACAGAGAGGAAGGGCTAAGGTTGTGCCCTGTAAAAGATAGATGAATTAAGATGAATCGAAAGAAATTTATTTTGATGTCTGATCTTTGAGGCCAGGGAAATTGGTCTTAAAATTGCGTATAAAAAATCGGATGTGTTTGGTACGACTTCAAAAAAGAACAGTTATGAATTTAAAAAAGGTGAAAAAGTATACTCTGATGTTATTGGAATTTAATTCTGTATAAGAGAAAATTTCATGTTTCGTGAAAATTTCTAATTGTTCTTTTCTCGATGAAAATTGAATGGATACGTATTATAGGATATGGAAAAGAATTCAATCATCGCGAAATCAATCCTCTATATTTTGAGGATTAGGAATTTATAACTTGACGAAACGAATCTCCCTGCATACATCGATTCTTGTTAATCCAACTATTTTTTGCTGGGATGCTCTCTTCGACGGAGCGCGGGGGTGAGGTTCTTTTTCACAGGGCGATCCCACATACACACGGTTACATAGGACTTCTTTGACGACACAATTCAAAAAATAATTTTTCATTTTTAGTAGAAAGATAGGCGGGGCATTTTCCGTATAATGGTAATATTATTTCATTATTATTATTACTCTATTTATTATTCTTCTTATTACTTATTGTTATATCGTATATTATTATTTTTATTATATTATTATTTCTTCTGGACATTATTATTTCGACGCATCCCGTTACGACTGTTGCGCGTCTCATCACGTCGTGTCACGTCGTTTTTTATTACGTAACGATATCACGCCGCAATAGTTCTTACACGTTTACGTGATACCGATATCTATTTACACGTGTCTACATTGTGTCTATGACAAATCGGTAGATTCGTTCATATTTCAGGCAACCACGATCAAAATTCATCAAGCTTGAAATCTATTTATAAAGCTCAAATGAGATAACTAGAATGAGGCAATGCAATTGAAACGATAAAATTGATAATTGTTTTGATCATTTTCTGATGTCATACAATTTGTTTTAATATTTAATTTTATTATCTTTTAAGAATTTTCACATTGATTATTTATTTTATTATTGAAAAATCAGTGTGTCATTTTACTTGTTTGACATCTTGTAAAAAACTCTACGAATTTATTTTATAAATATAAAAAGAGATAACATTCTTAAAATAAATTAAATTTTTATAGATCTTAAGGACTTGATAGATTTCGATTCTAAATGCTGCATTTATACTTGGCTCATTCAATTACGCGTTTGCACGTGTCAACAGAATCAATGAGATAACATTGCCGATTGCTATGCATTACCTGGCCGATTTGAAGCGATAGTGTGTTTATGTGTTTGTGTATCAATCGTGCATAGGCCTGAGTCGAGATTTAACGTGAACCGTCCATGCGAATGTCACGTTTTCTTTAGAATCTCTTCCACGTTATTTATTTATTTTTTATCGAAAAGATCATGTCCGATATAACTTCACGACTTACCCCATTTCTCGCACTCGAGCATATCACGAGGGCAGAAATAAGTTCCTAAATCTTCACGCGTATGTTTTTGTGTGTGTGTGTGTGTGTGTGTGTTTGTGTGTGTGTGTCACGTTTTTTCTTTGTATACATATAAAAAAGCGGTATCGACAGTTCCACTTGAGTTTACGATCGTTCTCGCGCGTTACGTTACGATATTTTATCTACATTTACCATTAAGAATTCGAGTGGCTATATTTACAATTGCTTGTTTCGCATCTAGTACACCAATTTGCGCCTTGTTAAAAATATCTGCTATATATCTGTTCTCCTTTGTCTCTTTCTCAATCTCTCTCATTCTTTTTCTCTCGTTCTTTTTTCAATCTTTCGCTTTTACTACGGCGTCTCGCGACGCGATCTACGGCGACGTCCACTGACAATTTGTTTAGACGTATCTACCCTCAGGCGGATATGTCCCGATCAGAGATGCGAGATGACAGCATCCCGAATAGAGTATCAGATAACTTCTGGACTTTCGGAGAACGTGGGCGTATTTTTTTGTATTGAAAATTATCCTCCCGCCCGACAGCTTCCGATTTCGACGCGACTACCTCGAGATACCTCGCTCCCGCGTGCTTACGCATGTCTTGTAGACCCTGTTGAATGACATTAGCTCGAATATTCGACCAACGATCCGAAAAAGTCCAAGACACACTTCATACTCTCTTCTTTTCGCGAAAACACTACCGGATTTCGTCGCGGACGGCACTTTGAAAGTTCACGTACGCATCTTCGTCTCTGTTATACTTCTACGCGTCGATTTTCGCCACCTTTCCCTCTCTCTCTCTCCTTCCCTCTCCCTCGTGTCTCTCTCTGTCTTCTTTATAAACTAATCACCATGTGTAACAAGCTTTATATTCTTCATTTCGTTAATAATGCGACTAGCTTAATTTTGACACTTCGCGATCCGTTCCCACACCCGCCGTCTTCGCATGCACGATTGATCTATCTAGGAATCTAGGATAGATCGCGATCGCGTGGACGCACTTATGGCACATCGACGGGTAGGTTGCATCGGACACGGGACGCATCCGTGGTCGCTCGTGGTAAATCATCATCTCGACGACGAGCGCGGGGGGAGAAGAGGCCGAGGGGAGGATCGAGGAGAGAAAGGGAGCGACGTCGCCAATCGCTCACGTAAATTACAGTTTAACACAAATTCGCGGCGGTAGGGTTTTCCATCGACGTGTTGCTCCGTTTCTCTCCCGTTCCATCATACTCGCTTCTCGAATTCACGCGCGAATCAAGTTCCAAGCGATACTTCGAACTCGCGTCGTGGTGTCCTCGAATCACGAGTCGTGCCTGTGAGTCCTGTTGCGCCTGTTGCCACTCTTCCGCCTCTTCCTCTTCGTGTCGCGGGTGAACGCGACGTTACCGGGATCGTCGGCGAGCTGAGGATACCTGTGCACGCTGTGGATGTCGACGCCCTCATAGCCGTCGACCGTACCGCGACTAATGAGTTCGTCCTTCTCTTCCTTCGACCAATCACCCCTACCCTGGAAACCGGCCATCACCAATTGCTTTTCGATCTCCCAAGCTCTTTCGACGGCTCGCTTATGTGCGTGCTTCAGAATACGATGCCGCTCCTGCTCGGGATCAGCCCCGTATTTGATCACCACAGCCGCATCCGGATTATGAAGTCTCAGCTCCTTCCATGTGCCCGCACCATGCTCCGTCGTCTCGTGCGTGGATACATTGAACATGCTACCGAGTCGCTGAAGCTCCTCCATGTCATCGCGAATCTTCAACGCGTTGTCCTTGACGAAGTAGAAAACATCTTGGTCATGTACGCTGAAGTGCAACGGCAAGAAGTACGAGTTGTTGAATACAGACGTCACCACGTCCTGCACGACGCTGTTCACACCGTCTACTACGCTCACCAGAGCCCGACCGCCGACGCGTGACACTAGGATACCTTCGCCGAAAACTGCTCGACGATGTGCTACTCGCGGCAGCAAGTTTCGTGTCTTTGGTTCCAATTTCAACAACGGCTTGGGAACGAAACCCAAGTCGGAGAACTTCTCCTGCACACGATTTACGATGCACTGTAAACCGGACATCACGCCAAAGTCCGGAGTCAGTTGCGGGGATGTGACAGTTGCGCTTGGCTGGTATACCATTTGCTTCGTATATTCGGAGCCGAGCATCATCGAAATGTCGTAACCGTAGAGTTTTAGCCAACTTCCCAAATCCGTCATGTATTCGACATTTTGTTTAAAGTTGATCGGATCGTTATTGCGGAAGCGATAGATGAAAATGTCGGTTGGTGTAGTGAGTTCATTGGCCATCTGCTCCCAAGCTGGCGTCATCCACTGACCGACAGACGGATCGTAAAGCCTTTTGTTCAGATAAATCAACTTAGTGTTAGGATCGAAGAGACCTCCGTGGAAATCGATGGGTAAATAGAAGTCTGGATTTGTATCCTTGATAATCTTGCCGAAGGGAGTGCGTCGCATTTCCTTGATGAGATGACCGTTAGTGTCGAAAAGTGTGAGAGGCGAGCCGTTTTGGTCTGTCGCGACATAGAAGCGTTGCTCAGACGTTTCTACGGTCATCAAGAAATCGCGTGAGTCATAAAGGAATCGGAATGTCTTAGACGATTTCGGGAAGTGTACGTGTGTTATCAGATCCGGAGTTTTTGGATTCGCGTAGAAGAATTGAGTAATATTTTCTCGGTCGTCGTTCATAGACACCAGTCGACCACGGTCGTCGTAGAAGTACCAGATTTGGAATTTCTTGTGCTCCGACGCATGAATCAGCTGGCCGCGTGAGTTGTATCTGAAGAAAAGAAAGAATATCGCATATTATACATTTATTAAAATAATATTTTTCGATATTTTTCAATCGATCTTCTGCAAAATAATTTTCAGCAAAATTTTTGCTCCAAGAAGAATAGAGATTTTTACATACAAATTTAATTATTTTAATGAAATATTTTAATGAAAAATTTAATTATATTTTATAAGAATATTTTCAGAAAAAAAAAACAAATTTAATTTTTTAAACTAATTAAATAAAAATAGAAAACACATACCTATACTTGTGCTCCCCGCGAATCACGACGAAACCGCGTCCATCATACGAATTGAATTCAACATCGCCGTATTGGACTACTCGATCGCCACTGTCGTAGCCCAAGGCGATCTTCTCATTATGCTCGGTCACGCCGATTACATTACCATTCTCATCGTATGCGTACTGCCAATTATTCTCCGTATCTGCTACCTCCAGTACGTGACCATCTGCATTATATGTAATTTTTTCCATCCTAGACCACTCCTTCTTCTCCATCGACTCCTTTCCAATCGTGAGTTTTCTCATCTTAATGCGATTGCGATTGTCGTATTCGAGCTCCATACGGAACACGTCGAACGATCGGATGTTCATCAGCACGGTTTTGACGCGTCCGTGCTCGTCATAATCCGTGACCGTGAAGAACTGTTTGCTACTATCTTGCATGACTGATCTGTTGAAGAGATTTCTGTATATCCTGAGATCACCGACGCCCTCCAGTACCCCGAGGTTTTGGTTGTACTTGAGGCGAAGCTGAGGTAGCTGTTTGCCGTTG
Source organism: Cephalotes varians (assembly GCA_037157785.1). Taxonomy (NCBI): domain Eukaryota; kingdom Metazoa; phylum Arthropoda; class Insecta; order Hymenoptera; family Formicidae; genus Cephalotes; species Cephalotes varians. Next base: position 102,427 of record JANQDE010000056.1, read on the forward strand.
ATGTCAACCTCGATACCGGATATACGCGCGTTACCGTCGTATTGATAACGATAATGAGCGTTATCCATGCCGCTCTTGCTGCCAAACTTAATCTTCTCATCTTTCACGATACCAGCATGATATTTGTACTCAATGCGCATCTCGAAGTTCGGTTCGTTGATGTCGATACTGCGCACCAGACTGGTCGTTTCTTGATAGGTGTAATGTATCGAGGAAAGTCCTAAGAAAAGAGATTTGCGATTTGCAATTAACAGATTGTATCTCTAACAACTTTATGATGAAATTAAGCGTAAATGAAAATATAATATTTTCTTTTAATCATATCTAGTAAAATTAATTGAAAAATAAGAATAAAATAAATCTTAACAAAACTATATCAGAAAGAGTCATTTACCGGCAAGTGTGGTTTCAAGTTTCCCAGCGTGATCGTATACGTAAGCGACCTTTCCACTTTGATGAGGATACACCTTGGCGAGAATCTGACCGTCGTCATTGTAAAAAATCTCATAAGGATGTCTGTTCATCGGCGAATAGTATTGATATTTGTAAAATCCGAGAGAAGTTTGAAGAGAGAACGTATGGATGTGTCCTCTTGGTGTAGTCAATGACTGTAATGCTCCCGCTTCATCATATTGAAGAAGATAATCGCTTCCACGCGGTGTAGTAACCTTCAGTGGTAGAATACTGAACATATCCTTGAAAGCGTACACCATCGACGTGCCATCGCTGTATTTGATCTCATATAAGCGACCTGATCTATCGAAACCATAAGTTTCGCTAATTTCACCCCACGTCCAGCTTGTTAATCTGCTGAATCGATCGTATTCCAATTCAACGCCAGCAAAAATACCGTTCCTTGGTCCCCACTTGACCGGTCTAGCCGTTCTGTCGTATGTGACATTTAAAAGTTCTACCCGATCGTCCATGAACACGGCCACGCTGTTCGTCTCTCTATCATATTCGAGAGACAGCAGAATTTCGCCATTGACACGGAGCTTTCTACCGACCTGGGCAATTGCCTTCGTATTGCTGCGATTCTTATTTCCTTGAACCTTTCGGAGGAAGTATCGCCATTCGAAACGATTAGCCAAATCCCCGGCGATCTCCGTTCTCTGTTTAGCTGGCACGGGATAGCTCTCGCCCAGTAGAGGTTCGAGCTCTGCCAGAATCGAGTATGGTATCGAGTCGGTGCTAACAGTATGAGCCCATGGTGTCACTCTCCCGACTGAACCATCGGCAAGAACTGTCGTTCTCTGTTCAGCCTCTCCGATCTTCGTGACGACGGATGATCCTTTAATCAACATTGAGATGGGTTTCCTATTGTTCTGTCCGACTTTCACTATGGCACCTTTTAGACTGAGATCAAACGTTAAACTGATTACTTTGCCCGTGGGAGTTACCGCGCTCGTCAATCTACCAAATTCATCATAATTATAAACGTAGCTACGTCCAGTACTGTCCAGTTTTGTCTTCAGTAAGCCCGTGGGTCCATGATAATCAAAAGTGACATTGTAATCGTCCGGCGTGCTCAATTCATGCAGCATCTTCATTCTAGACATTTTCAATCTGCATTTTTGTCCTTTCGTGTTCTCGATTGAATTTACTTGGCTGCTATAATCTCTGAGCAAGAAGACTTTGTTGCCAGCCGCGTCTGTCACTGTGCTCAGCTTACCGTTGCTGGTATTGACATTGTAAGTAAAGAGATACACGGTATCGCCAGTCAAAATGTTCTTCGTAGCAATGTGTTGGCCGAATCGATTAAACACATAAATCTCTTGTGTATCGGGCGCATAGATCTCGTATTCTCGCGCACCACTCGCGTCGGGAATGCTTGCCGTTACCGAGCGTATTCGATAATTAGCCTGGTCGCCAATATGCACTACTCCATCGGGAGAAACCGCTACAGCGGATATGGTATTAAATTTAGAAGTAGATGCCAAATAATGATCGGCTTCAAAACAGTCACAGCCACGCTCCAGGCAGTTGCACTTGGACTCAGCACCCGCGTACGGTGATATTTTGCCGTCGGTGCCGATCACGCGAACGCGGTTGATTCTCTGCGAATCGCTCTCGGCGATGTAGAGATCACCCGAGGGACCAAACGCGATACTCTGCGGCATTACAAGGGTAGCATGAGTTGCGAGTTCCGTGTCAAATGAGGCCGACGGCGAGGCGCAATGAAGTGGACGACCAGCGACGACCTTGACACGACCGTCCGGCGCCAATTGGAGGACCATGTGATCATCGATCATGTGCAGCGAGTTATCCAGAGGATTAATCGCCAATTCGGTTGGCCAGCGAAGATGGACTTCCTCGACATTCAATGTGCCTTCGCAAGGTATAGGTTTCCAATGCGATTTGTGCATATGATTGCCGATCACGGTGGTGATGATGCCATCCCTGTCGACCATTCGGATGTTCGTGCCGTCAGCAAAGTATAGAACGTTGTCGGCAGAAACAGCCACGCCTTTGGGATAAGCGAGTTTAGCGTCTCGCGCGAGAGCACCGTCGCCACAGTGAGCTTCGTCGCCAGGAAGACAACGTTCCCCAGAGCCGACTACTGTCTCCCAATTATGATCGGGATCTGTATAGTCGTTGGTATCGCGAACGCGGATAATCTGATGAGATTCTGGATCCGATATGTAGAGAACGCCGTCCAGAGGACTCAGAGCAATGTGATAACGATACGATACTCTGGTTGCGCTAAAAAAATTAATAAAATTTTAAAAATGAAAAAAGAGAAGTTATAAAAAATTATCGCTTAAACAGAATAGATACGTACTTTAGTCTGACCACAGTTCTAACTGTCCCATCGACGAGGATTTTCCTAACCAAATTGAAATCACCGACGAAGATGGAGCCGTCTGCGGCAGTGGCAAGAGCAACGGGTGCTAAGAGACGCTGTTTAGAAGCTTGCCCGTCGCAATCGTAGCAATCTAGCGGCCTTTGATGACCATCTCCCATTGTGGTGAGGATAACTCTTGGCTTGTGCTTTAGATAAATATTCGAGCCGTCTCCTTTCTGCAAGATACCTTCGTGAAAGTTGTACCTATGATGAATGTCCAGATTCCAACCGCCGACTTCCGAAATAGACATATCGTGACCGCTCAACTTCGTCGTCTGCACGTCCCAGATGATGTCCTTGCAGTCGCTGTACTCGTAGCCGACCTTGACCATGGCAGTCGTCACTCCGTAGACGCGTTGGCGATAAACGTTTAGGCGATTCCAGGCGTAAGTGAATTTGATCACGGGATCGGCCTCGAAGATCTTCTCGAAGAGTATACCCTCAATCGTAATTCTCAAGTGTATCAGATTCAACGTCGGTGGGATGACTTCCGGAGTCAGTTGCAGTTGTATAGTGGAAAGATAACCGGCCGCTCGGGAACTGTGATACACCAGATTTAGGCCCGTTCCGGGTATCTGCAAGCTCTCTTGTATGACTTGCGACTCCGCTAAAATGGCACTCTTGTCCGGGCAGGCACCTTGGAATCCATGCTTCCAGGTTGCCAGGACGACTGGCTTCATGAGATCATAATCGTGAGCTGCGCACGCATGTGGAACATGTATGGGCGGCTTCTCCTCGGCAGTGCTCATGATAATCTTGTCGATGATAACGACCTGAAGCGAAACAAATCGTATTATCTTTATTATCTTATCTTTAACTATAAGATGGATATCAAAAGTTCCTAGGACGTATAACGAATTTATTACATCGTGAGAAATTCAGGCTCACCTCATTCCAAGGCACGAAGACGATATGACTCTGCGGCTTAAAGGGTGACCTGCCAAATTGCAAAGTTACGGCACCGCCACCGTTCACCAATAGATCGAACCAACCATCGTCTCTCGTGAGGGTGAAGCCTTCCAGCGGCGTGCTAGTGCTGACCCGCACTCCCATCAATCCCGTGCCGAGGTGAGTGACAACGCGACCACGTATGACGGCTGATCGGCTGTTAGACAACGACCGTGTTAATCGCAGAAAGTTCGCGAGCGAATAAATAGTTTAAAATCATTTTTTGTGTGCTTCGTCGTACACTACCAACAAAGCAATCGCTATTCTCTAGGCTAATCTCAATCTACTAGTTTTACTGTTCACACTTCTCGGATAATCTCCTCTTCGGAGTGAAACACCGACGAGAAGATACTGTCACTTAATAATGTCTAATGAAAAGTCTAACTTTAACTTTTCATTAAGAAAAGAACAGACTTGTCTGGTAGATAAATGAAATGCATGCCTATTGTTTTTGTGGGTTCGTAAATAATAATAGTGATGAGCAAAATTTGTATTGTTAAGAAAATTAGAAATGTCTTCTTTTTATTGTTAATAGAAAATTAGGAATATTTCCTTTTATTTTTTAATTATATATTAAATTATGTAAATTGTATCTATTAAAATAAGACAATAATGAAATAGAGGTGCAAAAGATCTTAAGTATCTTACTTGTCGGATATCTTAGGGCCCAAGTGCTTTAAGAATAGATCCTTAAGATTGATCCACAGTTCAATATCTGTGATGGGGAGAATCGCTATAATTAAACGCAAAGTGCGCTCCTCATGGATATTAAAAAAAGAAGAGCAATCAAGGGTGAATTTGTATCAAAGGATAATGTGCGTCCATTTATACATTATATATGACAGAATCCTTTCGCCGGTTAATAAATATCTCGGGCGTTAATCGCCATTCGCGTATGCAGATATGTTAAATATTCAACGCGATGCAATTTCATCAATTTTGCTTCTCAGTGCTAAAGAGGAATCATTCGATTCTTCGATTGTCCGCTGTACGAATAACGGCAAACTTGATCGGTGCATTTCTTTCTTTTTCATTTTGACGTTTCGGATAATTTTAGTAGTTGCTTGTAGTTTATCAAACAAGTAATGGCATACACAGTGTACGACGGTCGAACCTTTAACAATTGTGCCTCTTTGGCACTGGAGCATAATGTCGAGAGAGAGAGGACAAGTCACTACTTATATAAGTACAGTCCAATATATATATTTATATATTTATATACACGAATAACACAAAGTTGGAAGCTCAACGTAAAAGGCACGAAACACAACGTAGGAATTAAAAGGTAACTGAACCATGCAACACGAGAATGTGTTCAACAATAATGGAGGACGAAGTGCGAGCTCGAACGATCGTGGAATGTGTTCCAACTGTCAAGATAGAGACTCTTACATCATGTACCACGTGAACCGCGTATTTAATTTTTTGTAGTGTTCTATTGTTCTCAAGTCAATGAAAAAAACATAGATATTATTAGCATTAGTGAGAATAAGGTGTTCTCTCTGATGCTTATAATTCAAGTTCTTTTATTCTGAAAACGATTGATACTTTAAATGTGAGATACAGAAGTACATGATCCAAAGAGGTCTGCTGAGATTCAATCAAATCGAGAGAGATCAGGCTTCTCAAGCGCAGTCGAACACACACACGCACGGCTCGTTGCGATCAGGATGCAGGATGTATTTATGTACAGATAGGTGAGAAGATACCAAATGCACGAAAATATTATCAAACAGCAGCAGGTTCTTTTATTACCGCTACGACGGATCTTATTACGGATCCTCGTTCATTTAAGTCGAGCTTTATCGACGTCTGATTTTCTTACCTTGTGTTGAAGTGATTCCAGAACATACTGACCGGGCAGCACGGATAAAACAGAGCCGAGTTAAAATGATGCGATTAAAGGCGAAAATAGGAGGGTGTAGGATCGAGGACGCGGGTCGGGAGACAAGGAAAGAGAGACAGAGAGAAAGAGAGAAAAAAAAAGTTTCAAAGGATTTCCAGAGGCAGAGGATGAAAATATAGAAGAGTCTGAGGAAAACTTTCCGCTTTTACGAAGAATTTCGATACGTCGCGTCTCCGGATTACTAGAATTTGCTGGTCCCTTCCAATGGATCCGACGCGTTGGGGAGAAAAAACTGTCCGGTTATCATATCCCCTTCCCCCTTTAATCGGCATGATGAGCGAAAAGCTCGAGGCTTAAACATGGACTCACACATTCACGCAAGCTCCACTCGGACGGACATGAGAAAGAGAGAAAGAGAAAGTATCGAAAGAACGAGGGATGAATTGATATATCAATAGATAGATCGTAAGGGACTGCGATAAAGATGGAGATAGACAGAGAAAAAAGTGAGAAAGAGAAATAGATTAAAGGAGACGAGGGAGAAAAGGGGGGGGGGGGTAGTGCAGGGCACACGCTCGCGCACACGTACGTACAAAACATATGTAGAAAACTGTTGGGATGTGATTTCACACGGGTCACAACAACGCAGATATAATATATTGAAATCTATGTATATGCATCCTTGTGTCTGTTATTGTCGGTAATACATGTGTACTGAGAGAGAGCGATGTACAGGGGTATGCGTGTATCTTGTAATATACGCGCAGAGGCAGCTAAAGATTACCGGGTCCCTGCAAAAGAGAAAGAGCTGGGACCCTACTCTCTGTGTGCGCGCTTCTTCCCGCTTAGTTAAAAATAGAGATCGATCGGCTTTGCCCGACTAATCTTTCAACCGATTCGGTTCCCGGCTCGAGTCAAAGGGACCGTGTATTCGTATTATTAATAACCTTTAGTCGTTCCGTCGAGCATGCAACTTTCTCGACCTTCGCGATTCACGTTTTACACAGGCTCTCCCCCATGCACTTCCTTTGCCATACGGATCCTTTGCCTAATTTGAAATACATGTGACCTTAATAATCGAGGCACCAAGTTTCCGAGCCGCAGGCTATTGGAAATCTCTAAGAAGCTTTAAAAAACTCAACTTAAATAGCAAATTCTTATTTTTTCGCGCGCGAAAATGCTTTTAATGGATTTTATCAACCAGAATTTTATTTGACACTTAATTGCCATCAAAAAATTCTTGAAAATTGACGTTCAATAAAATTTGTGTTGAGAAAAGAATTGATTTCGTATCGTTCAAGAAATCCATATGTAAAAGAAAATGTGGTAAACTTGTAACACTCTGTATAGCGTCAATGGCTAATGTGTTCCGACTTAATTAATGCTGCCATTCTCTCATGATCGCGCACATGTGTTGAGACTCCTATTTAATTTTTTTATTCAGAGACACGCAGATTGTAGACGCAACATCGACATCGGGACGGACAATTTTCGCTAACGATTTCAACGCGCTGACGACGAGGACCATGACGACATTGGTCGCAAGGACGAGAGGGGAAAGTCTCACGACGATTGACGGCAAACTTACCTCTCGTTGAAGGTCTCCTGACGAGCGTAGTTCTGCAGACTGCCCTCGTCGATTAGAAACTTCATTCTCTCGAAGAAGGATGCGGTGATGGCGGGCGGCTGTTTCCGTAGTAATATATCGATTGGCTTAGGAGCTGAAACGCACAGTTGGCTGCTACGGCATATGTGATTGGAGCAACACTCCGGATCGGCGCAATCAATGAGACCATCTAAAAAACACATGATTTTTCATTAAAGTCAAGAAAAAAATATTAGTTCGATGACAGCTTCGGGCGATTGCCTCATTTTGAAAACTATTAAGAGTAACTACAATTTCAATTTGCATGTCATTTTAGTTTACTTTTTCTATTGTCTAACTTTGAACTTAAATGGATTATCTACAAGATATATTATTGTACAATATACGAATAATAATCAATCAAGTTCTTTTTTATGTTGAATTAATGTAAAAAATGAAATGATGTTTAAATATTATACCTTTGTCGTTATCTCGTCCGTCGTTGCAATTTTGTTCTAAGAGCACGCTGCAATCTTTGCCGTCCCAGCCGTTATAGCACTGACACTCCCACTGCGCGTCGTTCGACACTCTGCACTGTCCGTGACCGGAACAGGAATTTGGACAACCCTCCATCGTACAGTGTTTTCCGTTCCATCCGGTGACGCATAGACACGTGCCATTCTTGCATTGTCCGTGCTCGTTACAGCGGGGATCGCATTGCTTCAGATTGCACAGTTCGCCGGACCAGCCTGGCAAGCAGTCACAGGCGTTGTCCACGCAGTGTCCGTGAGGACCGCAATCAAGATCGCACAGTTCTGAAACACGGCGAAGCGAGAGAGGTTTTGAAAACGATAGTTCGAAATGCTCAAGAACATAGAAGTGTGTTAGTCTCGAAGCGGACACTCAGAAGCAAAGCGATCATCCGACAAGTAAACGAAGCTATGAGAAGAGAAGGGATCTAGAAAAGTGGACAGTTAATCGAAAGAGTTTAAAATTTACTTCATAAGTATTCCGCCACCACCCAGAAACCTGGAAACATAGGAATCGTCAGTTCGCTGAAAATACGAACGTACGATCGATATTCTTAACCCAATTGCAGTTTCTTCACTAATTTTAAACGCAGATCGACAAATCGACAGAGAGAGACATCTTTGTCAATAGTAGTAATTTTGATGTATGTCCGTTATATTTTAAAATGAATTTATGAACATACGATAAATGCTCAAAAGATAAAATCAGTTATTTTAAACGCCAAAAAAAAAAAAAAATTAATAAAAAAAATAAAATTTTTAGAGTACTGTAGAACATAGCTAGCAATATAATTTTTTAAATTCTTTCCTATCTTTAATCCTATATTAAATATGCAGTTAACATCACTATTTTTAAACTTTTCGAACTAAAAAAATGACATATTTTACGAGCGAATCACTTCTTGTTCAATGTACAATTTTCTGAAATATAATTACGTTCGTTTATTCATCCACTCACCTTTCGAGCAATCATCACCGGACCACATGGGCTCGCAGACACAAGTTTGGGTCTCCAGATCGAAATTCCCGTGGCCGCTGCAGTCCGGCAGGCACTGCAATGCCTCCTTATCCATTTGACTGCAATCCGCTCCTTTCCAGCCCTTTTTACAGATGCACGTGCCCTCGGCGCAGAAACCGTGGCCCGAGCAAGTCGGATGCGGACAGTCGACCTCTTCGCAGTACTTCCCTTTGTAGCCGCGTACACAGTTGCATTTGCCGTTGGTGCAATGACCGTGGCCGTTGCAGTCGGGTACTTCGCACTCGTCGTGTCGCAAGGAGCACTCTTTGCCTTTCCAGCCGGGATTGCATTGACACTCACCGTTTATATATTCGCCTAAATCGAGACGACGGGATTATTTGTTGACGAGACGCGAATGAGAATTATTTATGCGCGCAAGACTCACGAAATTGATTTCGGCTGTAGATTTTTACGATTAAAGCTCGTCGCAACGCAATTGTCATTATAACTGATCGACATCGAAAATATTAATGAAATCCATAGATTACAAAAACATTGTACATTATTGTATTCTTCTTGAAAATTAAGTTATTACATTTTATTTACAGCAAATAAATACAGCTGCACATCGCTTTGCGAGTGCACTGAGAAGGAGAAACTGGTGTACTAAGCATCAGGAAATTAACATGTATCGCGAGTATTTATAAAAGTGCAATACTGAAATGTAATCGGCTTTGATTTCTATTTAAAAGAAATCAATAAACGAAGCCGCGCGGACTTGGTTTTTTTTAATCGGTTAAAAAAATCTACCAATCGTTATTTCTTTTTATTTCAATAGGATTTTAATCAAACCCGTAACCAATAACCGATTTTTGAAGTTTATTAAAATTCCAATACGGATTTCAATTTAATGTTATTTTAACCAAACGATTGAATCCTATTATCGCAGATTTCTCAATATTTTTATAGTAATAATTTCATATAGTAATACGTATGCGTATGCATACGCATATATATACATGTATGTATGTATATAATGTATACAAAAATAAATAGAAATTATTATAAAACTGATATTTACACAATATTAAGACAAGAGTCGATTAATTTTTGATCGAGATATTTTTCGCCAGACAATTTTTCACTCACCTCTTTGACTGCAAAGAACAGGACAGACGCTCTCGCTGCAGTCTTCGCCACCGAAACCAGGATTGCACTGGCAATGACCTAGAAGACACTCGCCCTTGCCGCTGCAACCGTTTGGACAATTATGCGTCATATCTTCGGCAATCACGGCGATGAATGAGACTTCATGAGGATCTCCGTCGTCGTTATAAAGCGAAAGGAACCAATGTCCGGGTTCCATATATTGCGTTACCTCTTTCTTAATCGAAGGCTGTAAAAGTCATCGAAAATTGTAATTAAACCGTTACTGCTTTTGACTCAATCGTATGCGTATTCATTGTCGAGATATAGGGGGAGAAAAAAAAAAAAAAAAAAATACATTCTCTATCCGAAATTATCGGCATATTACGCGGGAAAGAGAAATAAAAATGGGTCAGCGGCACATACAATAACACTAACATGGGACGCCCTGGTGGTCCGAGCCTTGAAGCCGCTGAGAACTTCCAGTAGGTCGTACTGCGTGTGCGTGGGCAGCGCGTTCCTCCTAGCGTACACGCCGATGCTCGCACCACGCGGGATGTTGTAATCGAAGCGGACGTAGGCGGCTTCCGATTGGTAAAACTGCATGTTCCAGTAGCCATACGGCGGTATCTCTTTGCTGAGCTTCTGTCCTAAACCGACCTGAGCGAAGGTCGTTCCGTCGGGCGGGAAGGACCTGGCTGGGAAAGTTCGCGCACCTGCGGATACAAGGCAATCAGAAGTGATACATGATTGGGAAGTTCGAACTTACATTGGATAATGTAAATCGAGTAAACTGTCATTAGTTTTAGTATTAATTTTGCGTAATTAATTTGCGTTATTCATCTATCAAAAGTGATTGCCTAGGTTACAACTTGTATAAAACAGCTTATTCACTTTAAAAGAGGAAGAGCAAATGGCATTAAGTTATACAGCATCAAGATTACATTATCCGACAGACTTTCAAAAATGAGAATTTTTGAAAGTGAAATGTTCTGAAGTCTAGGCATGGATGCTTATGCATATCAGCATTTCATGAGCGTATATTTTTCTTCTTTATTTTATTTTTAAATAAGCTGTTGATTTATTTTAGCGTTATTTTACATTGATGAGACCGCGATAAAAATTATGTTTCTTTTGAAAATAATACACTCTCTTGCATTACACGGCTGTTGCCGGTTACAATCGTCAACAGCAATTAATTGGGACACTCCGTGCAGGAATTCATAGTAATGACTTAAAACTACGTTACTATCATTATAATCTACGCAAATTACACTACCCACTACCACAAAACATATTACAATGACTACAACAGTACAGGCAAATCAACATAAACTCGCGTTTGACCAGTCCACGAGTAAAACAACAGGCAAAGAAGTGAGCATCAGCATCAGCGAAGACGAAAAATAGAAAGTAGAAGTTTTGAAAGAGAATAAGAGAAGAGATTCAGGAAGAAAAGATTAAAACAGAGAAAGAGAGAAAACGGGGCCTCACCTTCAAGAATCAGTATAGTGGGTTCTGGGGGTAGTTGAGTGCTTCCAGAGCAAGACCACGCATCAGTGCTTACTTCCGGCTCGTAAGTCGACGCGGAGGTTTCGTTGGTTGACTCGCCACTCTGCACGGTGTCGTCTATCGACGAAGAGTAATAGTCTTCAGTAGTGGAGGTCGCGTCAGATTTTACCGAATCTTTCGCAAATAATTGTTCGTCCTTCTTATCTGTCGGTCTTTCCCCTGACTCTTCGAAGAAATTCTCGGTTAACAGAGTGGAGTTAATATTCTCGAGCTCCTGTTCGAAGTCGTCATCAATCGCTGAAAAGTTGTCCCACTCGTCAGAAGATGAGCCCATACAAGGACAAGAGCATTCGCACTCGCCACCGGCCCAGATCGGCGCCGGTGGCGAGGCAGGTGGCTGCGGCGGTGGCGGTAATCGCGTATCGACCGCGTCAATCGATTCGTCGTAGTTAGCAGGGATTTTTTTCATGCTTGCTGCGGACGGCTCCGATAACCGCTCGACCGTGCGCACCTGCGCCTGATCGACGTTAATCTCGGATGAATGGCTAATCGCACCGTTTTCCGTCGGCACCGACACCGACAGGACGTACAGTGCCCTCGAGGAAACGGCGGACGAGTCCTCGGTGGCGATCGTTACATTTATGAGCACTCGATGCGACGATGATGAGAATGAAGATGATGAAGACGATGATGAAGACGGCTGCGAATCACGGTACACGGGTACCTCCACGATCTGCACCCGTTGGGTTATCGGAAGGTCAGATCGAGAAGAGAACTTGGGTGATGCATTGCCCGATGAATCATGCACCGTTTCATGCAGAGAGTCAGTTGGAGGGGAATTATAATTAGTCTTAATCGATGGAGAATTTTTAACGGTTTCGTCAGCATCGTTGGACGCCTCGTGAAACTCTTTAAACTTCCGAAATAACTCGTCGTCGCTCCTTTCTCTCGTGACGATTCGTAAATCGTCTTTATCTCGTTCCTGTCCAAGAGCAGTGTTCAGCTTTACGTCATTGTTGAGAATCGTAGACTCCAGTGATTCAATAGGATGTTCCGCTTTCGCGGTTTCGACGGGTTGCTTCTTGTGCTGAAGGTTGATGATCTCCACCTCGTCCTGCCCGTAGCTATAAACTGGTACAGGATAGTCTCGTTGCAATTCCTCGGACTGTTCGGAAGTTTTAGCTAAATTGGATGATGCTTCAGATTCGGAAGACGAAAATTCTCTGGAGAGCTCACCCGTTTCTTTCACGATGTCGGATTTCGCGATCATATTTGTTGTCTTCGAGTTATCATTGTTTTTCACAGAAATGGCCGATTTCTCGTTTTCATCCGAATTAATTTTCTGCTCGAACAAGTCATCATGATCTTCGACTACATCTCCCACAAGTTTTTCGATGTTTTCGTCCTTATTCGGCAAAATGTTAAGCGCCGTTTTATTATCTGTGCTCATACTGGGCAAAACTGTGCTAGCGTCTACTTCTTCCTGATTCTCTACGGGAACTAACTCTTCGCTTGAATTAGAATTACTTACGTTCGATTGTTGATCCTCCGTTAATTCGTTCGAGCGTATCTCTGTTACGGTCGTTGATTCTACAGTGCTATCGTCTATATTATCGTCTATATTGTAATCGACGGGGAAAACGTTACTGCCATTTTCTGCAGTTCCACCGACTACTTGGCCGTAGTTACTGCTATCTGTGCCAAGTTTCGCGGATTCTGCGCCGGATACAGACGTCATAGGACGTCTTTCGGACGTGCCGGCATTATCGGTATCGTGATCGAAATCCGCGGAGTCATCGCGGTTGAGTTTCACTATCGGGCTTTTCGAGACAACGCGCACCTCCCGCGTCTCGGCGACATCATCGACGTTGTCGGCCGGGAACTTCAGGGTGTATTTCGCGGAAGTGTCTTGTGACGATCGCGGGGTAGTCTCGTTATGAGACGATTGGCGAACAGAAACTGACGCGAGAGAATTGCTAGAGCCGACAGAGACAGAGGACGAAGAGGTGAGATGGTCGACAGTGGTATGAGTCGAATGATCGTGCGAGTAGTTAGTAGCGGTAGAAGAGACATTCACGACAAGCTGTATTGCCCGCGAGGGAGCCGTCGATCCCGGTGACTCCTGCGACGCGTTCTCGGTGGCCTCGGCAGCTTCGATCGAGCGGTCGATGACTCCTCTCGCCAGACTTTGACCGTCCACATGCTCCGGATCATGCACAACCTTACCAGGAGACTCCTTCTCATGCAACGGGACTGATCGCTGCCCGGACCCCGAGGTCTCCGCCTCAGCGACAGCGGTTGGGGTCAAGGGCAGCTCCTCGGGGTCACGAGAGGGTGGTGGCGCGACAGTATGGTGCAACGCATGCTCGTTAAACGTGTCCCTACGCTTGCGGCTGTGTACGACATCATCTAGCAACATGCTATCCGATGTGCTAATACTACCTCCTGACGATGATTGCTGCCGCGTCCTGCCGCTCGACTGCGACGATGTCGATGTGGACGATGTAGACGTCTTGTTCGCTTCGCCCGACGACGGCTTGGCGTCGGTGTTTTCGCCTACCAGGACCGTGCACGCCTTTGTGCCTTGATACGACCAGTTCACTAAATTGGACGCTTAATAAGGGATCAATTAGGATTGGACGTGGTGTTAGTTTATTAAAAATTACGCTATGTTATTTTTCATATTACTCCGTATCGCTTCAAAATTAAATTTCACAGGCAATGTCTAGAAAATCTAAAAATTATTTAAAATACATTTGACAGATAAAGACGCGTTCGTAAAATGCCTTTTAGAAACGTATTTCAAATATTCGTTGTTTAAGAAAAATGTAATAAAGACGCAATGCAATATGCGAATAATTACCTGCGACGTAGGTTAATGCCGCGGTCAAGCAGAGCGAGAGCATAATTACTACTATGGCAATTAGTTTCCAGCTGCACCAATCGATTCCCTTGCGGAAATGACAGCGGATGCTTTGTCTCCTCATCGGGATCATCGACGGGGCGTGCCCGTAAGGTAAAGGTACTCTGAAAATCGATGAAGGTCGATTTGTAGCAGCCGCATGTAAATTCCCGCAGATCCGCCTAACACGCGCATTATCCCTCCGCTCATTAGCGGTCAGAGATTAATCTTTATCCCACCGTTTTATCCGAAAAGTTAGATAGCCGGAAATACCAAATCTCCGTTACACGGCGTTGCATAATTTCTCGATACGCCGCCGTTGTAATTAGAGAAACACCGCCGAGGAATTCGGCACCTCGGTACAATTTTCAGGCACGTTCGGCCGAACTCTCGGAGTTTCGATATAGCATGGAGTTTCAGCTCTCTCTTTTCTCTCTCTCTCTCTCTCTCTCTCGTGACGTTCGAGAAACTCGTAATGTATTCTCGCTCGTTACATACCCCCGTGGAAAAGCAGCAGCCCTCGAGTGTGTTTGTACTGAACGTTGCCGCCGCCGCCGTTTCCAAGTAACTCACAAATGTCTAACCAAAATATTTAAACGCAACCGTCGGATTCTGAAGCGCGAGCGGGAAAGCGCGTTTGCTTTCGTTGCACCGCGTGATAATGAAAAAAACGAGAACCAAGCGGCGTCTACCAGGCGTCCTCTCTTCCTGCTGTTGATTCTACGCGGATTGGACGCGCATTTTTTTTCTATCGCGCAAACCAAATAAAAGCGATTTGGAGTTTCCCCAAGTGAAACTTCCGGTCCCTGAATTCTCCATTTTACAGCCCGAAATGTTTAACCAAATGGTTTGACTTATTTGTTATAAAGTATTTCAATATTGAAATATCTTACGTTTTTAAATGTTAAGCTCTTCGGTTTCATCACATTTACATTTTTTAGGATATTCTCTGTTTTGGTTTTTAATAAAGATAAGTGAAATATTAATTTTATGCGAATAAAAGAAGAATATCAGATCACGTGGTCTCTCGTATTTCACGCTTCTGTAAAATATCAAAAAAAATTGCAGAATATACGAATTAACTCAGTATGTACAAAAGAAATCATATTACGCAATCGAATCGGCGGAGAATTAGCATTTGGCCGTTATCAAATTAGTTTTCTCATTTCGCATTACTTCAATATCATTCTATTCAATCTCTTAAAAATGACTCGTTCAACTTTCGAGCCGCGCGTTAATGCCATTTAGCAAATTTGCATACCGTAAAAGCGGAGAAACTCGAATCTCCGTTCGCTCCCAGGATAGCGCGTTATCAAATTCCGTTCTCCTCTCTCTTCCCGCGGCCGAAAGAAGTTCGTTTACCGGCTTCGTAAACACGACGTGAATCTCGCAGCAGCAGCAGCAGCCGTTTTGCAAGTTTCGGCGGCGCGTTCTTCTGTGGATCTGCGGCGAATGGTCCTCGTAAGGACTCGTAAAACCGGCAATTTTCCACGGGCGAGCGTCACGAGCGCAGGAGAGGTGCGCGCTTTCTTGCGGTACGACAATCCACGTTCAAACATTTGTGCCGCGAGTCGACTGAATGGATGATTCATGAGGATCTCTCGAGTGGCACGAAGAAAGAAACGGAGGAGCAGAAGTCGGCCGGCGCGGCCTTGTTTGCGTTACGAGCTTCGATCATGCGTCGGTTTTCGAAACACGAGTTTTCTTGGCTCGTACCACGACGGTTCAATTCATTCACCCGGGGACACCTCGCCGCACGGCAGAGGGAGGAAGAAGTATTGTGCGGTAAACGGTCTTACCTGTCCATGTTGTTCTGCAGCTCCACCTTTATTGGACTGTTCCCCGTGGACTGATTCTTGTTGTTGTATTCATTCTTCGGTATCTCTGCAAAAGAGAGAAACGGAGGATGAAGACAGTTTGTTATATACGCGTCTGACAGATCGGCGAAATTTCTCGTGGGAAACAACGTAGGCGCCCCGTCAAGTTTTTCCGCCGTCCAAAATGTAAATGCAATTCAGCGCGATGTAGTTTACATTTTACGTAATGCATACGAAATCGTATTATACAGGAAGCGTCATAATATACGCGGGAAATTGGCGGTAAGATAGCTTTTTCGACGAGCTCGTAGCATTTTGCGCGCGCGCGAGGGGCATTATTCCATAATTTTTAAAGTTGCGCGTCCGGGATTAGCCGCTCTATCAAGTTAACTGATTTACCGAGGTAAATGATATCGTTAGAGTTGCTAATAGACAGCACGTATTACATTTTGACGTAGGATCTCTATCGGTTTGACGGGATTAAAAATGCCCGACGTCGATCCGTCGTCGGGATAATCACGCCCCTCGCTCACAATTTCCCTCACGCGGCATTTCCGATTGCGCGCGGAACGTATAATTAGGAGCGCTCGAGTGCGAAGGCTGGTAAGCGCGAGGCGTGGCTGGCCGTTAAATAAATTACGACAGTGTCGATTCTTCATTTTCAACGCGAGGCTTTTCCCGGTGAACGGCCAGACGCGATTCTTTGTGATGCCAGACGCGAACGTCTCTCCGCTCACGCGGTTTCCACACGCGCGAGGCTGAAGGAAGGAGCGGCACGGCGGTCGCGGGGCTCCTGTTGAATCGATAAGTACATGATTCATCGCGGTTTCGGCTTGAATTTCAAGCAACCGCGCCACGATCCGAAGGGAAGCCTGCATATGCGTTCTCCGATCATAGAAAATCGCCGAGCACAAGGCGTCTTGTAAAGGCGAGGAGAAATCGTAGGAAAAAAAGGGCCTCTGTTTAAAAAAGAAACTAATTTGGTAGTATAATGCATTAAGAGAAAACGTGACGTTTCCTTTTGTCATCTTTTAAGGTCTCCGGAAGGTACGATCTCGGAAATTGAGGCGATACATCCTGTATAGGCAATTCCGTATATTCGATGAACGATCGTGAACGTCGTGACGACAATATTGATGATTAGTAGATGACGGTGGTCTGAGAGATCACACTCTCGCAACAATATGCACGAGTGATATTAACGCGTTAATCTTCAACCGAGGGTAACTCGAACACACAAGTTTCGGGCATGGAATAGCGGAGTAACACGAATTCTATTACGTCTTTCGCGATATTCTACTGAAATATTCGAATTAGTATTAGCTGCGATAAAATAGTTTACCCGCAAATCGCGCACTTTTACATTAATTTCCGGCCGCAAAAATTAGCAAGACGTGCAACATTCATGGTCAGCGGAAAATATCGCGGAAAAAAAAATCAAAATTTCATATTCAAATCCGGATATAATAACTAATAAAATAGGAATAAGCACGCTGAAATGTATTTACATTTGAAACAAGCTGTGAATTAATTTTGGAAGTTTAACTCGAATACCTCTCTCTCTCTCTCTCTCTCTCTTTCTCTTTCTCTCTTTGCTTTTCCGCGCGTCGAGATACGGTCGCGCGCGGTAACACGGTGCGCATTTAAAACGCAGTGCTCCAGCGTTTTGAATATTAATGAGCCACTTTACACGTTTACGCGCACAAGCGGCATTCGAGTTCGAGCTTTGTTGTTCTTGACACTTAGCCCGTCTCAAGCCCGCTTCACGAAATCCTTTTTCGGGACACGCTCGATATGAAGAGCGGACAGAGCTTCAGCGTCCTTTGTCTTCTTATGAAGAGTTCGCCCAACTCTTAACGTTCCCCGTTACCCTTAGGCGTACCTTGGTGAACGATAAAACGCGGGCGTGGGAAGAGAAGAGGGTCCGGCCGAAGCTGCTGACCCCACCATTGCTAATTGCAGGTGTTGGCGCTCCGGCCCCGAAATCCGGTGATTATGCCATTTAGACAGATATCGGTGATTACGGTAATTTCGGAGATACTTCGCTCTACCTGAAGGGTGTCTTTCTCGTTTTTATTTTTCTCCAGGGTGCTTAGGCGCACGAGACGGCGACCCCCGTCGTCCGGAATCGAATTAAAGGAGAATATCCGCTAATCGGCGGTTTGCTGGCGAGAATTCATTCTAATTGGCAACCTGCCAGATGATTTACTGCCAATGATGCGCTCGCATCCTCACGCGAAGAATAATTCTGACGAAGGGTTAAATGTGAGTATGTATCGAATTATGGAAATGTGTTGTCAATAATTTAAGAAACTAAAACCTCGGTTGTGCGATAATATTGAACTGTATATATATAATATATATATATATATATATATATATATATATCTCAGTCAAAGGCTATAAGATGAACAGCATGAAAAATATAGGAAGAAAACTTAGCAAGGATAAAGTAAAAATATCTAATACTAAAGAGAATAAAATGTAGATTTTGCAAAAAAGTTTTAAAAAAATTAGTATAACAAGTATTAAAATGCTTTTTCAAGAATTAAAATGCTTTTTTTTTGTTACATACCGGTGCAATCGTAAGAAGCTCCTCAATTCCAATTTTTAAACACAGAAGATTGAATTGATGAAGAATTAATTTATTGAGTATAAGCACACACGTATTAGGCATAAGCACGTACGTAACCAGGTAACGTAATCCTTCCAATATATAAAAACTTTTCTCAACTTTCACGTCAATCAACTCATAATTATAACAAGAACAAACGAGCTTAGACTCGAGCGGAAAAATGAGAGCAAATTCGCTCACTGCGTGGAGCAAGGTGACTCCTAGGAAGGAAGGTCTCGACTATGGACTTAAGCATTATGCAGACGGTCATAAGCGTCAGGCGGTGTCATAACCGGGCAGTCAATAAGACGAAGGATCGTAAGGATCGTAAATCACCGTTCGAGCTATCCCACGGATTTTAAGAGAACCTTTGAAGCGATCCACGTTTGCTTTAGAAAAACATCAGGGTGCACAGAGACGCATCGGAGGAAAAGTCAACCCCGGCGCTCGACCATGGAATTTGAAAAATCTTTACGACGAGCCGAACAAGAGAAAAGAGCGTGTCACCGGGTGCCCGGGTATTTGTGCTGGACACTTCCCGAGTCGCCGAGTGGACCGGGGGAGACTTTATACGTAGAAAAGCTTAGGTTTCGCCGTTGTTTTCTCTGTAGTCGATACCACGCGCGGTGGAGTACCTCGGAAAAATGTCGCCGCAAGGCGTCCTTTTCTTTCCACTGAGTGCGCTTGGTGGCAAAGGACAAGTGAAACCATCAAGGGATTCGTCCTTCATCTCCGTATAGAGTTCGAGTTTCGCCCATTGTTTTTCATATGGAAATCGACCATTTGTCTTTTTGCAATTTCTATGATGTCAGGTTAAATTTAAACTATAAAAGCGCGGCCGCGCGAAATAATTGAATCCAACGACTCGTGACGTCACAATTCCAATGTTCGCAATCTCTATTGCTTTTTTATTACTTCTCTCGGATAGTTACTACTATCTACTGCTGCTGGATAGTTTTTTAACATCTCTTTTTTATGCTGTTGAAAAGTTATCACCGGTATGCAGTGTTATTTAATGTTACGATCCTTTAAATTAGATTTGTAATTAATTTGCCTATGCGGGCGTAAGTTTGAAGAACTCGCGAAAGGCTAAGTTGCCAACTCGTACCAATTCGCTCTCCGCAGACCAATCTGCGGCGACTAAATTTTGAGAATCGTTCGGCTTGTTAGAGTCAAGTTAGTCTCGAGGCTACTCCAACAAGTCCCGACTTTTATTTCGAACTTTTATTTTACGAGAAGCCGCGTTTTCTCACGCGCAACACGCGAGCACCGCCTCCGTTATCACGTGCCTTGCTTTCCTAAGATAAAGCGAAGGGATACCTCCGGAATTCTTCAGCAAACAGACAAAGGCGTACGAAAAGTTTGTTAAAAAAAGAAAAAAAATTTCGAGTAACGTGGCCTTCGAGATGTGCCGAGCACGGAAGAGAGTCTGGAAATTATTGACCCCCTCATTGGTTACCACTGATTACGATGTATACCCTCGTCAAAGATGTCACCCACCGTTCTTTGCTAAGTCTTCTTTCGACGGGTTGGTGCAAACACCGCCGATATTATCGAGGGAACACACCCTGCCTGGACACCACAACAGGATACTCGTGTTCGCAAAGAGCACAAGCATTTCTCTCCCCAACAAATATTTGTCCATATTTACGTTGATGTATATATTTCCGTTTATTAATTGCATAACACTATTAAATTGCATAACACTATTAAAAGCGTTGAAGTTTCATACTTGTGTCCGTGCGGAGATAAATCGAAGTTTTAAAAAGATACGAGAGAACGAGGACAGTTACAGAAATAGTCTCTTTCATAACGCGACTATCTTACTAGATGAGAGAGAGAGAGAGAGAGAGAGATTTTCTCAGGTCAACATTTCTTAATTAAGGTAATGGCGATCGTGGAACTTTTGACAGAGATGAAAGGGAAAATGTACGGCAGTAATACCAGAACTATCGTCTACAGATTCTTTGATCAACCTTGTGCAGTTGATAATTTTCTTAACAAAGGTACAAAGACCTCAATAATATTCGAGCTACAAGCAATTAAGAACAAGAAAAGATCAAGCAATTAATCTTTTAATAAATGATATAACTTTACTTCTGCAAATAATTGTACTTGAAATTTTCAAAATTGTGAAAATGCCGATGTTATTGGAATTTTTGCATTGCGCAGAACAAATTGATTTTAAATTGACCAAGGTACTCGTAGACGAAGGAAAAGAGGAAAATTCCCATTGCCCACGTATCTCTATAAGTTCTCATTCGATCGTTCATTCCTTTTCATTATTAAATCAGACTTAACGATCCCTGCCTGCGAACTCACTTGATATATTGTAGAAGTTGGATGGGCGCCCCGGCGTACTGGATGGGGTGCGTACGAGACAGGATGGCTCGAGATCGGGTTCGCGTTCGTGATCGCTCGCTGCGTGACTTCCTGGAGGTCTTCCGTTGAGCCGGTTCATTGCTGGGTTACGGGGTGGCACATCAGGCGGGCCCCGTGGTGCCGAACTGTCCAACAAACACCCTGCAACAACAAAGAAAAGACATACTCAGTTTGGAGGCGCTGGACATCCTTTAACATATTTCTTAATTGTCTACAATAGAGTTATAAATATCGAGGTCCAAAGATAAAAGCGTTAAAAAAGAATCCTTTTAAAAACCCTTTGCCCGTGAAATTTCTCTTTTGAAAAGGCAGGCTCCTTCTGTATTGTATTTCATTCCTGGTCGCTGACGTAATAAAAATAAAATCAACCCTTGTAAATTGTTACAAAAAGGAAGATTGCAGGAGTAGAAAAGAAGTTATTTTCAGAAAATGGCTAGTGGAAATACGAGACCTCTTTAAAAATTGGCTGTCTCGGAATGAAGTTGGTTCTGACGGTTGGTAAGAAAAGCGGTGGACCGACACGATGGCGCGAGGATTCGCCTAGAATCTAGGGCGGCTGGCGGTCTCGAGGCTTATAATGCTCGCACCAAGTAATCCAGGGCAGGTGGCCCTGGCCCCGGTTTTCATCTGGCGAAGGGTTGAGCCGATCTCACGATTAGGCACGGTTCACACGCGACTCGCCATCGTCGGGGGTGGCATAGATGCGGCACCGCTAACCCTATCCACAAGCGATCTTTTTTAAGCCAAGATTTTTTTAAAGCCAAAGTCGGTAAAAGTTCGTTCGTTTTTCAAACGTTAACGTAAATGTGAGGCAGCGGCGCGGATTTGCGAACGGTTGTGGATTAGAAAGAAGATTGGGAGATATATTAAAGTAGAGCCGCCTGATGCGATTCGTTGATTCGCGATGTGAAGGACCGTTACGTTTATTTCAATATTTTCTAGAAAAGTGTTAGTAGGTTATTGTTAAACGCATACTGTAATATTCAACGGGTTTTATGCACACCGTGGTAAATGCAAGCAGTTGCGAAGTTAAATTTCGGTCAGATAGTTTAAGCGCCGTATGTACTCGCGTTTACGTTAGAGAAATTTACTTGCGGTTTACTTTGTTCCAATATATATGCGATATTTCTCTAAAATATCATTTTATTTTATTGTTACTCGTCGTAAATGTATTTCGAGAACAATTTAAATCTCTTGTTTTAGTTTATATAAGCAACGTATAAATATCGATTACTAGTGTCATTCTAAAATAGTTGGATTCGAACATTACATCGACAAAAAGCCCAAAAAAGTATGGGAATATCGGCAAGAAATTCGAGTCGCTTCTTCTACATTGAGTGCCAGCCAATGAGGCGGATTCGTTCATTTCTCTTTTTCTGGTGGTCGTAACGAACGTTGCCTGATATCCTATTGGACGATAAAGGGCGCAACAGGAGGCGGCGTAAGCGGAAGAAGACAGAAGACGGAGGGAGGGGATAGCAAAAGGAACCGGGCGAGCAAAAGATGAAGGAAGAAGGTGCGAGAGCAGAGCGAAGAAAAAAAAAGAGAAAAAAGTTTTATCCCGTGCGACGACAAAGGACTTTCTCAATCTCGTCTAATCGCGCGCTCGTCTCCCCTTCAGCCTTCCTTCCACCCGTTCGCCGTAGCTACCAACTTCGATTCGTGCTTCGCTTACGCGACCCTCTCCTCTCTCCTCTTTGCACCCCCCCTCCCCCCCCGACTTGGTTCAACCAAGAGTACTCGACCCTTTTACGACCGAACTTTCCCAGTTTCGACATTTCGCTCTCGGTCTCTCCTTTCCTCCCTCCCTCTCCCTCTGTGAGGAAAGCACCATTTGGCATTACTATCAACGTGCATCGGTCCATCGACGAAGGCAGAGACGCGTAAACTAACATAACGTCTCAAGGGCACGGATCCTTTTCCAGAAATCAGAAGCCACCTCGAAAAAATAACCATTTTGCGTTCACTCAGGTTACGAGCGAATGATATTAACGGTACACGAATGTTAGTTGTGATTACATCGTATAATTGGCGAACAAATTAATATATATCATAATTAATAATTATCACATATTAATAATAATAATAATCCTAAATATGAAATTTTTTTATTATATCCTTCTTCCCATCCCCGAATCCGTGTCCGACGCGATCAAATATGAATCCTTATATTAATATTTCCCCACGGAGGATATTAAATTATAATTAATGCAACGGTACTGCTCAAATTGTAGAACATACAGCGCGCATAATATTAAATTTATATTTAGATGGACGTTAACCTACGTTAGATGTACGTATGAAAAAATGTTGTCAATCAAAATAATTATTCTGGCCCTGCAGAACGTAGAATGTCGAGAGCCACGATAATTTTTGCTAATGGAAACTTTACTGAAGCGGACGCTGTAGTCGACAGTGCGTCTTGTCAACCGTTTCTATTATACTTGAAACTTGTTAACCCCAAAATCCGTTCATTACGAAACGTTCGCGCAACTCGAGCGCTTGACAGAAGCCGCGCCGTCTATTCATCCTTGCCGGAGCCATCGAAGCAGAAGAGTCTGTGGCACGTCGTTATTCTTGCTAATAGATCGGCGGGAGTGGTATTGTCCTGACACAGTTACTTAAAGGCTCTCACCTCGTCATCATCGTCGCTCCTTTTCCCGCCGTTCTAAGAGCTCGAGTGCACGAGAAGGAACGAGAATCTCGTCGGCGTCGTTGTCATCGTTGTCGTCGTTCGAGGAGAATAAATAAAAACAGACCGAGAAGGACCAGGAGAGAAAATTTCGAGCATCGACAAAAGGACACGGGATCTTGCGTGCCGCTATCCGGGATGAGCATCGCGCGACAAAGGATGCGCACGCGGGTAGGAAGAAGCGAAGCATCCGTGAATCGAATTATGCTCGCCTGGTTTGCGCGCGACTGAGTCCACATTCGTGAAAGGACCTAAGGGTGGAGGGGCACGAAAGGAACACGTCGTCGCAGAGGACCCCGGACTGAATGAGTCCTGACCTCGAGGATCCGATGCCGCACACCCGGCCAACGTAATGGATGCGCGCCCATTGAGAGTGCACGTCAAAACGCGTAACATAATATCGGGGCCCTTACGCGCAAGAGCCCATGCCTAATGGAATTTATTAGAGAAGGTACTTCCTTTTTTCGGGATCCTCAGGTACGGAATCCCCAATTGATCGAGCGCTGTGTGGAATCAAGAGGTTCTCCAGATCGTCAGATTGTCTTCGGATCACTGGAGGTGTTCTTTCGACATGGAAAAGCTAACTGGACGACCGTATAAAGAAAGAAAGTTAAATCTTGAGAGCAATTGATTGTCGCTCACGTTGTGCAATTTGATCCCATCAAATGTGTTTCTTTATAACTTTAATCGAACATCAAAATGATAATTTTTAAGCGATAAATTAATCTAATTTCTAATTACAATAATATTATTTCTCTGGGTCTTTTGTGTTAAATAAATGTTATTAATGTGATAATATACAAAATATGAAGATGTATAATGACAAAACATCATTATTTTAATGAAATATTAGTCACACATGCGAGGATTAATAATAATAATTTTAATAATTATTTAAATGTAACATTTAAAGAAGAAATGTACTAAATTAAATGACTCGCGGTGTATTGTGGATTTAAATTAGTTTCTGTTTCTGATAAAAAATACACTGTTACTCTATTTTTCACCGAAAAAGTATAACTCGTGAAACTGGTTTGGGATAAAATACCGTATAAAGCAACATCGTAGCAATATCCACGGAGATTTAGAAGGGGAGAGGTGAACAACGATTCGGGAGCCTGGTCACGTATCAAAGAGCAGAGTGGACGAATTTTGGGGTGCAGAGCGAAGAAAATGAACAAGGGTTAGTCTCGTGTCTGAATTAGCTTTCGGAGCGGAACGAATTAATGCTATATCGCGCGCTGGATAAAGCTGCGCATATTTCCACGTGCCAGCGGCAGTCGCGTGAGAAGCTTCGCGTATGGCCATAGTTTTATAAATCCACCGTAAAAAATAAAAAAAAAAATGGCCTTACTTCTCCACGGTTTCTGTTTGTTTATGTAGTAATTACTTGTTTTTATAATTATATAAAATGTATGTCGCATGTGTAGCTGGGATTTTCAGAAAACATATCTGTAAATTATGAGAATAGCGAGTTTGACTCCTTCAAAATGAAAGTTTATAAAACAACACTTTTGCTTCCTTACGTCAAATATATTTTTAGCTCCACCGCTTTTTAAGATATAAGAAGATAATATAGTAATAATTAAAGACGGCTATTCTCGCAGATATCGATAAACCGATTAAACATTTCGACCGGAGACGCGAATAGCGTAAGCTCGAAATGAGCTGCTGTCCTACTCACCAATTTAACAAATCGAAGGGAGATTGTTTTAAACTTATGACGAGATAACTGAATTTCTACGGGACTAAAAATAATCGATATGCCCTGTATTCATTCTCGAGCGGAGGGATTTCTGACAGATCGCTTGAATTATGTCATAAGGCGCGCGCAGAAAAAGAGAGAGAGGGGGTGGAAGAGAGAGAATCTTATAAAAATATTATCGAACGGATATACGCTATTTTGGTTCTTCCATCAGCTGTATCACGCAGAACGTCGGATATATCGGGAGATTCTCCAGGCTTCTTGGTTCCCGGCGAATCCTAAAGCGGTTGAGTTATCTTGAGTTTACGTACATACATACCGACGCCACCGCCGCCGCCGCTGCCTCTTCGTGCTATCCCTAGAACTTATGGAAGCCATGCCAGAATTTGTGGAACAACCACTTTACTCTGGGAATCACTACGTCGCTGTAGTATCGGGTAGCGTTCGCAATTTATCGCAATATCCGGAAGTTTTCGCGGAAATTTTCCGTTGCATCATTTTCCACGCGCGCGCGCGCGCGTCCATATCAATTTACCATAATTTAATTATGATAAAACGCTTAACTACGCACGCAATTAGTCTCATTCGGGATGCTGGGCAAAATAAAATATCGTGTTTCCGCGTAACCGAAGATCTTTGAATTTACCCACTGCTCCTCAAGATCACGATCTATCGCAATTGGCCATTCAGTCTCGCGATCATATCGCATTATGTCATTATATCACATCATCATTTGATCGTATTATAACACATTACTATTTAAAAATATATTTTATCTTTGCTTATTTTGTATTCTTTATATAATTTATGAGAGGCAAATATATTTCCCAGAATAACTACCTTCATTACTTCGATAATCGCGACTGGTTGCTGACAGCACGTCAATAATCATTACTAATCCCCGCGTTCCTTAGAAGCGAATCGAGTTCTCTCGTTTTATCAGTGAGTCGAACGTGCGCGCGCGACGTCGTCGCATTACGTCTCGTTAGGAGATTTTCGCCGTCGAGTGACCCGAGAGCGAAGGGAAAGCCTTCTCGAGACCCTCTCTCTCTCTCTCTCTCTCTCTCTCTCTCTCTCTCTCTTTCTCGTTTCCTTCTGGCATCAGAGGAAAATCTTGAAAAATGAAGGGGCGGGCCGGCCCGTTTCTCTCCGAGAGGGGAAAAGAGCACGGGTAGGGCGAAACAGTTTTAATTGGAAGTCGGAAGAGGAGATGCGGTGCAGAGGGAGAGACACGATGTGGATGGGAGAGTTGGAAAGAGCGGAGAGGGGGATGAACGGAGGGCCGATAGCGACGGTTCTTTACCCTCGCGCTCGTTCTACGCCCTATGTGAATCCCATTCCTTTACCCTCGTGTTACATACATTTTCGCGCGTACGTGGGTACATGTACGTCCGGACAGGGCCGGCTGAAGATGCGATGGAATTTAGGGGAAAATAACAAATATATCACTTTTTAATATTTCTTTCTAATCAGACTACAATATTACACGATAAAAATCAAATGTAAAAAGATACTTTTAACGTGTCACATAGTTTGTGATTCGTACGATCTTTTTATTAGTTGTGTTATAATTATTTATTGTAATCATATTGCTTCGCTCATTATGTTCAATTATTTTCTCATTAATTTGTCATGACTGTGTTATCCTTTTCTTATTAATATAATTCATAAGATAAAAACTTTTTAATAGAGTTTGTTATTGCGGTGGAACTATCTTTCGCGCCGGCCCTGCTTTCGGACGAACTTGTACGTTCGTGTAAGTTCGAATGCACTAACATCTGTACCACGAAGTCGAGCATCGCATCTCTCGGCGGCCTTAAACCGTGCGGAATAGCGTGGCGGCGGCGTCGGTGCCGTCGCTCGTTTTTCCTACGGACAAAGTGGAAACTCCACGAGAAGGAGCGATTCGCCGAGAGAGGAAAGGGGAAAAGAGGGAGAGGGAAAAAAAGGACTTAATTCGTTTCCCATTAGAATTTACGTGGCTCGAAAATAAAAAGGGAGCGGGATAGACCGAGCGAAGTCGTAGAGCAGCGAGAATTCGTGGAACGCTTCTCCCGCCGCCCAGCTCGACCATTGGATTTTTCACGGCACGCCGGTGTCCTGGAAAATCGAAATTAGCTTTTCCACGGCGGCCAAGTCCGCGGGAGTTAACAGGGACGGAAGTCGAAATAAATGGTAGCTGATAAAAAAGAGAGAGAGAGAAAGAGAGAAGACAACTCGCGCGCGCGCACACGGCACTTGTCCTGTGTCCTCTCTTTGAAATCTTTTGCGTGTTTCCGAAGAAATTCGCGATGAAAATTCGTCTACAGACCGAGACGCGACTCCATAAAGAGCGTACGCGAACTAATATCTACACTTGTGTCGCGTGTTTACGGCGCTAAATCAGGAAAGCTCGTTAGAAACGCAGCACGGCAAAACTGTGCACCGATAAAATCATATCTGTTTTAATCGTATATGCGAATTCAAAGACTTAATACGTTTTCTCATCGGACCGTGGTAACTACGTCCGGCATCAAGTCTGAAACGTATATAATTCACCCTAAATATACCGTCGTATTTAAGCTGAAGCTTTAGATGATACATGGTCCGGAAAATTTCTGTGTGTCGGCCTAGAGAGCCATTACGCGCGTACGTGTAACGTGCAAGGGTTGCATTAAGTACGATATATCTGAGAGGATCTCCTTCCGCGAAAGTACGCTGAAAACTTTTCACGTTCGGCGAAAATAAGGGGCTCCGGACTTGGGTGAGAAAATGGGGCGGCTTAATTCGTTTCCCATTAGAATTTATGTGGCGTGCACGCGCCGCCGTAGTGGAAAAGCCGCGAGTGGGCTAGTCTCTAGTTTTTCCTTCACCTTTTCTCTCTCTCTCTCTCTCTCTCTCTCTCTCTCTCTCTCTCTGTCTGTCTTTACGACGAGGAAGTCCGGCATGTCTAGTGTGTTCGAGTGGACCTTCGCGAAGCACCTCGATACGACACCCTCGGCGATCCTTTCCTTCGAAAGGAGAGACTAAGCCGAGCGTGGAAAGACGAGGCATTTTCCAGACGGGAAACGGCGGTTCGAAAATCAAAGCGTCTGATCGTGTGAATTCGAGCGAATGCTCCATCCTTAACTCTCTATCTTTCGCTTTCATGTGAAAGCTCGCAGGATATCCCTGACATCATACATAAAAATTGTTATTAGTCAAATAGTGCAAATCTTATTTCCGGCTTTCTCTTTCAAGTCGGACTGAATAATGCTCAAGTAATAATCTTTTTTTTGCATTAGAAATAAATTTTACAGCATAGATTTTGCAATATAATTCTTCCATATAATACTCTATAATTTTAGCTTAACAGAAACTTTTGATCAAATCGGTTTTCAATTCTTTTAATCGTTCACATCGTGTTGCGAAATGTAATCGTGACAAGAAAGTAAAATAACATTATTTTGACCACACAGAAATTTAAATCACGAATATTAATTTGATTCTGTTCAACGTACGTATGCTCAACAATTTATGCTCCCAATCTTAATAATATCTCAATATCTCCTTAATAATATCTCTTTTTTAATTTTGTATATTATAAGTTAATATAAGAGTAACTTTTAGCAATAACTTTTAATATCTTTTTCTTCTCGCAGTTGCAATTGCTCATGAAAATTTCGTGGAAGGATCGTATCGATTGAGAACATCGATCGAGCATATAGTGTTCGCGAGCAAAGTGCAGGATGTCAGGAATTGCGGCCGATATAATTGGTACCCTGTTTTCGGCGAATTGCATCGCCGAGCCGAAACGCGTGGAAAATGCTGTGTGTGTTCACGCGAGCGATCGGCGAGCAGATCGTACAACGAACGACCGGTTTTACGTCCCCTAACACGCCAATTAAGGAGACGCACATGAGTTGGAACTGGAAATTTTTTTGCATGCCTGTTTTCAGTTCAACGCATTTCTCGTTATAAAATATTCTGATCAAAATTACGCGTTCAATCAATTAAAACAATTTGAAAACTGTTTCTCAGTAATAACCTTTGCGGTTAAAAATCAGACGCTATTAGTAATTACTTAAAACGATCGGAGTCTCATTCGTTGTGTACGTTGTCACATGTTGTCCATGTTACAGTTAATCATTGTTGCAGTTAATCATGCTCGAGAATGATAAGTATCTTTGGCCGATATCGCAACGGTCGGCAATTCCGAAGTTCCGAACGGCAACGGGGTCGCTTGTAAAATTGCTGCAATTTGGCACCGAAGAAACGCATCGGACCGAAACACCGCTAACACCCCGAGCTAACCCTGTAAGCCCATTCTCATCGGCTAACTTTTGCGGTCGAGAGTCAGCGAGCTTGTATCTCGCCCACGTGTTCGCGTTGCCGGCCATTATCGCCGATCGATGATCGTGCCCGCTGACGATCTCCCGTGGGCGAGTTCTCTCCAACGTGGATGTCATAATATCTATGCGCCGACCGTCGTGCGAAACGCCGCGATTCGATAGCAAGTCTCGTACGATCACGCTTTACGCGCGCCAGTTACACGCCGGTTACACGAACACGCCGCGAATAAATTGCCCCGTGGGGCCCGAAGGATCCTGGCGATCTAGGACGCGTGGGTGGCTACGGGCCCGCAATCGTCGACGAATCGGTGCCCTTTCGAGCGAGTCGCATTATTGTTTCACCAAGTGAGCTGTCGGCTTGGGACGATGGCTAAGTATCATCGATACCGGCTCGACCCCCGTCCTAAGGGAATTGCCGCATCAACCGGTAATGCGAGAACTATATCCCGGGTACCGATACTCCAAAATTCTCCTGCGCTTTTTTTGCACAGAGATAAGTATAATAAGGCTAAGTAATATGAGTCTAAGTTTTTATATCAAATTTATTTCAGATTATCTAGGCTAGCTTGTATCAATAAAATTAAAAAATATCTATATTTATTGTGCGAATCGCAAACAAACGAAGGCGGAAAAATAATGAGACGAAGAATCGTTGGCGAAAATAATATTAATATTAATATTAAAATAAATAACATTTCACAAAGATAACACTAACGATGTTTACTTCGTTACTTTTGGAACGTCGTAAAGATACTCTGCGGAAGCAATAATCTTTTCTTTCGGTCGTTAAGTGAATTTGTGATGAGTGATCGAGTATGGCTAGTTGAGAGCGAACGACATTCGCGAAATTAATTAGTACAACCGTGGCTGTAAACGTATCTCGGCAGCACCTTCAGGCATTTCTCCGCTATCGTATAATCAGTGAACAGTAGATACTGAATAGCCGATACGATTCTCGATAGTTATGCCGGGTTTTGCGTAATCAGGCGACACGCAGATCGGAGGAAAGTCGTTCGCGGTTGAATGCAGTGCACGCATATATGTATGTATCGCAGCAGTTATTTATTAACCGGTCATTTAATGCAGCTCCACCATATAATGTTTTACGTTTACCGTAATAGTGCTGGTTGTAAAGTGTTGCTAACGATTACCCATGTATCTCACGCAGATCGACGAGAGTATCCCGTGTTACGTTCCCCGGCTCTTTACGACTCGGGCGACACGGGCAATTGGAGATCTACGATCTAATACACTAGCAGGTCTTACCTGCGAGAGAAACGCAGAGAGAGAGAGGGAAAGAGAAGGAGTAAGAATTAATTAGTAACAAACGGGCGTTAATCGATCGTCGCGCTTCCCCATTGGCTTTTCGACATCGGTATTCGTTAATCGGCGCAATTAACAGTCGATGGAAATCTTATGGCAATCGTTCTCGTTCAATCGGTCTTGACCGGTATGCACCTATCAGGCTCCTACGATCTACGTCCTACGATCCCATACGATCTACGACTATCTCACGCGGTTCTCTCTCCGCGGTGATATAGGATCCCGGAGAACGCGGTCCGACTATTAATTACAGGCTGTGGAGGAGGCGAAGTCGTTAGTACACCTACGTAAAGAAAGGAGTGATTTAGGACGCGCCGATTCCTCTCTCCTTCATTCCTCCTCCTTTTCCTCCTGAAACCCCCTTCCCTCTCAGGAAACTTTCGAATCCGGATTTCTCGCGGCGAACGTACCTAATGAATAGGGCCACGTTCATAGGAGGCGCCGATAGGTCGATAGATTTCGCCGGAATAGTCCGGGATATCTGCCAGCGACGTCCGCAACGATATCTGTTATGTCCACAGTGCACCGGAATTCTATTTCTAGGCCAAATTGCGTTACGGAGTTGAGAAACCTCCCTCTTTGAAAAATTGAGAAGAAAGAAATTCTATGTCCTTTCCACACTCCTGGACAAACGTAAGAAAGAACAAACGAGAGTGGCAAGTGCTATTATTGTCAAATTTTAAATAAAAGAAATAAATTTGCACGCAACTGCGTCAATTCTTCGTCATGTAAATTTGTTTAGCAATCTTAGGTTAACCCGTTTTTTTTCCAAAGAGTAGAAGTATCGTGAAACGTTTATCGGCTTCCATCTCGGAATTTCATGCGGGAGAGGTTCGAGATTGGCGCGATAACTGTGCGCATCATGCATCGTACGGCGAAATTTATTACCGGCGTTACGCACGACGTTTGTACTACCCCCTTATGATTTTCCCGATCCCACGTTGCCATTCCTCTACCGTAATCGCGCGAGAGGAAATGATTTCTTTAGAGAAATACGCCGGCACACGGCTCTCTCGGGTCGGTTAAGGCACGGGGCCGAAATAAATCCGCAAAGCCGAGGTTAAAATCGATGCCGCGCGGCCGTTTGGCGAGGATAGAGCGAGGAGAGGCAGAGAGGTTGCCGCCGGAGGAAGAGAGGAAGGAGGGAGGAAGGAAGGAAGCGGCGAGGGCGGTAAGGGGTAGAGCGAGGAGGAAGTAGGAAGGGTAGGAGATTCGAGACGGGGGGGTGGGCGACGTGGGCGAGGAGGAGATCCTGCGTTTGGCAGTTCGTGGATATTGGAAGGAGGCCCGTCGCGACGAGAGGAGGTCGTAGAAGACGATCCTAGGAGTCGTTCGTCCTCCCTCGAAAGCAGCCTTCCGTCCTTATGCCACTGAGATTCCGCTGCTCTCAAACTTTTGCTCGGGCAATCACATTTTCCGAACCAGCTCGCGAGCGAGCGGATAACCGATACCCGTGGCAACCATGAGCTATTAATAAGAGTCACGATTTTGTTAAATCGGCAGGAACGTTCTTCGACGTAATACTATATTCGGAGGAGGTTTCAACGTGCCACAATTTTTCATCTTAGTCTTTCAAATAATCGACCTGATGATATTCCGCATTGGAACACACTTGACGAGATTAACTTTATATATTCCTATATTCATCTTAATCTACAATTAAAGATCTAGGTACAAAAATTATAACTGTATTTATTTTAATTGCAGCAATTCATTCTAATCTGTAATATTAATTTATATTCACGTATTAAAAGTTAGAAAGAATTTTTTAATAAAATTATAAGATAAAATTTTACTCGAGAAATGATGATGGCACCCGTGGACGAAATACCAATTTCGCGACCAAAAGTGTCGAGATCGTCTCGTACCAAGGAAACCACTAAATTAGTTGCCCAGTGGCCGAGGCACTCTAGGAATACCAAAGTTGCAAGTTTGCGATGCAGGATAGCTTCATGGGGTGCAAGATTGCTCAATTTCGAGTGCGGCATCCGCCGAGGCGTATGTATTAAAGTTTGGCTGGGTACGGTACGATGCGTTTTACGGTTCGGTCGAAATGACTTCCTCGACTACTCGAGGAAAATGGCAGCTTCGTCGATACCGTGGGACAAGATACGGGGTAAACAAACAAACTCGGTACGACATGTTAACAAAGAGAGGGAAACACAGATGTAAAAAATATATCACATTACGTACATTATGTATTATAATATGTGTGTAATATGATGCGTATGATGATATACATAACAAGTCACGAAAAAGTCAGTATATGGAAAATTTAATCTTGTAAATAGTTGCTGTCTATTATTCTGATGTATACTTTGTAAAATAACGTATAACCTGTAGAATGGAATTCCAAATTATATTTTTTTCTCGAAATAGATAGGATGGCTCGTACGAATTCCGCGAAGTTTTTCATTTTCATAAATTGAGAAAATAGATATCAGCTCAGCTCGTATAAATTCCATGAAGTTTTCCATTTTCATAAATTGGGATTTTCCAGTGGTTGGTGGCATATTTCTAAACGCGAAACGAAACAAGTTTCGCTGATGATATAAAACTAACGAGGATTTTCGTAATTATTTTATCAATCATCAATGAACGTAATTGTATAATATAGTAGCAAGCACATAAATCAATTATTATTTCGTTAAAATACTAAATCTTTAATTAAAACTTCGACATGTCGCTGATATTTTTAATGTATTCTCAAACCATATAATCGTTCCCGTGGATGCAAAAAATGCAAGCACGACTCCGAGAAGCACAGTTAACATCAATCTGAGAAGCATAACATTGCTCCTGATACATTGCTCCAATTCTTCGAAGTCCAGTAAAATGACATTAGCTACGATCACGCTGAAAAGTTCAAGTTCGCGTGTCGCGCGATGGGACAAAGTCGCGAGATTACTCAATCTTGCAATTCGCGGTGGGGCTGCATCAAAGTTTGCGGTCGTTTTATTCGATGAAACGAAAAGAGAAAGAAAAAAAAACAGAGAGAGAGAGAAAGCGTCGTTCTTTTTCGTTTATCGATAATGGCACAATTCAGTCGATTCTATCGATTCGAGAAAATGGTAATTGCTCGTCGGCTCTCGTTCTTTCATCGGGATCCTTAAATCTCGTGCGTGTGAGGGGGCGAAAGGCACGCCTTTATCCCGCGTTAACTTCGGTATAGCAATTAGATTGCGTGGCGAGTCGGACCGTCTCGAAGCGACGTGGTAGACGAGCAACCGATAACCACGCACGTGCCATTAACGAGGAATCGAAGCCGCCGCTGCCGTTGCCGTTGGCGTTGACGAGAGAGCTCGTCGTGGAGTCGCCTTTGGATCGTTTCTTCCCTTCGCCTCGGCCTCCGTGGGGGGAACCCCGTGTGCACCACCTTACACCACCGCGCGCGCTTGTTATTACGAGACGTTAATCTCGACGGAGCAGCCTGCCGCGTAATTCAAGAAGGCCGGCCCCGTCATATAGGTATTTTAGCGCTCGAGGCGGTAATAGGCGCGCGCTCGCTCTGGGAAGGTTATTACAAAGGTTCCCTTTCTATCTCCCTCTCTCTCGTTCGCTCTCGTACGTATATCTCGGTAATTCTGGACATCGTGTTCAACGACTT
Organism: Cephalotes varians; assembly: GCA_037157785.1. Classification (NCBI taxonomy): domain Eukaryota; kingdom Metazoa; phylum Arthropoda; class Insecta; order Hymenoptera; family Formicidae; genus Cephalotes; species Cephalotes varians. The sequence goes on from JANQDE010000056.1 coordinate 137,149, forward strand.
AATACACGTCGGAAGATCAGCGCGATTATAATATAATATTACGGCTAGACGCGTGAAGAATCCCGCCGTTAACGGAGAGTTTATTACTGCGCGCGTCCCGTGCACAGAGCGCGCAATGTCCGCGTTTTCGCAGGAAATTGTTATTAATTTATTTGTTTGGGTTACACTCTCTATCTGCATATCCGTTAAAAGCGCAGCTGTGGATTTGTATTGAAAGCACGCTTTCGGGGACTGACGTTTACGTGACTTTCGAAGCGCGGATAACTCTCTAAATTTTCATTGTTCTGACACATCAGACTATTAAAAAAAAAAAAAAACTCACACACAGATATTAAGAAAACATTTAAATAAAATTAATACGCTATAAAGAGCGCTTTATTGATATCCGTGTACTTCTATTATCTAAATTATCTAAATTAATTATGCATTACATAAAATACAAATTAGATGATGAAAATATATCGTTTCTTCTTGCGAAATAACGGCGCAAATTGAACATATCTGTTCACATCTGCCAGTTGCATCGTGATGCATCCGCCCTTCATCCGGATTCCTTCAAAATCGCGCGCTTGTTAATTCATCGCTTTTTCACCCCTCCAATGAACTCAAGTTTGTTTTATTTCCGTCGATGTACGGAAGTTCGTGACGATGATGCACACCGCGGAATTCGCGCATGGTGCGTCGGAAACCGAAAGCGACGCGGGCCCATGGGGGTTGCCGGCGTCCCTGCCCCTTTCGCGTTCCGAGGGATCGTTACGGTGCATTCAGAGGAACGCAGCGCAGACTGGTACACTCGGGAAGGGACCCGGCAGTCGCCCCGAAACTTGAAAATAGTTAAAGTGAATAACTTTAATGCGTCGTGCGCAGGGCGAATCGGTCACGTTCGTAGGGCGCAGGGCAACGGCGGGTATGGCGACCGCCGCGATTTAACGTGCAAGTCGCGTGGCATGGAGGGCGGACCGCCCGAAATTAATTAATTCCCCCTGTGACAACGTTACGTTCATTCTCGAAAATTGTTGCAGTTTTTTTTTTTTATCTAAAAATGGTTTCACGAATTTGCATTTTTAATACTGCGGCACACTTTCGCGGAGAAATTAGCATTCAAGAATAGAAATAATGATTAAAAAAGCGTGCAAAAATAAAAATTATGCTTATCTTGAATAATCTATCTGTTTAAAAATTTGCCAAGATAATTTATTTCTCAATAAAATGATGTCAATCGCATGTTCTGTTTTAATCTTCAAATTATGTACCTTGTTTTTTTTTAGTATGAAAGAAATCATATATGATATTATTATTATTTAATATTATATGTACGATAACATTATTTATTGCAGTTACAGTAATAGACAATCAGTCCATATTTTCTTGAGAAGAGGAGACAAGTTTTCTATTCGAAGAAAATATTTGATTTTTAGTTAGATATAGCGCGGAAAAAGAATCTTTGACTTCACGTTTCGGTCTCGTGCTTGCACCTGGCAGGATCGAATCAGCTTCGAGATCAGATGAAATGCAGTGTGCGCACGACGAAGGACGTTCGATCCAAGATTTTTGTCACGACTCCTTCGTCCGATTCCTCTGCCAAAGAGTTGACTAAACCCGTTTCATATATAATTATCGACGATCACGGCAGCTGCGCATCGCGAGTACCAGCATCTTCGACGACGACAATGACAAGGACGACAGCGATGATCGCGTTACGACTACTGCTACTACGACGAGTACGACGTATGGCGTTCGGCCATCATGCGACGTCTTATTATGTAAATTTAATGACGTAGTCGATGCAATGCTCGTACTCTCTCACGGCCACGCCGCGCCGGTGGGCGGCGAGTTCGTGCCATGGTACCTTAAGGTTTTCACCGGGGAACACCTGATAAACCGCGCGACATTTGGAAATGTCAGAGTGATAAATACGGCTCCTGCGTGGTGGTAATGCAATCCGCTCCCTCTCGCCAACCCCTCGTCACGTATGTCTCTCCGCGCGCTCGTTGTCGTTCTTCCCGCAGCTTTTCCCTGAGCTCCCTCCCTCGCCCCATGCTCTCTCACGGTGAAAGTGTTGCGCCCGCGGGCGATCGATTCGCGCCGGGGATGGAGTTTTTATCGCGGCTAGAACGCTATCGCGAAGTCGGAACGAGTTCGCGGCGGATCTTCACGAAATAGCAGCTTTCCATCGCGAGAAATAGAGACACCAGAGTCTGGCCGATCCGCCACTTTCAGTCGATCAATCTTTCATTCGAACAAATATACATGGAAATCAATAAAATTCAAATTTTGATTATTGACATCGATAAACATCCATTTTTTGAAAATTCCTATACTTCGTGAGAAATTTTTTAGAAAGAAGAATATTTATTTACATGTGCTTCTGCGTAAGGCACTGTTTTTTGGATTGGAAAAATATAAAAAATGCATTAAATTGCATTGACAAATAATTGGCTCTCACGTTAAAAACTTAAAAACAAATCGTCATTTATTATTGATGTCGCATAAACTCGATCACGGAAATACATCATCTGTCACTTTGAACGGTCTCTGATTCGAGAGTCTCGCGAAGGAAGATTATTTTGCACGTGGAGAAATTCGAAGTATCGAGTGACGGGACGGCAGCAAGAAGCGACGCTGCAACGCTCCGTTTTTCAGCAACGATAATTATGTCCGTTTTTCCGTTCGCTTCGTCGGAAAATCTTAATGGAAATGTCGTGCTTGCGTAATAGAGTTTAAAACGGAATTTCACTCGACGGCTGCATCGTGCTTCGGCAAAATGAAACAAGTTTCTGTTCCCGACAACATATGATACCTGGAATTTTCCCACGTCCTAAGACGTTTCATAATATCAGAAAAGTCTGATGAGTTTGACAAATATTTTAACACGCATAAATAAATGTTCTCTATAAAAGGCGCAATCACATTTGCGAAGTGTTACAATTGAACAACTCCAAAATTAGTACATAAACTAAGTAAATAAATATTACTATCAATGTTCGATGATTCACCTCCGATCGATTTCTTTTCGCATCGTGCGGTATGCATGTCACGATGACAAGTGAATCCGGTTACACGATATCGCGTAAGATATTGTATACGTTTTCCTCTTTTCATTGAAACGCGGGACTTTCGAATAGTTAAGAAGCGCATAATGGAAAATTGCATTTACATACGCTATAAGCAGTTTTACACGCGAAAAAAATTTCTCCGAGTCACGCCTTGGATACGTCGACTTGACAAATAGGGTCCGCGTGATAATGCAGTCGCGTGACACCCCTCTGTTCCATCTCTGCGGGGATGTTTCGTCTTGCTGTTTTTTTCATCGCCGCGGGGAAGCGTTGCCTCGGGACAATCGATTCGCGCCGAAAATAGAAGCTTTATCACGACAGGCAGAAGTAGTTGGATCGCGTGGCTCGAGGATTCTTAATTATTATTTGCCGGGAGCCAAGGTACTATCTGGCATTAAAGTACAAAATCGTTTTTTTTTTTTCATGAAAAATCGACATTTTCATACACGGAAAAAACGATGGTTTTGCTGAAGTGTCTGTTTAAAATTTTAACTACATAGATCTAAAAATAAATTTAAAATAATTATGTAGAACGTTCACTGGTTGCTAAAATATCAAAATTTTTTGCACCATTGTTCATCACGCTTGAGTTTCCTGCATAATTATTTTGATAATCCAAAATTATTTTCAGATCTGTATCTAGCTAAATTTTCAGATATTTCAGCAAAATTATTCTTTCCATGATAAGATTCGAGCTATTTGTTTATGTAGATGTCTACAGATACGTTCGCGTATCTTTTAAATTATTGTCAGCATTAAACAATGCTGCGTAATTTGGAATAATACGGGACGACGCGGCACAAATAAAAATAAATAAACGTCAATTTTAATAAAAATATTAGCCACAGTATTTTTCCTATGGAGAAACCGAGTTATCGGGAACACCACTCTATCAACGCCACTCCGTTTCGCATTGTTAAATATTTAACTACACTCCGATTCTCTTTGATTGTGAATGTGATTGGCTATATTCTCCCGTATATTCATGGAAGAGCTGCCTTTCATTTTTAAATTTTGCACGGAACAGAAGCGATATCGTCGTTACACGCGTCAGGATCACTCGTATTTGATTCTGCAAAGTCTAACGAGAAGCAAACCAGTGGCTAGATATTTGTGTACACACTTCTACAATATCAGAATGTCGTCAATAGCACACAATGTTCCATTGTTAAATTATCAATAATTTTCATGATAATCTCAAATAATTTTTCTAGTTACCCGATGCATAACATGACAGGTATGCATGTAAGATGTAAAAAATGAATTCAATTAATTTCACGATATTACAATGAAAATTAGCATGTAGTTAAGTGATGCTTTAGTTCTTGTCGACACTTCAACCATGTAGGCTCCTCAACGAGATTTCTTCAACACTTTACTCAAGCCGGTTTTGAGGGCCGTGTAAAGAATGCACCGGATCGCATGATCGAGACGCGAACGATAGAAAATCACGTTCGTTCCACGGCGGGCGCGAGCTGGTTCCCGCTGGTGGCCGCGCACCGTAGTGGAACATCGGGGAAAGAAATGCCACCCACCTCGACCACCGCCGTAGCAATACGTGTATTCGTTGTAATCCATAGACGGCCTCTTGAGTAATCCCTCGCCCGGCACTAGATCCAGCAACGCGGTGGGATCGCACATGGAGGAGAACGTTCGCTTGTCATCGACGAGAGCGAAACGGAGACGTGGGCGACGACCCGCGACCTCGTTGCAATCTACGCTGCGCGTCGAGGGCGCCGAATAAACGATCGCGACGACGCACACGTCGTCTGGGTCTCGACTCACCCCGGGAGGGACAGAGAGAGAATGGCGTATATTCGCCTCCGTATAAACGATCCTTCCGGTTTGGACTTCAAAGGGGAGACACCCGCGACGTCGATGGATGGCGCGCGTCCGCGTACGACAAAGCGCGCGAAACTCCACGGTATCCCAAATTAAACCTCGTCGCGAGCGCACGAAGTCGTTGAAATACGATGAGGCGAAAAAGGAAGGCAAGCGGGGTAACCCTCGGTACCTGTCCCCCGTTTACACAACGTTACGCGCGAGGGTAAAAAAAAAATGATCTTGAATTCGTACAGTCCGACTGTTGTCTGTTGCGGACCTCGATCATCGCCTTTCCTCTTTTGCACGACCGTTTCAATCGGCACCGCATTCATTCACTGCACTCAGCACGCACGAAATTTCACCGGCACTCGGCGTGATACACTTTTGATCTCCCGAAACTCAACGTCGCCGACGTCGGTTCACAGTGCGCACATTTCGAATCAGACGTGCCCTTCACATAGAGAAATCGGAGTGCACCCTGCCAGAACTGCTCAATGCGCAATCTATTGAACATTCACGTTTGTCACTTTGTTACACGTCACGAGTAACTGCGGGCAGCCATGCGGTTCTCTTTCTCGTCACGACGGAGATTAATAATAATCTGTTTGGTTCCGTGACTCGCGCGGGACAGTCCGTGACCAATTGAAAGCAGAGCACAGCGTGGGACTAGTCGGTTGCTCCGAAAATTTCGGAACCAGATCCTTCCGTTGTAGGTGACGAGGGTCGGTTCAATTCGTTCCGCCGCGGATTTTCGATCGATCGATAAACGACCACCAACGATCCTTCTCCCATCGACGATGTTCTGCAACGTCGGGGAAGCACTCGCTTGCGGAAACCGGAAGTCTCTCGGTCACGTCACTTCGCCGAAGGAGAGGTCCGATTGATCGACGTCCTGTCGTGCAGACGGGTGTCAGCGGAGACGCGGATTACGAAAATGTGTTCCGAGAAAGTTTCAGGTGACCGCGGTGCGGTGGTTGGTACACGCGACCGATTCACGCGATCCTCGGCAATTTCCCTTTTATGACTGCGCGATCTATCATCTGACCGCACGAGATCCGACGAGTAATTCAACGTCCGGGATTACTGTTTTGTTTCCACTCGGATCACGATCGGCACACACCGACCTTGCGAAGACCTACGCGACGCGACGCGATCTCCGTGGACGGCGTGGACCGTCGAGAAACGTTCCTGGTCACACTCCTTTTGAAAGAACCGCACGCTTGCGCGGTCGGTGACAGACTGAGGATAGAGGGGTAACCGATGACTCCCGACACTGTCGAGGACGGTGGATGTGAAGTAGTGGGGAAGGTGGAAGAGTGGGGCAGAGAGATCCTTCGGCGGCGGGGAGGTTTGCGTAAGGGGCATTTTGGAGCAAGAGTGGAGAAGGTTAGGTTTGGGTGAGACGAGGTTGGCGGGGTCTATCCGGAGAAGGGAAGAGCGGGGTGAGAGAGGAAGGAACAACAGCCGGTCCTCGACGATCACGGCACCCACTACTCCACTGATGCTGCAGCGGATCTCGTCGGGAAAGAAGACCCATTCTTTCACGCGCCGCCACCCGGCTGGTCCGGCTCTTCTTCGGGTTCTCACACCTCATCTTCCTGCCATCTCCGGCGATCAGGGGCGGATTCTACGTGACACTAACGAAACTGAAGTCTTCCAAAAAATCCCGGAAAATATTAAGAATCGTTAAGAGTTCTTCCGAATCATTGATAAAAGCATGCTAATGTTTAAGTAATTCTGTCAAGTTTTTTTCCAACATAATACTCGTACTAATTTATTCTTTTATGATTTTTTCCAAACATAATCTAGAAGGAAACATGGAATTAGTCAACAATTTTAATTTAATAAATGATATTAAATAATAATTTTTGTTCCAAATAATTTCAATTTAACATACACAGCCACGTTCCTCAGAAAAATTAAAGTATCAATTTTGTTATACTAATATTTATCAAGAATGTATCGTAAGAACATATTTTTCTTTAATGTCTGCTCTTGCTAGACATTTATTCATCTCAAATTGAACCTCAAAAATAGCTTCATGTCGAGACGGTATCCGTTCCTGATCCCGTTCGTTTTATTGGGGTGACCAGTTTCGGGCGGTTGATGAACGATTAAAGCGTATCGCGAATATTAAACGCAGAAGGGGAAGGAAGGGCCTGCGGATGCGGGATAACAAGGTATGTTGCATCGTTCGTACTCTCGATCTTCGCCCACGATCTTCGATTATTATTGGTTCGGTGTGGGAGTGGACGCGGCAGACACTGAGGGAGTCGATTAGCGTGGGCACGGCTTTGCAGATTGGAAATCGAAGAATTTCTTCGATGTTATTTGCGTGTGCAGACGATTGAAATGCAACAGGGCAGAAAAGGTGATTACAAGGACGGTAATCACGGCTATTGAAGTAATATGTCATCTTTCAAGAATGCGCACTGTGGGCGTAACTCTCTAATAATAACAGACGTAACATAAAAATGTGAAGACCCACAAATGTAGAGTTGCATTACCGAAGCTGTTCCCTTTCATTAACATCGTAAGAAACCAAGAATAGAAAATGTATACAAATGTAAAATATTTGAATCTGCCTGCTTAGATTAACAATTAAGAAGATTATATATTGCCGTCGCTTCGTTATTCATTACGAAAATTGCTCGTGATACTACATTTATTATTAATGCAAAAATATCTGAAATCCGTGTTGTTAGGATAGCAAATAATAAATGTTATTACCGGAACTTTAGAACAATATTTCTCTTGCGGGATAACTTCGCAGCGTGATTGTGTATACGCCGTACACGAGAATTTTAATCATTCCTTCCAACCAAAACGCCCACGCACACACGCGCGCGCACGTGCGCTGTCGAAAAACGAGGTAAAATACCATATGCACAAATATTGTAATCATATATAATGTTATTGTTTCTACAATGTAAAATGTAAAATACTGTACAATATAATCATTGATTTTGCGCGGCTTCCGACATAATTTCGAAAAAGTGCAAAAAAATTTTAATGTATTTATTTTAATAAATATCGGCTGCAAAAGCATCAATAAAGTTTATGTTTGTGCAATAGTGTTATTCATGCAATTATCTGAATGCTGTTCGATCATCTTCAATTTGTGTGCTTGTTTCTGTGCAAATAACGGCTCTATGCGCAACGCGAGAGGAATGCAGCAGGGCAGCATTGTGCATCTATTTCACTCTGAATTTACGGAAGAATAGAAAGTTAAACAAAGCATCCCTTCGAATATAATCTTACGTGCAGCATGTGAAAAAGAAAAAGAAACTCTTTCTATATTATCCATATAAAATTCCATAGATAATAATTTCAACGATAGATAAAAATTTTTCTTCCAATAAAAAATTACAATTTATGTTTGCGTGCGCGTTGTAGGTGTGTATGTGTGTGTGTGTACGCATGAGAATGTATATGAAATCTTGAGATTGCACAACGACAAATTTGCCAAATGATAGAGTGTTTATCGGAATAACAGATTCTCATGTAACAGATAGCGGATTAATTGCGATTGTGGTTCTGCAAAAGCATAGACAAGAAAATTGTTTAGTGAGAATAGAGAAATCTTGTTAACGTCTATGCGAGAATTTTCGAAATATTGCCAATATTCATTTTAGTAGTAACTTTTTCGTCAGGACCACACGGAAAGAATGATTTTGCTGAAATATCTAAAAATTTACCTAATTACAGATTATTTTGATGGTCCAACAAAATTGTTTTCAAATCTGTATCTAGCTTAATTTTTAGATTCAGCAAAACCGGTTCTCTTTCCGTGCACATATCTCTTTGCCGTGACTAACAACTCATTCGTTCACGCAATTTTCATTCCGCGGCAAGTTAACGCCCCGAAAGTGCGAGTTAACGAGTCAATGGGTGACGTAATGAGACTTAAATGGAGCAGGGAACGCGAATGCTCGCGAACGAGAAAGTATTGACGCGACGCGAATCAGGCGGCGGGTGATATTGCATCGTTCGCGAAAACAGACGAGAGGTAGATAGGATAGAATAGCACCCCTGTAACGGTGGCATCGTGCCATCTCGCGTTCAAATGTTTGCCAAGGGGGGTGGAGGAGAAGGATCTGAGAGATCGCGACGTCGCGACGGCGGCTGGTCGAAGACCGGCTGCTGCCGGTCGTCCGATTGTCGTCAGCCGGATACCATCGGATTCGACGATTCGTTCTCTATTATGCGAAGTTTACCGCTGCGGATCTGCCGTGCGTCGAATGGTTATTTTTATTTAAAATTATTTCCGATACTGGTTCCAAACGAGATTCTATCAAAAATCCCCCGAATAAACTTCATGCTTCGCTAATATTTTTTGAAAACATGCGTTTTTAACTGACCAATTTTTGAGAAAAATAATAAAGTGGACAGATGGCATCGATAAAACGAAAGCTAAAATTTAAATTTGCGAAATTTGAGAAATGATACTACTAATAATGCGCAATTCTTTATTTGCTAGTGATTTGTTCAATGAACAAGATAATTTTTCTCGAGAAGTATACCGCTTAATTTAGAAAACTGCATAACACTAGAAAATATGGAGAAAGAGAGAGAGAGAGAGAGAGAGAGAGAGAGAGAGAGAGAGAGAGGAAGAGGAAGAGAAAGAGAGAGAGAATATAAAAATATATGTCTTTAATATATAATGTGGAAATTTGTTTAATATTTATATATTAATTATACGAGCGCAACACGTTGAAAACTTAGACAATAGCCATAGATTTTAACAACAGCTCTATATCGAGAAAGAGAGAGAAAGGATAAATTAAACTGCATTATCTAAATTCCCCCGGAGCATCCATTTAAATTCTCACAACGCGGAATTGTTTTTCGCAGGAGATTTCATACAGCTGAGTTGTTATAAAAAATTCATTTAGCGGTCTGCACGTCTGGCGCAGGGAATCCGTACGCTCCTTTCGCTCCTTCACGTGACTGTTCTGAATAATGCGTGCGTTTTGGAGTTTCCGGGTTTCGGCTATCGTTTTACCGGGTTACCCGGATTCTCTCGGGTTCGTTCGAAACAGGGTGAGCGTGACTTAACAGACAGACGCTTCCCGTGTTTTTCTGCCGGTCCAAGATCGGGGCTTTTGCACCGCCGTCTCCATCGCGCTTTATCCGATTGGACAGTTTCGCGCTACGGTCCGACATGCGATTAAGTTGTACCTATCGTGGAACGAGAGTGGTTGGAACCAGAGAGCGGAGAGATAAAAACCTTCCTCCTCTCATCCGCCTCGCCGCTTCGCGCTTTAACGGAGCCGAGATATATAATAAAGAAGCCGAGTCGCGCGCGGTAAATTATGATGTTTCGAAGAAGACTACCTGGCGCGACCGCTTTGCCTTTGTTGAGTCATTAAAACGGCGCGCTCGACGTGCTCTCCTAATTTGCGTATCACTTGTGTGGTATTGAAGTTTGTAATTGTGTCGTAATTAGAAGCCGTACGAATGATAACGGTATATTGTCTTAAGAAACTCGCTTTTTTCTTTTTCTCTTTTTCTAACTCTTACTAAGTATATCCTATTACAAAATATTTCTGTATGTAGCAAATATATATATTGTTAAACATTAAATAAAAGGATAATTGGAACAATTTATTGTAAAAGCGCAAGCCACGCAAATATACAGGGATGGACTTTTCATGCAAAAGTGAATGATAATCGAAAAAAAAAAATCAATTTTCTAATGCAGAGATCTATAGCTCGATTTTATTCGGACGACCCAATTCTACCCTCTCTTCGTTATTTTACTCCGCTGCGATATTGAAATCCCAGGAAAGCTTTCGGCCGTAAATGGTACTCGACATTCGCAGAAGATGGGGCTTTTCGTGATCCGAGTGCTGGGAGTGCTACAGCGACCTTGTTTGCGGTTGAGAGAAACGAAAATGGTCCATGATACTTTCTGCTATGCGCAACAAAATGATCAGATTCCATATGCATTGAAACATTGTTGAAATATCTCTATTGTACTTTAAAGCGAATTCAAAGGTACTAAATATGTAGAATAACACGAAAAATCATGTTAATAATATTAATAGCATCTTTTAGAGAAACTGCGATATTTTTTTAAATATGATATACAGAAGTATCAGAATATGTCATCAGAAAAAAATAAAAAAGTTTTAAAATGTGATCTTTTTTCGAGTTATTTATTTATAAAATTTAATACTTTAATATTCGAGAATTGTTATTTTTGCAGCATCAAGAAAATTGTTCATAATTACACGGAAAGAACGATCTTAAAAATATTTAAAAGTATTTAAAAATTTAGCTAAAGCTAGATATAGATCTGAAAATAATTTTGTTGGACCATCAAAATAATTATGTAGAAAATTCAAGCATGATGAGCAATACTGTAAAAAGTTTTGATTTTCTAGCAATCAGTTTGAGCGTCCTACATAATTATTTTGACAGTTCAATAAAATTATTTTCAGAACTTTAATTAAATTTTTAAATACTTCAGTAAAACTGTTCTTTCCATGTAATAATGAACGATTTTCTTAATGCTGCAAAAATAAAAAATCGTATTATTGATCGTCGCATTAGAAGATCTTTCTTCAATTAGCGTTTAATTTTTGAATGGATAACTTTGTGTATGTGTGCGCTAATTCACTCGCATTCTTCTAACTGCACCCAATTATTGTACCGTGAGAAACGTTGGCGCGAATGCTGCGATATCGATACTGATGTTTTCAACAGCCTCATACTTTGACACGGCTTCTTTGTCTCGGAGAGTGTACTCCCTCAGGATAGCGACGGCGCACGTTTGAGTAACCCGACACTCTTCGGAAATCCACGTAGCGCCGACAAACTCTCAAGGTGGACGAGGATGAAAGCGAGAGATCGGCTCGCGGATGCGGGCGGTACGGTACGGCACGACAAGGCACGACACGATGCATTCGGCGTAAATCGAATTTTTATATTCGCGCGGAACGATCAAAATTGCTGAAGAGCCGAAGCGACCGCTCGTTAGAAAAAGGGTAATCCCCATATCTTACGGACTTTATGTCTTTATATCGCGAAGACGACTCGCCCTACGGACGACTGCGCTTAATCCCCTCAATCCACTATCGGCTATAAAATAGCGGGGCAGGCCAATAAAAGTGCGAATGCATTAAAGCTGCGCGGGAGGTCCATATGCGACGATGAGAAGTCCCCCGTTTGCGCGGAAGGGGGAGGATCAGGACGCGAAGAAAGGGAGAGACAGGGGGGCATCCTTCACGGCCGCGGCATCTGCATACAAGGATGATAGCTTCGTAAATTACGGCGCTCATGGCGATGGCTCTCCGCTTCGCGCGCTGCACTCCGACGCACGTCGCTCTTGGTCACGACTGGAGCTGGCTGCCACGAAAACTTCTTCCTTCTCTCACTTCTCCTCCTTCACCTCCTCCTCGCGTGTGTGCCTCATCGCCGGTGTACCGCGGATAAACACGCATACACGTTGGTCCCGAGTTCCGTGTAAGGACAGGTCGCTTTACGGCCGCGCGGCGGAGATAACGAGTATGTAACGTCATAACTCCATACGGCAGTCTTTACACGTCAGGTGCGCGATGTGCATCGCATTTTTCGGCTCGATAATGCGGCCCTCGCAATCATTTGCATTCAAACGTGGACGCGATTTTCATACGAGGCAGCGAAGGTTGAAGAACGAACAGAGCAGAGGGATAAACTAATGTAGATAACATTAGACGCGTCAGATCTTCCCAAAGACGAGATTAATTTTGATACTGAATGAAAGTTTGAGATTAAAATATACCGGAGAATAATGAATCGTTTATTTTTCTCTGAGACTTAGATGCAATCGCTTAAGAAGAATCGTGACCAAAATGGAACAGCCAGAAGTTATTGCGATCGTCGCAGTTGGAAAGTTGCGTGATAACGGCATTTCCAATCATTCATCCGAATATGAAAATATAGGTAGTTTCCATAATCTTTCGAAGTTCCGCGCTCTTTATTTCCTTAAACTTTGCATATCGCGCGGCACCTTGATGCACTCGCGGCCGACTAAGTCATGAGCGAGAACTTTCCAAACGACCACTGGAACTTCGCTCGCACGTCGCCCCCGTGCTTCATCGTTGTTAGTTTGGTTAAACATGCGTTTCCCATACGAAGAACGGAATAAGTTGCAATCTTTGCAGCGCGGAAGAGCAGATTTACACGGAGGTGCAGATTTTATGGATAGTAGCGTCTCGTGTTTGGGGTATAAAATTAGCGTTAGTTAGAAACTTCAAACAATCGCGATAACGTTTGCAATACAGCGACTGCATTCGACCAAGCGACCATCTATATCGACAATAGAATCTTCTATTTAATAATTAACTTTTATTTAACTTATCTTTAAGAAATATCATTAAATTTCTCAAAATTATACTTTTAAGGCTCTTAATGTTCATTTTTTTTTGTTTAAATTATAGATGATATAGATGAAGTATCATATAAAAAAGAAAGAATTACTCTAATTGATATCCTGTAATATTTTCGAACTGATAAGGTGGATTGGTGACATGTAGTGGAAAGAGACACATGAAACGATTCAGTTTGGACATCTGGCTCGGCAAGATGAATCTAAAGATTACCTTGTCCATCAGACTGCTGGACCCTTCGCTACTTGCAGAGTCACGATGAACCTGTTCACTGAAATCTTTACCCCCACAGGATATATGGTAGCGAGAAAGTGTTTGTCCGATGACATGTGTAAAAATTATAAATTGATGCGTGGGAGCTCTCACCGGTCGAAAGGCGGGAAGAGAAAATGCGCGAAGCATAAGGCAGAGTTAAATAAATGATCCTTTCGAGCGTCGTTAAAATTTCTGCTTGATTGAATATCATGAATTAAGTGGGGTCTAAATGGCAAATCTAAAAGGCCCGAAGGGTAGAATATTTATCAAGCATAAATGGAGTTACATTTAGCCGGCGTTTGCACCCAACGAATGTTGGCAGAATTATTAAATCCTACTCTTGGGGTAAATCTTTTAAAAATGCATTAGCTTATTTCCATTACAATTCACTTTTGGAACTGTATTATCAATCGCGCGAGAGAAACACGTTCCGAACTCTTTACCATAAAAGACGCGCATAACGCGAAAAAAATGTTGCACGCGAGGGCAGATCAGATCTTTCCTTTTGGAGGAGCCTCGTTCCACGAAACTTTTGGGACCGGCCTTTGCCATCGTGCCATTCCGTATGAAATAGGAGGCGCGTATACGAGGCACCGGAGCGAGAAGAAGACGAAGAAAACGAGAACGAGAAGAAAGGAATATCAAAAAGAACTATTGATCGGGCCGGGATGAAAGGGTGTCCCACCCTTTTTTCGAAATCCGAGTGGCGCGCGGTGTATTCGTGCTCCTATCGTATCCCATATCTCCTCTCCGATGAGAGCAACAGTTACTACCACTATTGCCATCGCCGCGGGCCCGATCACCACGCACACGTACGGTTCACACGGAGAAGGAGGTGCAGCGCGCAAGGTACTTTCGTGCACAAACGTAGTTGGCTTTGCGAGAGAGCCCGCCTGCCATCTGCCCGATACGCAATCCGACTTAGCCTCTTCTCCCTCTCTTTTTTTTTTTACGTAATCCCAGTCGTTTTCCAATCTTGGACGACCCAGGGCCTTCATCCCGCCTTTCTGCCGGGGTTATAGGCGTGGATCCATTTAGCAACAGTCGTACCGGTCGCGCCGAAAAATCGGATTCGGGATTCCGAATTTCGACCTTCACCCCCTTCACGCAAATCTGGCCTGAGATGTGTCAACTCACAACTGAGTGTTTCGATTCAACAGTTTTGTACTTCTGTATTTGCCTTGCGGGCTTTCAATCGCCGAAAACCCCTTTTTTCTACGTGAATTCATAACGTTATAGTCTCGATATGCGGTTGAATGTTTGCAAACCTCTTTGATATTGAAGCACTAAAATATAGGCACACAGAGTATTGTATCTTTATTCTAAAAATAATTAAAAATATAGATTAAAACAAATGTTTATTGATATTCAAAATTGAAATGTATTTTATATATATATATATATATATATATATATATATATATATATAATATATTTCATATTTAATAGCGTAGATTAATTTACAAAATTATTTCTTTGATTTTTCTTCGTTAATTTAGCTATATTTAAAATATTGGTGAGATATGGTTGGATGAGATTTAGTCCTTTTAGATCGTTTAATTACAATGCCGAAAACCCCTTATTTATTCATAAAATAAGACGGATAATATAATAAATATTTTGTCGACAAAAAACTCAAATCATCATCTAAATTCGCTCTTTGAAGAATATATATGCCAATTAAAAACTCTTAAATTCCCTTGAGGTCTTTTTCCCGTCTTAGCACAGTGCCCTCTCAATTTCAAGATCTCGAAAAACTAACTTCCTGCGGGAAATTTTCCGTAATCTACTTGCGATATCTGCGACTACTATTTTAACCGAGAGTAATACAGTGTCGAGTTAGCAGTCACAGTGGGAATACCCGCTTCCTTAATGCACTTCCTGTCCTTACGACAGACTAAAGATCTTATCGAATAGGTTCGGAGCCGTATCTCACGCTTGCTTCCCCTCGTGCTTCATAGCCCTTACTCGCGAGACCTTCGGGCTAGTTCCGGCCATCCCTCCGTGTCCGCGAGACTCGTGGGGGGTATCCTTGGGAGGTAGGGAAATGGGGGAGAAGTTCTTGCTAAGGTTTCCTGCGGGCACCTTCAACCGCTCGCAAGCGGGGTGCATATCCGATTGTTGAAATCGCGGCGCGATCGATGATAACGCGTCAGCGCTAACTTTAGCCCTCGTCCGAGTAAAGTAGAAATTGGCTGATGGTCGTCATAGTGACGTCATTTTACACGACTTACAAAATAATATGAATAATAAAAATTTAATATTGTTTGATCTTTCCATTTTTACTATTGTTTATTAAAAATATATTTCTTGAATGTATGCAAGAACAATAATAGATTATTCTAATTTATTAATAAACGGAAGAGCATCATACAGGGATGTAACGTGACATTTGGTGACAGTGATTAATAATTTTAACTTTATAAATAAGAATGTAAAAAGCACTGAATTGGAAGTTTCATTGCCAAATCATACGTCACTAATCCATTTTAACGCAACAACGTCAATAATATTTCTTTCTTTACCGGTTGTGCGTCAACGCGCGACTGACATTAAGCAAGAAACGTCAGAGATCCTAGAAATAAGGATAGATATAAGAATATCAGACTTTGCTAAATTGGACTAATCTATGATGTTTGGAAATATTTTATACAACTACGTCATGTGATGAACGTCATATGATGAACGTCATATGAATGGAAATTAATTGCGCCCACTTTTAGATCAAAACGGGAAGAAATTGGGCGGTATTTTTTGGCGAATGACGCAAACGCGATATTAAAATAAACTTAATGTCAGATGTAGCGCATAAAATACATCTATAATCAGCGTAAGCGAAGCTTTTTAATTTTGCGAGGGACTTAATGCGCGACTTTGTATGCACGAAAATACAAGATAATTTTTTATACGTATTACAAAATTGAAATTTATATTAAAATAACAGGAGCATTTCGGCATCGCTATTTTACAACAGACAGCAAAGAGAACCTCCCAAGGCGCGGTGGTCCTTGATATCCTCGATCTGACAAGTGCTTCGAGCGTATGCCGTACTAATGATAAGTAACGAGCGCCTCAGAACAAAGGATTAAAATAAATTTTCGGCAGTCGACATTGCGCGGGAGGAGCTGCTTATTTTCTGGCGTTTACGGTCGCCGATGCTAATCTCGGAGGCCCTACGGGAGACCTTCGAGTACCGGCTTCTTCATAGGCTTACCATCTGACACCGGGCCTCTTCAGGAAGGAATCTGGTCTGCGTTTTCGGACTGAATTATGCTAATACCCTCCCTTCCCCACGACATCCGTGATTCACGTCGCCCTCTTTGCTGCCACGCGAATTGAAAGGGAAGAGAAAATGCTGTTTCTCATGGCGGTTCGCCGAAAATCTACTTAGCCTCCGCAACTTTTATTTTAAAAATCAATTGCAATAATACGAATTAAATATTAATTATTACCCATATTTACTTAAATGATATGTAAGGATTACCTTCGCAAATTTCTGCGTTCCACGTAGTAAAACTCTTTTACACATATTTACTTCACAATAATGTAATGTCAACAATTGCTTTAATTATAAACAATTAAAAATGTTCTTCGTTTATTAATTCAAGGTTGCAAGCAGATAATTTTTTCCTCAATTAGCAACTTCGGTGTAATTTTTAAGAGAGCGATACGTAATCTTAAATTTGATACGTAATTATTAATATATATAATTTTATTCTAATTGTAACAATTATAATTATAATTCTGAAATGACGTGAGACTAACAGTCCGATCACGTTAATATGTAGAATTTTTTCGTATCAAGCATGAAAGAGATGCATGTCGCGTATTATATAGTTCAACTTTAAATTTGCCTTCACAAAACATATAATATTGCCTTTAGGATGCTCGCGTGGCCATCAAGAAAAAGATGTTGTGGCGAACAGCAGTGGTCGGCGGGCATAACTACAAACCATCGTTCCATGTTCCGCGTTTTGTGTAATGTATCGGATGCGTAGGCACGCACGAAAAAGCGAAAGGTGTGTGACTTCGAGTCGAGACGAATATTGA
Source organism: Cephalotes varians (assembly GCA_037157785.1). Lineage (NCBI taxonomy): Eukaryota > Metazoa > Arthropoda > Insecta > Hymenoptera > Formicidae > Cephalotes > Cephalotes varians. The sequence goes on from JANQDE010000056.1 coordinate 154,709, forward strand.
TATTTGGGACTCACCTCCCGTCTTTTCTCCCAATTCCGCACGTGAGCCATGTGCCTTTTTTTTTACGTCATCTGCAGGCGAGAAAAGTGAATGCACCATGCGCGCGTGTATTCTTATAACATATCCCAGTGTGGTTCTCATAAAGAAAAAAGAAAACGAGGAAAAAAATGGCACAGATGTAATATAATTTCTATGTTCGTAATATAATTTCTATAAGAAATATCCAATTATATCCGACTGCAATAAATACTTTCAATCTTAATTCAATGCGGTCACGGACGTTTCGTGATACGTTAAAAATATATGAAGGCTGACCTCTTTGAAGGAATCGCGTTCTATTATTATTAGAGTGTTTGAAGTTTCGAGGGACGATATGTATAGTTTATGAGAGATATGCAATCAAAATTTAATTAGGAAGCTATATTTAATTCGGGAAGCTACATTCCCGTTAGCGATGTTATTGAGAGAGAGAGAGAGAGAGAGAGAGAGAGAGAGAGAGAGAGAGAGAGAGGGAAAGAAAAAGAATTCGATGTATCACTGTTTCACTAGAGACGCTTATTAAAAGTTCACCCTTAGAACGTTTTAATACATGACTAAATTACTTATTATTCAAAGACGCAATTAAATTGCGGATTTACATATCTATTACGGCGCGGGTCGTTGAGATTGCCCTACTTGCGTCTATACATAAATGCAGGAACATGATGGATGACACGAAATAAAGCGCGGAGTCGCCCTCAAGACAGAAGTAATTCAATTTTGCTCGGTGCAGGGCAGTTAATTTCCATATTAACACGGTTAAACGGGATTTGACTCGAGAGTTTGACGTTACGAAGATCGTTAGATCGGAAAAATTTGTCTTATCACGGTCACTCGTCGGATTTCGGTCTCCTGCGAGCGAGTAGAAAGAGCGGAAGTCGCATTGTAAGGCGCGTATAAAGCAGTAAGCAGCTTCTTCTATCGATTTCCGCTTTCAATCTGCGGACAATGCATCAATAAGGGCGAAGTGTGCCGCGAGCAAAGATAACTTCGCTGAACTTCGCATGCTCGCCCGTTCAATCTTCTCTCCTGTGCGATATCGGCGTCGATATTGCGCGCACAAATGCAACCACTTACACGCACACACATACACACACACATACACGCGCGCGCGCAAATAAACTCGCGATCGAACTCTTTAAATATACAGACGCAGAATGCACCCAATTTAGCGAATGGAATCCTCGCGTAATAAGAAGTCACCGGTCGCAAAAGCCGAAGTACTCTTTTTCTGCGAGAGACGATATCGTTTCGATTTTGATGGCGGCCACTTATTGAAAGCGAAATTGTCAACTATCGAAGATTTTCATCAATCACAAAAGGCTGGCGGTCCATGAGTTCCGGTCGGAGAAAAGGGCTGCCTTATCCGCGGTCCAATCTCCATTAGGCCGACTGTTATTGCGATTTTTGCGAACTGTCCGACATTCGGCTGTGGCAGTCGATCGAGCGGCATGAAAGAACTGCACAGACGCGAGTGGGGGGTACAACATTAATGTGTTCGTTGACATTGTGTTTATCCTGGCGTGTACACTGACGAGCTAGGGGGTAAGCGAGAGGAAGGGCGAGAGAGATGAAGCAGCACCGGCTTTACTGGGATAATTGAAACAGGCAGCCGCTCAGAACGCCAAAAATAAACAAAGCAAAATGTATTTCAACCGTACTAATTTAAATAACTTTCCGGCTATTGTTCTTCCGATTTGATTTCCAACTTACGGTAGCCATTTCTAATTAATGATAATCAGTAATATATTTATTTGTATTAATAATTATGGAGTTCCAAAGTTGATTTAGAGTTAATTATGGAATTATCGCGAATTGAGAAAAAGTGTTTCCTTTTTAATAATGATGGCACATAAAATACTTATAAATTTATAAATTTTCTAAATATTTCGTTCTAAAAGGATCAATATACTGAATCCTCGAAGTGACTAGGAAGCTAAAATTCATACCAAAATGATATCGCAAAATCGAGCTCTGGATGCAACCGAACTGAGAGTCAATACGGGACAATCGAAGAAGGGGAAACGCAGAACGCAGGTTTTGCTCTGGTCCGGTGGAAGCAAGAAAGGGGCCAACGTCCCCCTCTCATGGATGATAGATGTCGGGGCCTTTCAAGTTCGTGGCGTACGGCCCCCTTCCGTCCCGTCCTGTGATTACCTAATACGACAACGTCGAAAGGGGGTTCGGTGGACTCGAAACGATCGTTCTCGTCGTGTGCAGGCGAGAAGAGACAGAGGGGTAGATTCGATGTTACCAAACCATAAACGCGATCGAGTCGGCTACCGGAGTTTTCTCGGAACATCCCCGAACCGCTACATTCTGAAAACTCGTTCGCGCCCTGTTCTTTTTCTCCTCTCTTCCCTCTCTCACGAAGCAAGTCCTTGCCGAACGACATACGGCTGCCCGGGGATCGCGCGTCGCTCGCGATGAATGGCGGATCCGCGACTAAAAAAAAAAAAAACGCATGCACGCACACCGAGAGGGTAACCCCTTTAATCTGTCACTGTGCACTGCGACTCGCGCCGACTCGTGCAAGGAGAGAAAGGATACGCCTGGGATCGCCTTTTCCGGTGGGGCTTCTCCGGGCAATGAAATTACCGGGCTGCCACTCAAATTGGCCCGACCAGCGAACAATCGGGCCTATTACGTGGCATTTGTCAGCACGGCGCTGCTGTCACCGTGCGCAGCGAAGGCCCGTCTCGCGTTACACGTTTTTCTTTCGGCCTTCGCGAAAGGGGTTGGCGAGACGAGGGGCCCCGCGGGGATCCGCGGTGTTTAGGCAGGCAACAATGTGGCGTTCTTGCACAACGAAAAACAGGCACGATCGCCACCTGTCGCGACGCATGACACCGCGGTAGAAGCAGCCTTGCAGCAGCGTGGAGGAGGTAGATCGAGAATGTTGCGTAAATTAAGGCAGACACACGTGTTGTAGATTGATTAATGATTGATGTGGGAATGAGGGGGTTGCGAAGACAGAGAGATAATTGAAAAAAAAAAACGAGTGCAAGCGATCGAACGCAAACGTGTTCTGGCCACATTGCAAAGAGTCTACACTGTTGTGAAAATTTATAAGAAGAAAGTTCAGAACACATTTGAGCATGTTAAAAATCCAATTTGGAGATTCAACGAAATCTGTCACTTTTGACAGCATTTAATGTGATAAATTATATATTATTGTATATTATATCCTGAAGAAGAGTCGTCTCGTTAGGATTCGTCCAACTTATGAATATCTCGAGATAGGTTTGAATTCGCAGGTTCATTTGTCTTTGTCGTCGGCGAAGTCTCGAGGAAAATGGCGGAAGACAAACTTCCCTTTGGCCCAACCGATCCGCGCGATCGCATCGTTTTAAACGAACAGGAGACGCAAGTTGGTATCGACCGTTCGGTTTCGCAGACGGCCAGCTGCGAGACCCTTGTTGCCTCGATATTTGACGATAAATATGGGCGGTTTCGCTTGGCAGCGACAGGTTTAAGAGGCTTTTAAGAACGCTTCGCCGATCGTTCCGCGATCTTTCTCCACCTACTCCTCACCGTTCGCTCTTTTTGTCTCCCTCCGCTCTTCCTCCTCCGAAGATCGCAACAAAGATTCGATGAATGAAGAGTATCTACAACCTGCTTCTCCCCGCTCATATATATCCCGAGGAATAATACGTAAAGATCTTCGAAGCACGAAAAGTTGAAACGAAATCGAACGTTTACTTCGGAAGGAAAGATCACATTGTATGCAAAAGTCATTTAGTTAGATCAAATATATGTTTCGATTTAATTGTGCAAATGCAAGCGATTTTCCGATGACGTGCTCTTGAGAAAGAAATCGTAGTTAGATGGAAGCGAATTCAAGACGATCGAGTTGGGGAATTAAAATCGTAAAAGTTATGAGAGCCCGTTAACGATCTCGTTGAATTTCATTAATTTATACTGGATCACTGTTTCCATACAAAGTAGAAGACATTCTTTGCAAATGTATTTGATTTATAACTCTGTAAAATGTGATTGTGTGCGATTCGAAAGTTTTGCCTTTAATAAATGGAACTTGGACGTTCGCGAAGTACGGAACGGTCCAATTATATTCCGCCCCTCTTATGTACGCTTTGTTATAAACTCGGTCCATATTTTTTATCAGTTCTGATAAGCACTTATCGTTAAACGACGCGGAACTTTGGAGGCGTGCCCGATAACTCCGAAGTTTAAGCTCGGGAGAAGCACGGAAGTCAGAATCACTTCGCACTACGCGCCGTTTCGAGCCGTTTGGACAACGGCGAATCGTTTCTCCAGGGCCGGGATATTTCATCGAGCGTAAAGAAAAGCTGTTGAAATAACGTTCGCCGAGCTAATCGAAGCGGGCAGCCGTCGTAAAAACTTCGCGGACTTTTAGATATTAAAAGATATAGATTTGTGAACTAATTGACAATTGGAATAAATTAGAGAGAAACGCGCGAATTGCAATTAAATATTTCTATTTTTTTACAAAGAAATTGATATATATCATTATTAAATACATATATTCTTCGGGAAATGTTTAATTAAAAAAAATTTATTCATTTCCGTTTTCTTATCAGAAAAATGAAATATCTAATAAATCAACATGTTTCCTCTTTTCCATGTAAAATATATTAGCATAATCTATTTCTCGTTCGCTTAATGCATTTTGTCACAGACGACTTCCTTTAATAATGACATTATATACGTACATAGACAGTCGAGTGTACACAGTCGATATTAAAAGTTCATGCAAAATGGTATTAAGGATGTCGTATATCGGCCTGCGCCACATCATTGAACATCAATAAATTTGATGTTTAAAAAGTCGAACGGTCCACGCTAATATCCTCGTGTTTGCCCTATTCGATCTCACCCTCGAATATCTATCTTTTTCTCTCTCTTCAGAACTTTTTTCCTTGCTTCTTGTCCGACGTTAACTGGGCGGCAAGAGTGACCCACGACCGATTATTGGATCCTTCTTTGACCGCAGACTTTACCCTCTCAACGAAATATGCTCGTATCAGCACGCACGAACTCTCTTATTGACCGTATCTTTCTTTCTTTCCGTCTTCTGTCATGATTGTCCTCGGTGGACAGCTCGTAATATACCTTTATATGGCGCGAGTAAGCGTCTGACGACGACACAATGAGGAGACTCGACTATTGATGCCGCCTAATCCTCTATCGGCTATTGCATACGACATATAGCGTTTTAGTTATACGACAAATTCTAGAATAAAAAAAATAGTCTTGTATTTAAAAAAAATGTATCTTCTCTCTTAAATTAAGAAAATATTCTAAAATGACATTTTAATACAAATAACATTAATATTAATATAATCTTTCTCTTATACAAATTTTTTTAAAATAAGACTCAAATAATTTAAATATTGATTTATTTATAATAGAAAGCAGAATATTTTGATATAGAAAAAAATGACCATAAAATAGACGGATTCGATTATATTGATGGCGGGAAATAAGATCCAGAAAGATTATTTTATAAAAAAAAAAAAAAAACAAGCTTGATAGATTACGCTGATGTTCGCGTCTTGAAAAGATTCGATTAAGGGTCTGATTGCTATCCGAAAAACCTCAAAGAGTTTCTTCAGTTGGATCAGCGTAATATCGTTCGGCGCGTTCGGAGCGGAGTGTTACTCTCTCGAAAAGGGTTCGTTCATTTCTTTTATCGGGCTTGAGAGCAGTTAGATTGCCAGGACAAGCGATTTCGAGGAGTAATTCCGATTAGAGGGAGAAGGGAGGATGGAAACGGGCGGTGACTCTTCAGTTAGGAATTTCGAAGGGTGTCTAATTGCTTCAAAACTTGTCACGCGGCTTCGATCCCGCGATGCTCAGTTGGAGTCCTGCGTGATTAATGGAACTTTCAAAAAAGGACGCACTTATCTCGATCCCTTCTATGAACCGAAGAAGCCTGCCTCCATAATGCGTTTTCCCGGTGATCTGGATCGACCGTCTGTCATACGGTGACACGAGCGACTCGAATCATGTATATGGCCTCTCAAACGAATCCCGAACCTGTCATTAGCTTCTGTCTGCCAGAACGAACCCGTCTCCACGGTTACAGAGATAATTATGAAACGGATTCTCCTGCTATTGGTTTTGAACGATAAGTATTTTCGCGTCGATTAGGCCGTTAACGATCAATCACTATTTTCAAACCTTTTCAAGTTAAGTATAATTGATAGCTTCTCCTGTTATATACCGTGACCTAAATTCATCAAATTTTTTATATCATGAATTTAGAATGTACTTTTCTTGGAAAAAATAAATCAATAAATTATTGCTGTGTTTTTTCTTTCTTTTTCGAATTTTAATATATTGAATAACTTATATAACGTTTATTTTCATTACGTTCTTTCAGCAAAAGTATTATATATACTCACTTTCACTTTGCGCATTGCGCATTGCGTAGAAATGTTCGAGAGAGCATAATCCAACTTTATTGTTGGAATCATCTAATTAAATAAAACAGTGCATCATTTGCAATTCAATCGGCGGAGAAAGAAAAGTTGGATATGTTTCCTAGCTTACCGTAAATCTCGACATTATTGCGATGACAAGCAATAAATAACGCGAGGGAAAAAGTGACATAGTCGACATTTTAATAATTCATTTAGGAACTTGGATACTTTCATGCATTCGATCTAAGTCAATATTATATGATACAATCAATTCGTTCTGTCAAAAAACACGACCACCTGACTACTTGCTTCGTGTGGCCGCAAATTCTTTTTTTCTCACTTACTAACTAGATATACTTTTCTCTTCTTTTTAATAAAATAGCAAGAAACTTCGATATACAGGGATGTTACTGAATTCCATCTATTGTTCTTTCAATAAACAACGCGTTAAATATCAATGATTTTTGCGATTTTTGCGATCGTTACATATTTGAAATGTCTTCCTCTTGAGAAAATTTAGCGAACAAATTCGCGTATCAACAAACACTAGATTTCTGTTTATCTGTCTTTTTCTTTATTCCATAACTACGTGATTATAAAGTTTAATGTATATTGACGTTTTTGTATGATACAAAAAAATTAGGAAATATTTTAGTCTAATAAGGGGACACTAAAAGAACCTATGCTGCTTCAAGACATGATACGAGCGAACATCTGTCACGCTCGAGTCGGAACGTTGCTCCGCATGAGCGGCGTAAATGTGTTTGTCATATTTCCAGGCACTCGAGTGTTGTAGCGGTGCTCCAAGGAATTAGGGGAGCGCTTATTCAAACACGCGCGGTTAAAAGTATCCGCGTTCTCCCCTCTCGTACGTATTATCTCGGCACGTCTATTGGCAGCTTTGTACATGCCGCTGATGAGTTACACCATACCGAGGAGGAAAGCTACGTGCACGTCCCTTCTAGTCAAAGAAAGAAGCATCATGGTGCGCTTATGGGAACGCAGTTACGCGTGAAAAATCGGCGTCGATGTGTCGGAGGCAAACTATACGAAGCTCCCAATTGCTGTGTAAATACGTTTGTGACTTTGCAAGTAGAAAGCTTTAACTATATTTTTTGAAGCAATTAATTTTTAGCATAATAACGATATTATAAAAAATAAAATATCAAATTTCATTTTAAATGGTCTTTTTTGTGTCATTCTCTATTAGCCCGTTATTTTTCAACTAAAAGAATTATTTTATCAGTTATCAATTTTATGTAATTCAATAACGTTTAAGTCAGTAATTTTAACCTGTTATAGATGGAATTAGATCATCGAGAATTAAGATACTTGAGAAACGAATTTTGATTAAATCGCAAGTCTGTCGTCGATAGTTAACAGCACGAGGTTAAATAGATGTATCGCGCGAAATACGAAGTACTTCGTATTGCTATTCCGTTTCCATTCGTCGTCTTTCACCGAGTGCCAAGATAGACGTTGCGTGCCTCCGTGATTTCAACTATCTAAACGGATATTGAGAGTACGCGCATCTGTTCACGCGTGTGTGCACTCCGACGTGCGCGACGTGCGTGCACCAACCACACATAAGTGATGCATTAACACATACACGCGCAACCGAGTGATATTGAGATGTGCTAAGAGAAGATGAAGGATCAGACGGAATGACATTCAACAAGGACAGAAAGGGTTGTCACACATCGAGACTATCGACTATGTTGAAATCATAATGTCGGCCGCCACCTTTTTGAATAAAAGCTTAATTTTGGAGTAGATCAATTATATTTTGCGTAGATTGTTAAATAGATGTATGAAATGCATAACTGTAAGGATTTACTAATATCTACACAACCAATATGTTGTGCTATATTAACTATTTTAATTACTATCATTAATTACTACATTAAGAGAGTATTTTAGTGTGATCGATAAAAAATCAATTTTTTTGCATATTCTTAATTGGGATCTTGAAAAATGAAAATAAAAATAATCTTGATGATTTTGAAATTACTCACTATCCATCTCGTAATTGCATGAGAAACTTTAAACGCGTTTTTTTCGTTTTTTAAACAACATTTTTCAAGTAGGGCATGTGTTTTTCTCACAAACTACTGGATCGATCGACTCGCAGTTTCGCACACATATAACGTACATATTAGACTATCGTTTGACTCTCCAACTTTTCGATCTCTTTAAAATTACTATTTTTCCAGTCCGCGAGAAATGAATATTTTTTAGTAAAAATCAGAGTACTTCTTTTTCAAGCGTCGCCATTTTGTCTTTTTTTTTCAAATTATTTATTAGAGGGCCGAATAATAATCACAATCGTAAAAAATAAAAATAAAAAAAAATTCGTTTATTTCCGATGACGAAGATGGCGGCAATTACTACGCTTGATAAGAAAGTTATTTCGCGACCTGTGCGTCCATCTGTCTTGTACAATTTAAAAAAAACTTTGCAAAAATTTGAGGTATTATTTCAATGTGAATAAATGCGAGTACAAAACACTAGCTCTGTAGATTTAAACATTTTAATAAATTAAATTCCAAAAAACCTTGAAAACGAGTACTTACATTAGAATACCCCCTTAGTTTCCCATGCCTCTGTTATGTGTTATTTAATAAATAAATATAAAAGATATTAAAGTATAATATTTTCAAAAAATAGATAATTATGTTGCAAACGGAAACACTTTGTTCAATAGAGCCGATTGCAGCAGATAAACTATCCCAAACGCGCGAGAATGGCTGTTTAGGATGGTGAGAGAAATTCTTGACACGTAGCCGAGAGTATAGCGGATGGCATAAGAGTAACAGCGTATACGGAGTATCACGAGGGTCGTGATGTAGGGGATTAGCAATTTCTCCAAGTGCGTCTGTGTAATGTCTCTGGGGTATCGTATTGGCTCACGATACCAATCGTCCGAGCCATCGATCACCTTTCTGCCGTGGAAACGGAGCGAGAATCTCTCTTTCGATTTCTCGGTGGTTACGGGATGTTCATATCTCTCGAGATATACATACATATGTATGTATATAAAATGTGGCTCGCGTTTTATTTCCATTTCTAACCCAGCCAAAATCAATTAATTTTAATCAATTTTAAACTTTTAAAGTTTAGTCTGCTTCGATGTTTATTTTTGACAATTGTAACTTAAGACGAATAAGATAAATTAATGAAGGTAAACAAGACGATAAGATAAACTGTGTCAATGAGATCGCAGTCAAATCGACCGAAAATAATAAAAATCGCAATAACGTGGAGCAAAAAAAGTAACAGGAAATAGGAAAAGATTGGACCTATTTATAAAATTATTCTAAATATCGCGTTGTTTGGTCAGATAACTTTCCGGCATAACGTCACTTAACGCGCGAGATCGCGCATAAAATGTTTTCTGCCTCGCGTGTGTTCAAAGCCCATCTGGAACTGTTTGTGTTAGGAAGTGTCGTGTTTCGGGTGTTCCATCTGGGCCCTGCTGGGCCAAGGATCATAACGAACTCCGTGGAACGCGTAACTCATATGCAACTTGTGTACACATTGTGACACGCGGCCATCTCGCGTTTTCTGTAATATTGCCATCGCCGCCTTTTAACATATCGATTTCGTCTTTACGAACAATATGTAGTTCCGTCGGAAAAGCAAACGCGTGCAATCGAGACGACGCGAGCCATTAGTTTTTTCGACAAACCGATGAGTTTGATTAAAATAACATCACGTCGTATCATATTCCATGTTGGAGAGAGAACGGAGATGTGAAACGGAATTAACCTAATTAATTTCTAAATGGAGTATCTTAGTACTCGAGTACTCTACGTATACGACACTCTCGGCATTACAAACTCTATTTCATCAAACTTGCGCTTCCTATGTTTGAAAACTATATCAGATGGTCCGGTCGATTAATAAGGAAAGCTTTCGATTTTCGAAAGTAGAACGACTCACTCTATCGCTTCCAGAATTTTTCCAGCGTCCCTCATAGAGTTCATGACGCGACCCTTTTTCTTTTTCCGGAGTTGGAACGTGCCGAGTGTCGCTAGATCCTATCCGGATTTATAATAGCATGTATTATCGATGAATCTGTTTCAAGATGCGATTGTTCCTCGTCACGTAACACTTATTTCGGCTTCAAATCCACTTTCCCTTTTTTCGCTTGAATGTATCGGCATGTGTTATGCGTGTGCCGCGTATTGACCATAAATGGACCATTGGAATTATTTAGGGCGAACAGATGAGAGAGATCTCGCGGTCTCGAGGCGGCGTCTGTCGCGTTTATTCGTGAGCTGCCCAAAAACGACTGAATCGTTTCACTCTCGGCGCATGCATTGTCCTGCGCGCGAGAGAGATTTGCATTTTGGTCCCAAACAATCCTGACTGAAAGTCCCCGACGGGCACAAAGCCTATTTGCATGGTCTTTTCTTGGATGCCAGACACTCGGTATCCTCACGGGGTGACTGGTTTCTTTTTATCTTCTTGGCAGGATCTGGTAGGCAACTGGCTAGTGAAAAGGACATCGGCGTCCTGTCGTTAGCGAGGATGTTTGGATTACGGGTCGACGATCCTAATTTCTTTTTCGTTGAGGACAATTAGCCCCTTTTAACCTTTTAACATGATACTGACGTTGGTACAGGGAATGGGTCCGAGGGATAGATATTTACCTGGGCCATGGAAAATTGGAAAAACAAACAGGTTAGACGAGGATCTGTAGACCGGACTTATACGAGAAGAATTGAATTGTCAATGACCAATGGGCTGAACCGACCATGGCGATTTCAGATGCCTGAAATGCCTGCGTGGAATAGTAGAGCAGTTTTTCACGATATTATACTTATTATCATTTCATTCGTGTTTGTTTGTTTTAAACTTTTAAGCAGTTTTCGTTAGTTAAAATCCGATTAACTTTTTTGAAACTATTTTGGAACTATTAAGATTTCAACCTTTTGTTAAAAATTGACTAATTGATGTTTTTATTTAGATAGAATTTCACACTTAACACACACACACACATTTTGGTACGATATTGATAACTGATAGTTAAATATACTTAATACAACTCCATTTTTTCTCTATAAATAGTTAATCGTTATTTAATGAACATATAATTATTATTTTAGATTTGATTAGATAGAATTTTACTTGTATATTTAAGATTTATTAGATTTAACACATTTCTTTTATATTATACTAATAATATACTAAGAATGTATAAATAGATATAATATATTTTTAAATATAACGTTAATATTATCACATAAAAAAATATCTCATTTAATTATTTCACATTAAATTTTTATCCGTGATTTAAACGTTTTTTTAAACGTAGAAAAAAAATTATAAAAGATTTTTTTATTTGCATAGGAAGTTTTCTTGGGATTTCATGGAAATTGATTTCACGTAACATGAGGAGGAGAATGGTCATTAAGAATACTATTGTAAATATCATTGGGGCCCGAGTTCTCGAAAAAAATCTACTGTCGGAAAAACGTTTAGCATCGTGTGACATTGATGAGGACTCAACGGTTGGATCTTGGACGCCATTTGTCTCGGAAGCCGGAAAATTGGTTTCATAAACATAGGGTGCTGTCCGTCGAGAGCGTTCTGCATCGGTCGTCTTTCATGACGATCTTTCAAATAAGACGCGGGTGCGAGGGACGGCTGCATAAACATAAGACTTTTTCCGCTTGACGTGTCGACAAAATGCGAACAGACGAGCCGTTCAAAAACCAATGGGATGCTAAACTAGCTTTGAGGAAAAAATCCGTGCCCAAGCCAGCGCGGTGTAATAACGGGTATGCGCTTTCTCCATCTTCGGTCATCGATGCTCGTATTTCTGAAGGTAATCCCACCGTCCTAAATCTCTTTTCAATCTTGCGAAATAATAAAATTACAAAGATGACCGAGCAATATCATTCTCGCGTATCGAGAAAATTACTATCCTACTCGCAATTCAATCGGAGAATCCTAGTCGCGCCGAGATATCACAGAGTCTCGAGTTTTCTCGCTCGAAATCGATTTCTGCGATCTACGCGAAAGCCGACGCGTGCAAGCGTATGAATGCGAATTTTATATAGCGCGCTTTATAACACCAATTTATTCTGTCTGCGAGAATTCTTCTGGCGAATATTTTATTCTCTCTGTCTCTCTCTGTTACTATTCACAGAGTATATTAAATTTATATACAGTAAACTATGTCGCTATATATATATATATATATATATATATATATATATATAAATGATTGATTGTTAATTGCCACATTATCGACTGAATAGCTGTCTCGGACAGAATTAATAATTAATTAATGTTGCGCAACACAATGTTAAAAATTATATCAAGATTTCTGCAGACGCCTGGACTGCCGGGAGACGCATCCGGCTTGCATTAACGCGCGATATTAATATAAATGCGCTTTGCCTAAGTAAGAGAGCTTCTAGCGCACAATGCGTGGGATGAATCTCGTGAGAAAGGATACCGGCCGCGTATAGAACCGGTTTCGCAATTATCCCTAGAGCTTTCCAACCGCTAAGTGATTTTTAATTCGTCGGATAGTCTCGTTTCAGCAAATGCGCCGTTCTGTACGCGATGATTTTTCATAAAACCGCGACGTTTCTCGAGAGATTGTTCTCGCGTGCGCATTTTATCCGCGCACTGTAATGATACGTTTTCTCAACGATATGGCCGATTATCCGCATTATCCGTGGTACTTCGTGATTTCGCGCGTACTCCCCGCTTCGTTCTGCCAATAAAGCCGTTCTTGCAAATACGTCTCATGATCGTATATCGGGATAAATGATACGTACTATACTTAATGGTTTCCGCGAGACTGTAATTTACGCGCGAGTCTTTCGATAATGCGAGATATCTGCAATCAGAAACTACAAATCGATAGCGAACATTTGAAATGTATGTACCTACATGTGCATTAATTCAATAAGCCGTTTAATAATCTACGGATTTCAACAAATATGTATGTGTATGTATGTATGTGTAATATTGATATAAATTCTTTTTTTTTTTAATTTAAGTATATTCTGTAACTTTCTAATTATATAGCCAGAAATTTTCATGTCATAAATTAAATATAAAAAAATTAGAATAATAATCACTCTCTCTCTTTCTCTCTCTCTCTCTCTCTCTCTCTCTCTCTCTCTGTCTCTCTCTCTCTCTCTCTCTCTCTTCAAACAATCCTTTCAATTCACTGCGGCTAAGCTTTGGAACAGATTTTCATCTATTATACATAAATCGCGAGCCCGGACCGAATTTAAGCACGAATTATGCCTCTATGCGCACTTACTCCTAGAAATATAGCTGCATTATATGATTCTTTTGTTGCTAACTGTTATCTGTGCAGTAGTTTTTCTTTTTCTTCGAGCTACTCATTTGCACGTATAATTCTCATACTTTTTTTTATTTTGTCATGTTTTATCTTTTGTTTTTTGTATATTGGTTTTGCGCTTAAGGGAATCCCAAAGCGTGTAATAAACGAGATGAGAATGAGAGAATACTTCTTTCTCTCTTTTTTTTTTTGAACAGATGCTTCAGTAAATTTTCTCATCTATTTTCATGTTTCATCACTCGTTCTGCTTTAATCCAAAACTCGTTAACGAAAATACAGGACATTCGTGTTACGCTTGTTTTCTCAAAGGTCTACGATACAACGGAAGCACGCTAAGAAAGGGGTTGAACCGTAACTATTCCTAACCCTTGGAAGATCTCTGATCGGCGGGTTAACCGTATGCCGAATATTAACGGCCGATCCCATTCGTGGTAGAAATCACCGCCCCTTATGAAGTCAATTTGTAAACAAGAGAGAATCGGGGATCCTGCGAGATGAGTCGCCGATGGAATTGGGGACAGATGTCCTGGAACAGGTTGTAAGCCCGATAGGATTTTCGTCCTTCAAGGTTACGCGAGCGCCGTGTTCGTTCTCCGGTTTATCCGTCGCCTTCCGTATGTCGCGACAGGTATAGGGTTGAAAAACCGGCATTCCCCCGTCTAGTGTTTACATATATTCTCATATGTTCTTATATGTTGAGGACCCTTTCGCTCGCAAGCCAGATTTTTTACGGTTGCCTTTTAATTTGGAACATCCGTCGATTCTCTCGTTAAACAAAGATTAGTCATGTCATTACTACATTCTACGGGTTTCTCGTTTCCTGTTCTAAACGTTGATGCGCGCATCACAATGGTCGATTAAAACTACGATCAAAAAACTAATTTGGACAATTTAATTATCCGAGAGATTTGCATTTTTTATAAATTTTTAATTAATGTCAAAGATAAAATCAAGGAAAAATTAAAATTTATATATAGAATGAAAATGTTATGATTTGCTCACACACGACGAGAAATTATTCTTTTAAATAATTGTCAGTTATCTCTACGTTTTAATGTTAATTATTAAAACAAGTTAATTTTATATTTAAGTAAATGTACTTACGGAATACACTGATAATATTATTGATTTGTATCGTCTCTAAAAGAACAGTGTACATACCTGAAACAAAAAAAAAAAAACGATCGATTAAAACAACATGTAATTGACATTGATTTCTTATCATAATATTAAAATAATAATTTAATAATAATAATAATAACTTAATAAATAACTTAATGAGTATTAAAAATATTCTTTTGTGTTTTATATTTTATGAAATTATTTAATTATTAACTTTAATAACTATTTTCATAATCTAAGATTTTTAGATATTTGTGAATAGTTTTATGTCGCAATGTTGTTGATATATATATATATATATATATATATATATATATATATAACTAATACTGGTAGAAGAGAATTTGTGCTTTCCAAATTGTAATACGGGATTCTACATTCAATATAATTACGCTATTTCACCATAATAAGCCGAATGCAATAAAGCCCAAACAACGATTAATTAAATACAAGGGACTAATTCTCTGCCAACAAACGCATATATGCATACAATAATATCAAGTTCGTGTTACGGTAGAACAGGCAGAGAAATAGAACTGTTTAAAATAAATTATTGTTAAATGCACATAGTCATACATATCGTAATAATAATTAACTGCTACATTTTAACGTACACACTCGCGAGGAATTATGATAAAGAGACACATCGTGGTTCAGTTTGTTAACAGTTCGAAATGTGACGATGATTTATATTTTAATCGAGTGCTGTCGATCAAACTGCACCGACTTCCATTTCGCGTCTTTTAATTCACTTTGTAATTAAGCGCTCGCGCGCCATGTTTCCGCACATTTAAAACTTTACGGCGACTGAAATGGCGAAGTTCGGAATGGCGCGCTGCACGCTACCCTTCTATCTTAAGCATCATTAAATTTAAGGGTATTTAAGGGGCGATGCATGTTCAGGCGGGAAACTTTAAACTTTCTTTTTCTTTACGCGGATGACTTCCGCCACCCCCACGATGTCACCATCAATCTTGGGGTAGGCGAATGGTGAGTACGGGGGTGTACAGAGCGCTAGAACCTCTCTCGCTATAGTTCACCCTATCAAATAGTTGCCTGAGGTATCCTTGACTCGCGAGGTGACGTGTGTACATTCTTACGAGGGCCACCCGATACGCTTAGATTAAAACACCCTCGGTAATATCAACTCTCGGCTGTTATTACGTTCTGCGAGGGACATTCCGTCGACTAAATAAAAAAGATCCAAGCTGATGCACAGCAAGTGCACAGGAGGCGACACGATCTCGAGACCGGCAAGAGACGATGGAAGGGAGAAACGTCATCAATTGATTACTCATGCTATAACGCGTGTGACGAAAATGATGAATTAAAAGCAGGGATTTAAGTCGGAATAAAATTTTAGTTTATTTACATTTTTTAATAGCATAAATAGGAAGAAATACACATTATCGCATATATGTACGTGATCTCGCTAGCGTAATATCGCTTTTCCGCTTTCTGATAAAGTGTAAATTATTTACGTGAACATCCTCGCACAGCATTAATTTGTTAGCGAATTCAATTTTAATCGATGCACAAAGCGCGTCAGGCGAAATGCGAACGTCTTCTTAATCGATCGCTTCAATCGAGCGTAAATTTCGCACGGTCTGCAGTTTTGGCCTTAGTAGTCACGTCGATATTAATGATCGGCCCCGGTATTACAAATACTCAGTCCTTCCACTATCTCCGCAGGCGGCGGCGGGGGTTCCGGAGTTACAACTCCATGTAATTATCTGCAGGGAGGGTGAATGCTAATGGGAAGAAGAGAGACGGTTGAAGACGCGCGGGTGAAGGCCAAAGCCGGATCATCCGTCGGCGAAATACCATCTCCTCCTAGCCTGACCTGACCTTACGAGAACAGCCAGTCAAGAACCTTCTTCTCCTTGCCTCCATCTCGCGCGCCGTAACGCCGCGTCTAAGAGCGGTTCTCTTAGCCTCCCACGCGCGAACGAATGAGCGAGCGAGCGAGCGATCCCAACTTCGGCGATTGCCATGGCACAATGCACCTGCACGTGCATCGCACCGAGAACTTCGAGAGCATCTCACGAGCGGCCGTGTATAGCAGGTGACTGCCGGCACGTACATAAGTTATTCGCATTGAAATACCTCTTGGAAACGGTCTTGAAAGAATAATGAGCGCCATTGAGGGGGATTAAAGTGACCCGGGTCGGTTATGTATCTGCATATACGACGGAATTGAATTCACCCGAGATACAGACAGTCCCGTGCGAGGAAATTACAAATTTTTCCGCGTACGTGGATGTGGGGAGGGGTTAGAATTTCATCATTCCCTCGATACGTTACGTTATGCATCCAAATCGCGATTTTTACGTTAGTAGATGCAATATTTTGCATCGTAGGCTTTGCCGTTGGGATTTGAAAATTTGCAACTAACTTTTTAGAAGTTACATCCTTTATTAGAGTTATTGCTTATAACAAAATGATTTACTTTCATATGTTAAACACATGTTAAGTGCATTCATTCATTTATATAAGTTGACATTCAAGGTCAGTTAGATCATTTTTGGGACAAAGATTAATGAATGTCTTCTATTGTGATAAATAGTTTTGAAGAGACAATCGAAATAACGATAAGCTATTCGTGGAAACTTGAAGGTTCAAAGACGAGACACGTCGACCATGATCCATGATCGGAATTCGCTCAGGTACGTCACCGTCTCCGCTTTTTTTTTCATAACTATGTAGGTTGTTTAGCAAAATTGAGCCTCCCACAAATTCCTCAAGCCTCCGGCGACTGTCATTACCGGCAGGTAAGGTGAAGGAGACCGCGGCAAATTATCATGATCGTTTGGTGGTCTGCTAGGAACACGATCGATTTGCGAAGCACATCCGCGCTTCACATGATGTATCCCCGGACACCGCGACGGGAGGAAAATTGCCAAGAATGCCCCGTGAGTATCGCTCATCGCCTACACAATTCTCTAAGCTTCCGACCATGATTCATTGCCACCTAACGATCACGAGATGCCGCAGACGTTTCCTCGAGAAGATCGTCATCGTGCACTGGAAGGATGCCTTCCTCGTTCGCCGATCGGCGAGAACATTATTCTGAATACCGATGACTCGGTCGTCGGGCGGACGGCCGGCAATCGTACGTCGTACCGTAAACACCGCGTTTCCCCCGCGGAAAGTTCTGCAGAAGACAGCGATCCTCTAGCCGGCCGTTTAAAGTCTGGTTATAACAGGCGGGTGAATTAATGGAAATGCACGTCCGGCGGAATGGTCCGATAGACGTATGAGAAAGACCCCGAGGGCTCGGCCCCGGATTGATAAAGGCTGCTTTTAACCCTTAACTGGTATTCCCAGTACGTCTTAACGATGATATATGACGTGACAGGATCACGCCTGACCTTGATAACCGAGCAACGAGGATAAATGGAGCTGTATACTATTTGGCTGATGCTCTCACTTTTTGAATAATGATTGAAAGGAGGAGTGTCTTTCAATGGATCGTTAGATGATAGATGAGATATATGCGAGATTTGCACGATCGATAGTGTAAAAAAAAAGCAATAAAAAGCGAAAGTCCTCTTACCTGAACGACATAAAAGTTCAAAAGCCATTTACACAGGATTACAATCTCTTCAAACGTTTCTTACAATGTCTTCTTGGACACTTGTCTTTCGGATGGCGGATTTACATACGACAAATAGGATCAAATAATTGTCGATTGTGAAGATAGACACGTCTGCGTATTCAACAGGTGCCGCCGTAAATACGAATTGCCCTTTTTTTTATTCACTTTTGCTCGTTCCGTTTGCCATCGCCTGTATCCTTCGTTGCCACAACACGAAGCGCAGAGCGCGGAAGACGGACGGGGAAGGAATTATAAGATCTTGTCTGGCAAATATTTGCACGATAAACCGCGAGAAATATCATCCCCAGGGGATTGCGTGTAATTGCACTGCGGAGCTCGAGGAGCGACTCGTTCTCCACTGGGAGCGTGCACGAGACTGGACGACCGATTGGGTGCGAAGAATCGTCTTCGCAGGCCAGGACGGACCACACACGAGGGGGTCCATTGTTTCAGTTCAAGCTAGGATCGCTCAGCAGTACACGAAGCTCATCAATAAGACTCGTTGAGACGTGCCTCCGTACTTGTCGTCGAATTAACGTCGATTAGCATGCTCGTTAGGCAAATGTTGAATCGCGACGATTCATGATGACGGAACGTTCAGACTGATTTGCATTCGGCGTCTTCTTTGAGGTTGTAGGCTCGAGATAGAATAATGTAAGTAAGGTAGTGCGATAAACGTTCAAAAAAGGATTTTATTCTTCTGTAAAAGTTACAGTTGTAAAGAGCAAAGCGTCCTCATTATCGAAACATTTCATCTCTACAGTTTTAAAAATTTTCAGAGAAAGATTATTGTAGATAATTAAAAATTTTACTATTAAACGCTTAGATAAACTGCGAGAGCGTAATACATGCAACTCCATAAAGTGTGAATTTTCGATTTATGATTGGTTATTTTCGACTAAAGTAAACTGCTATAAAATGCTATTGAATACAAAAAAGAAGATACTTATAGCATATATTCTGAGATGCATCATTACGAGAATTCATAGTGGAGAGGCTTGGATACAATGAGGATAATTTCAGGAGGAGAGAGATCCGTTTAGTTACGGTAGATGAGTGTCCCTTCGGTAAAGAAAGGCACCACGCGAGGAGGGACGTCGCGTTTTATCCACGGATAGGCATTTTGGACGGATTTAACGGCCCCATTTCCATTCTTCGAAGATCTTTTTACTGCGCGGTACATACCGATCTACTCTCTCGTAATCGGTTTTGCGAGGCATTGCGTGGCATCTGCCCGCGAGATTAGTGCACGCGATCGAAGCTTTCAGCCTTCTGAAAAATTTATGAGCTGTGTGGGGTGCAAAGCGAGAGAGAGAAAGCCGTGATCAATAAGTATCGGAATGCGTCGATTTATTGTACACACATATTCTATCGCGCGCTATCGGGGTGACAGTTTTAACTTCAGAGTGCGTTTAAATTGCAGGATTTCTTCGTAAAAAAAATCTCGCAGTTTGAAAAAAAAAGAAAAAATAATTTTAACAGTATTTCCAATAAAATTTTATTTAACGTTTCGTGTTGCTATTAATAGCAAATATCTCTTACAAAATTAAATATTTATGTTAACACATGTTTTAACAAAGCAATTAATTCGATTTAAATTACCTATATTCTCAATAAACACGCCCGTGGCTTTCTTCATTAGAGATCGTTTTGAAACAGTGACGAAGCTTATTTTTTTCAGAAAGACGCGTAGTTCTCATGACGATAGATCGATTCCGTCGTACATCCGTCGACATTCGGCAACTGCTGGTTGCCGTTGACGTTATGTGAAACGTGATGGAACGGACGTAAAACTGGGGGCGACGAAGGAAAAGGGTAAAAATCGTTTCGATCTCTCTCGTCGTCGACCTTGCACACGATTTTCCACGTAGCGAAGCATGCTCGAACGGTTGCATCGTCCTACCCGAAATAAAAGAGCGCATTACTCAATCCTTTCGACGTTACCACCCGCCGTCGTCCCTTTGGGGAGAACAAAAAAAAAAAATATCTCGACTTCCTCCTCTTTCTCGGCTGAACGAAAATCGTGAAGCAACTTCGGCTCCACGCCCCATTTGCCGAGTCGTTTCCGTAAATAGCTAATGGCCGGAGTATTCTGCCTCCAACGTGGTATCGTGTTTCTCGAAAGGCGAGCTTGGACTAACTGACTCTCCCTCTCTGTACGTCTCTTTCCCTACACACGTAAAACACATCACGACTTTCACACTTTTCTGTTCGTGGTCCTTCGTCTCGCATCATCGTGGCTTGCAACGACTATTAAACGCTTTCGGGAACATTACGCTGTTCCATAACTCAGCGTTTCTCTAAATCCTGCTTTTCACTTTACAACGCGAATTCGGAACGAAGAACCGTGTTAAGCATTAACTGCATTCAGGCGCGTTGAGTGACTTAGAAACGATTTCTGTTTTTATTCTGCAAATGGAAAAGCTTTGTGGAAGAATCTATTAAAAAAAAAAAAAGAAAAGAGAAGAAACCTTTTCCTATAAATCATTATATACAATAATTATTTTTATAATTTATGAAATCTTTTGACATATTTGCTTTTCATTTATTTACTCTAATAAATAAAGAGTGTGTTTAATAATAAAATATCATATAAGAAATAAAGATCAAACGGAGATAATAAAAGAGAGCTTCCTCATCACTGTTTTCTCAACGATTGTTGGATAGATCCCTGCTTTTTGCGAATTCGTCTTATAGGACCTATATCGTCTTAAGAGTGCAGGAGCGAGGGCTCGACGGGGTCATCTGAAACTGCCAGCTGTTCGTGCCTGGAGACAGCTCTGGAGAAAGGGCAACGAGGGGATGGCTATCGGAGAGCTGGTACAGAATCAAAAGGAAAGGAAAATGCGCGAATCTCGCAATAAGATGCAACCGGAGATAAGTCTCGGCACTCCCGAAGAGGTCGGTCTGGTTTAAAAGCGAGTTATTATTACCAATGGCACGGCCCTTCCGTACCAGGTGCTCCACGAAGATCAAAGAGGAACGGTGATTGTGAGTTCCGCAGGCTGGAACGTGTTACTCTTTTAGCGAGGGGCCCATCGACGCTAATGGCATCGACATTTTGCAAGCGAACGAGTGTCTGCCGGGACGGTGCGATCGACAAGGATTTTGACAGATCTAACGCGCAATATGTGTGTCCTCCTTTGTGCCCCGAAATTGGAACATCGCGTTCTGGTCAGGGCATCAGAGCGAGGGACAGACATCTATATCCACTCACGACGGTTGACCCGTGCCTGTTCTCACCTCGGATGCATTTTATCGGCGCGTGTTAAAACAATTCCCGGATACCGATGATAGACGGAATGGGAACGATTGCGTTCGGATTAAAGCGATCGCGGAATTTGACCGATTATTCTACGCGTGGATTGAAGAGGGTGCATTTTTTTGCACCACCGATTCAGTTAAACAATTTTTCTTAACACAATTTTAAAATTTATATATATTCATCCAAATTACGGATTTTTCTGTGTTTCATTTCACAATTTATTTTTACATCGTACATAAAAATCCTCAAAACGCTGAATAAATACAATATAATTAAAATCCCGGAACATTAAAATATTTTATCTCGTTTTTTATTATTATCATTTCCTCTGTTTTTTTTTCTATTATATATCTCTGTATACAAAAAACTAATATAATTGTTTAAAATAAATAAATTCACACATGTATCTTTTCCAATGTCAAAGTATATTTCTGTTACTATATGTATAGTTTTATGTATGATCGCACATCGCAAAATGGAAACAATTGTTAGACCATTCACAGGATTATGTATAAACTTTGAATAACTGATTTTGATAACAGAAATTAACTAAAGACGAACATAACGGATATGACGATTATTCCCATTGTTTAGCCTTGGATCGATTTCGCGATTCTATTACGCTTTACTGGCGGCCCTTGCGCTCTAATTGCGCGATATTCGCGGATCGAATGCGAATTCAATGGAGTCACTCTGCGAGTCTATTACACCGCGGAGAGATCAAACGTTCGCGCACACGATCACGGATAGGGTTGCAGTTGCCGTGCCGAGGCCACAATTTCATCGAAAACTTCGCGACCTACATACATAAAACCACTTTGCGCACCGATGGCACAAAGGACGTGGCGCTCATTCATTTTGAGTTCGCGCGGTAGTGTATCGGTGTCCGGCTCTAGCGTTGCTTTGCCCGGCAACACATTTAAAAAGCTCGCGGGAGTTCGCGCCGCAGAATTTTTCGTTAAAACAAAAGAAGCGCGCGCACGCTAGGGAGGAGAGAAAGAGAGAGAGCGAGAGAGGGAGGGAAAAATCTGGAAAGCTTCGAAGGTAATATGTACGCGTGGTGAGTCTAAAATGATAATGGATAAGGTATGGTCCCATGAGGGTGCAAAAATAGTTCATTCGCGATTTTTCATAGCGACAGTTTGTTTGACAGAAGGAAGAGGACTGGAAAATGCATCGAAGAGTACACAGGGAGAACAATGTTGAAGGGGGAGAGAGAGAGAGAGAGAGAAAGAGAGAGGGAAGGCAAAATAGCTCTCTACCGGTTTAATATTGTATATCATGTTAGAGAAGACGAGATGAGAGAGAAACATGTATCAGCACATGCAATTGTAGACGTGTAGGCACGTGTAGATGCAGCAATGGAGTGTACTCACGTGTGTGTGTGTACATATGTATACAGAGAAGACGAAATCTCCTGACTCTATCCATACAGCAGAGCACGCGCGCGCGCGCGCGCGTGCGTTAATGTAATATTATTAATGACTTTTTAATGAAATAAAGCGCGCGACAGGAAATTAAGCGCTTCTCTTCTGACGCTTCTCTCCGTTTTACTCTCCGCTCCTACCTTTCTCTTCGCTTTCCCCTTCCTCTTTTTCTTCTTTTTTCTTTAATTTATGTCTTCTGTTTTTAGTATTAGTGCAGGTCGTCTTTTCTTTATTTTACGAGTTTATTTTTAATATAAAGTATGTCGTTCCGTTAATTTTATGTTCCATATAATGGTGTAAAGACGAATTATAAATTATATAAATTATCACGTATTCAATTGTTATATTTTCTGAAAAAGATTTGTGTTATACTTCAGTATCTTTCAAATATTTTTATCCTATTTTACATTTTTGACTGTTGCACAAAAACAGATAAAATATCGTCTGTAAACAATCATATGTGTTTAATACACTTAAATTTTTGATCTTTAAATCGAGTTGGAAGGAGAGGGAGGAAGAACAAATAGAGAATTTATATACATAAATAAATCCCAAAATTGTATTTGACTATTAATAATGTAGAAATACTAGAAATATATTGTTTTTGATTAACTGCGAACATTATTTTCTCGCTTAATGAGAAAAGGATCAAAATTTTGCGCTACAGTAAGTACACTGCGGCCTCTGCTGTCCTAAATTAAATTTTAATGATATGGAAGTTAATTAAAATTCTACGTGTTTAATAGACTCACGCGCGGAATGTGAATTAAAAATTTATTTCAGACAGGTTGTCTATGTTTATTAACACGAATGTCATAAAATTAGAACTGCAGGGCGTATATTTTAAATAATTATAAAAATGAGAATCAGTAACTAATTAATTATCACACTTAAATTACGCTAAGAATAAGATGCATATGCAGATTTCATTGCTATTTTATTAATTTTATCCACGAATGAAACTCAATATATCTTAAATCTTCTCTTCATCCACGAATGAAACTCAATATATTTTAAAGGTAGAAACTTTAATTTTAAATAGACGTGTGTCGAGATATCCGTAAGCGCATATCAATTCTTGAGACATTCACTCCTGTGAATATGCAAACTTACTCCAGTTTGTTCCGCGAAACATGGTGAATCGCGCGACGCTCTTTGATTGTCGTAATGAACGTGCCAATTAGAAAGACAGATCTGACACGTGCGGGGAGAACCTGAGATGGCGAGACATATTTGGGACATTGCATCGCACGATAGATGAAGGAGAGAAATGGAGGAGGCCAAGAACTTGAGGCAAAAAGCGCTAGCGATCGTGCGCTATTTAAAGATCTCAAAGAGCGGCGATTCGACGTGCTCGTAAATACGTTCGACGTAAATCTTCCGGCGGACCCCTCACGAAAATTCGGAATCACCCGCATGCGGGAACACGGACGTCATCATCACTGTCAACAATACCGGAAGTCACTGATTTTTCACGCTCTTTATCGCGGCACTTGCCGCCATTGGCTATTTATGGTCAACGTCTTTTTTTTCTCGACGCAAGCATATAAGTATATCGAAATTAAATATCAGTATTATTTGTTAATTTGAAGTCGAGACGACAAAGTCTCTAATTTAAATAATCATAAAGTAAAACTGATAGGTGAATATATGTCGCAGGTTACATAACGTAATAAAATATTTAATTTTCCATTAATCGTTCGCGAAATTTTCTGATGTATCATTAGATATCATCGTGATATCCTTTTATTTAATAAAATTCTGGATATAGATAATAATAATCGAAATTAGATTTTTCAGGGCGTGATAATTTTCCGGCAGCAATGAATTAATCATGGCGCCGATGTCGAGCTCCGTCAAGTAGGAGACGCTTCGACCCTCTCGAGAGTTTTTCACGACTTCAGCAGGATCATTCTCCTCTTTCTGGAGGGTGACTTGGAAACCCAAGATGGTTCAGTCGAGTGCGACGGTAAGAAAAATATTCGTCATCGTGTTCGCGAAAAGCCGGGTGATAAAGGCGTTTCTTACGGCGTCTCGGCGACGGTTCCGCCAGTCCGATGTGTTTCCACAAACGTGGCAAAAACCTCACGGGGAATTATACGAGGCTTGTCGTAGACTTCCACCATTTCGGGTGACAGACGGACGACCTTCTTAATTTTGTCAGACGTCAACGGGAGACAGAGAAAAGAGGATCCGACGAAAGTCATGAAGTTGGATGAGATTATATTCCGACATAGAAAGTATTCTGAGCACGACGTTTGCATCTATTGAAGTTTTTGAAAACGATCCTCAAAAGTGATCGATAAAAGAATAATATTTTTTTCTAAAAGCGTAAATAGCATATATTATAGTAATTAAAGTAAATTCCAATAGTCTAATCTGAATATTTACTCAGATGTTGAATCGGACTGTACAGCGATTTAATTAAATGTGCGAAGTAAAGCCCAGTTAATTAGTTGAAAGAGCCCCTTTGATGTCTCGAGTGCTATCGAAATTGTTTAAATATCATACGATCCACATCTTTTAATTAATCATGATGAAATATAGCTTAATATAAATTATAATTACGTGTGTAAGTTGATGTTAATATAAAGTGTTTATCATGCACTCGAAAATGCCAGAAACAAACAGCCAGAGACTAAATATTGATGGCGTTTGATGGAAAGAAATAATTGATCAAGAACGTCATACAAATTTTATGTTATAAATGCGGGATTCAACAGTCTTTCTTTGGATGCGGAATAATAGATACACGCTCATTGATGATAAATCGGATGATAAACGTAAGCGAAAATTCAATATTTAATCAGAAAATGACAGTTATCGTGCAATTAAATATTAAACAAATAATAAATCATGTTACACGTTGCAGCGTGAAAGCCATACATAAACTTTGGATACGATATTTCAATACAAATCCCCGAATTCGTCAAATTGCGTTCGTCTGCGTTCAGAAGATTTTTTCAACGCGTTACAATACACATGCACATCGGCTTTCAGATACGAATTCATGGATTTCGCCGAATGATGAAAGAGACTGACTGTTGCAGTCTTCCGCCACCCCCATCTCGTTCACCATCAATTTACTCTATCGGGTATGCGCGTTGGCCGATGACGATGGTACTAGAGAGATCGGGGTTTTGGGCGTGGATTTCCATTGGAGGCAGTCGTTGACAATACCCGGGACAATACGAGCACCGGTGGCGCCGTATGCCGACACAAAGGCCGACAATAGATTGCTAAAAAGGAAACCAAGTAAATACGAGAGCCCTCTCATCTCGTACACGGGAATTACATTAATGAAACTAACTAATGCTGGAACAATGGACCGGGAAACTTTGCCTTGGCTATCCGTCCTGAATCGCCAGTTTCAATCCCCGCGTACCCCTACGCCCTGCCGCGTATCCGTCAACCTGTACCATTCGTCCAGATTCGCGAGCGACGCGACGAGACGAGACGAAACGCGGCACGACGCGCCGCGATACGGCGCGACGCTTCGACATCGACGCAAAAGCGGAGATGTGAAGCATGTCGCAACATCGATGAAAAAAGCTGCACGTTCTGCATACTTCTCTGACAGGTGATTGACCCGACGCAGTGCAATGTTTCGGATTATTGGCACGCAAAAGCAGAAACGGCGCAAGTTGCCAATATGCCATCTCAATTTCCGCATTTTTTATGCATTCTCTAATTTATTTCATTTAAGTTACTTAAATCATAATTATTATAAATAAAAGTGTATTAAATGTCGCTAAAATTAATTTAACACACTTTACGTATAAATGCTAAAAAAATCAATTTTATGATAACAGTGACTATCGATGAAAAGATAAAAGAGTTAATCATAGTTAACTATATACGGCATTTCATGACTATAGTTTTTAATAGATGTCAGTGGGTGAATTAGAATTGATTTGAAATTAATCGCATAGAATTAACAACGTATAAATATTACGAGTTAAAGCAATGATTTCTCGTCAATTCAAATAAGAGATTAAAGATAATAGGATTCGGACTCTACTTATTACAGAGAAATATAACAGTGACTGTATGGGAAGAAAAACATGAGTATTCCAGAATTCGTTTATTAAGCTATATTTCATTATAATTCGGCGAGAAATTGTCTTTGCGAAATCCATATCAGTTGAGCGATAATTAAATGCTTTGTTAATTATTCTCGCTGGTCCATTCTACTGAAATTGGCCTGCGAGACACAATAATCGGGTAGTTCTCTGTGATTTCCAGATAGCCTTGATAGCGGATCAGTGAACGAGGAATTATTGCTGGCTGGATTCTTGAACCAAGAAATCCATTGAATTTCATGAGTTATGTTTTACATGGTTACTCGTATTTTGCAACCATTTCTAAAAAGAGAAAAAAAATCCAAGAGAAGCCTTTATCAAATTTATCAAATTTAACGCCTCATATGAAAGCTTGATGTTGTGAACGCAAAAGAATTTCTTTATTTTATTTAAATTACTTTTTATTATACTATTTTTGTTGTGTGACAACTAAAGATAAATTGTTGACTATGTGAGTAACAATAATTTTATCTATACGGTGTGCGCATGTGAATGTGTGTGTAAAAGTAAAGACAAAAAGAATTTTAGATAATATATCTTATTTCATATTCATATTCATTTAATTTATCTATCTATTAAACATGAATTCTTTTGGTAGCTTAAAAACAATTAAGTTTATGTTTGTTCTTTATTTTTATTGTTTCTAAAACTGGAATTTTTGACGTTACCTTTTTTGCTCTACTTATTTTCTTGTCATGTCCGTAACAGAGTAATTAAAGAATTTTTATCAGAAGTTATGTTTGCTGTAATATATTCCTCACATTATTTTGTGACCAGCGCGAATGAAGAAAACTGATTAAAACCAACTGAGATTATTCTGATTAGTTGGAAATCCGCTTTATTGCTTTTTATTCTTCAAATTATTTCGTACGGACAGTTTTAGTTGTGGATCACAAATTGAAAAAATAATGCATTGAAATGTTATTTCGGAACCGAGATTTCTGTCTGAGATAATTAATCGTTCGGGCGTGCTATATAAAGTCAATCGAAAACTCAATCGCACGAGTTTACCGGTTTAATCGAAAACATATTTATATGAACATATGTTTAGATGGACGCAGTTATGCACATCTATTTGGAAAGATGCTTAAAGGGCGTGATATTGTGAAAAATTCAGGCTTGTAATCTCCGTGAACTTCATAAGAAAATCCAATATCTGTAATATGCAGAACTTATCATTTTATCGATAAACTGTTACCATACGTCTCAAGCATAATAGAAAATTTGCATAAAGTGATTGCTTTTAAAAATTTAATGCAAGAAATTTATATATATACATATTTTTTTATGTAAAATCTATATAAGGAGAAAAATAATGACAAAACTAAAATTTTCATAATTTAACAATAAGATATTGATTTCCGTTTAAGTATACTTTGTAAATCTTAGTGAAAGCAATGAAGTGGTCTAAATTTTTAAAGTAATCACTTTGCAATTACTTTGCACACTTATAAATATTTCACGACGAATGGATAAAAATCCATCTATATTTTAGTATTAGACTTTCCTATGATTCCAGCATCCATCATTTCTCCAGATTGCGATCTGCTTTGCTTTTCACTTATTCATAGGAATTTTCCGTGTGGTTCTTCTTACTACCATGTAACCGGCAAATTTCTCTGATGTATTTCACGTATCCTCTGTTTGACATTGTCAAGATATTCTCGTCGACAAATTAGTCTTTCATCCTCTTGACGCACGTCATCCTGCTGATTATATCGCGATGGGAGACCGTATTCTAGACGAGCGGTTACAAATGGAAGCGCGTTATCCTCTTTTACGACGGCATCAACCTCGCTCCAGCAGAACGCATTCAGACATAAACTTTTCGCAGATAATGTCCCAATCGCACTCGACATCGCGATCTCCACATACGGCTCTCCCATTCAGATAGTCGACCCAATTCGATGTTCCATCATTTGGACGCTGGCAGCTCTCGCGTTGAGTCGTCGTGATCGTGGAATTTCCGTGAATCGCGAGGAGATGGAAAGATAAGGGGTGGGAAGTACAACAACCACCACTATCACTGCTACCGCCGCCCCGAGCATCCCTGGCCTACGCCACATTCTGAGAATGCCAGGGAAGTTCTCTCTCTCTCTCCCTAGCGCACCCTTCATTGCCGGTTTGGCGGAAGGAAGAGAGCGGGCGTGGGAGGAGGACGGAGGGCAACGTCGAAGGTGGCTGGAGGGGCAGGAAATCTGATTGCCAATACATTCCATAGCCCCGCGAATTTCAAACCAATTTCCTCGGTCTATTGCCAATCACAAAGAGCCCGAAATTCTTCGCTGTCGGTTCGGAACGAAATACTTCCCGTGGTTCCTTTCAGACGATCGCTGTGCCCCTTTGACCTCCATTGGCAGCGCCTTGGTAATCTCTTTAGATACCTCGCTCTCGCATTACTATACTTAAACGAACGTTCGTTCACCGCCGGTAAGATTTACGACGGAAGCTGACTGCTCCGTCTCGATGAGATTTAGGTATTTCATAGGATCAACAATTAATCGAATCAGATTAACGTAAGTTCGCAGACATCAATGTTTTCAGTATTAATTCACCATAAAGCAATAATCAAGATATCATCAGTCATTGTCATATTTTTT
The DNA here is from genome assembly GCA_037157785.1 of Cephalotes varians. Lineage (NCBI taxonomy): Eukaryota > Metazoa > Arthropoda > Insecta > Hymenoptera > Formicidae > Cephalotes > Cephalotes varians. The sequence continues at coordinate 184,582 of JANQDE010000056.1, forward strand.
ATTCGTTATATTAGTCTATTTAACGATCGCGATAACCATATTAATAATCCACTGTTGCATCTATTGACAGCGGCTTTGGAAGTAGATATCGTCAATGTTCTATGATTTAATGCAATTTGTCGGTTTTGATTGATGCTCGAATTAATATATGGATGCATTGTAAACGAAATATCGTTTATAATCAAATTCGCGGCGAAAATGTCAATTTTCTCACGTTACGGATCTTTCGTATGAGCCAGCGATGCACACAATGCTGCTGGCGTACCAATAAACGTCCGACGTGCGTTCCGGATTTTGAGAAACACCCTCCATTATTCATAGGAACTTCGTATGCGCCCGAATTACCCTTCCCTACGAAAAGCGTCAGTTTCACCCTCAAGAACGAAACCTGTCAGCGAAGCTGGTATCGAGAAAATTGATTTTGAAATCGCTCATTTCGGGACAACGTGTAACTTCCATTTCTCATTCACCCCTAGTGGAAATCCATGAATCCCTGAACCGATCTGCTTCTACGCACGAAAATATTTTTGCATGTATCGTCGATCTCGATCTCATTTGCGTTTAAATTTTCGCTTGGGAGAAACCCGTCGTAAATTCCTCAAAAAATTTAGAAGCTAGAAAACTAGGAAGAAGAGTTATAACTTTAGAGTACTTTTCTTTTTTAAAGTATACATGTAACAAAATTCGTGTTATGCACTTGGAGAGTTATTGTCTTAAGACATACGAAAAGCTAGCAGAGATATAATTAGTAACAATAATTATAATATTCGCAAAATTTACTTTACTAAAATTTTTTCTTCTTAACCATTCAGGACACGTGTATAAAATAGCAAGTCTCCGGAAGCTGAAACATGATCGTTTCGTTTAAAGCGTAAAGTAACGCTCAATTATTTCCTCCAGATGAACAGGTTGCAAACGCACAGATCTTCGTCTTAATAATACTTCGATACAGTCGGTGCAAAGTGAGTTCTCCTTCAGAAAGAGATCGCGCGACGGGGGTCGTGGGGCGGGTGAGCGAGAAACTTGGCAAAAACTACCCCCCGGAGAGTGCCTTGCGAGCGGAATGTACTATATAAATCGAGTCGAGGAGGCCAATTTCCCGGGTGCGTACGGTTACGTCGTTTTCGATAATAATTGGCAGCATGAATGGACGTCACGGCTCGCATAGAAATGCGACCTCGCCGTGTCGGTCGGGGTGCAGTTGCGGCACGGCGCCGCGGCGTGTGGCTGGCTGCGCACACCACCCGGGCCCGTCATCTGAATTTGATTCCTGGATGCGTCTGGTCATTAGCGAGTCCAGCTGCGTGTGTAGCCGCCGTTGCGTCCGCGCGTACATGCGTATGTGTGCGTACGTATCCGTGTGCATGTATGTGTGACCGTCAAAGTCCATTCACGCACGCGCTACCACAAACGGTACGAGTGACGGCCCTCGTCATTCCCGACGGGGCGCAGGGTGCGCGGAGAGGAAACGCGGTTCGGACTTGTCCACTGGCGACATTCTATAGAGGGGTGGTGCGTGCGTACACGTACACGCGTACCCTGCACGTGGCACGCGGAAGTCGATTTCGCGACGTGAGGCAGGGTACGGCGGCGAAACTATCAAGGGCTCTCTCTCTGTGTTACTCTTTAAGTGACATTAACATCGTTTTCTGGGTCGTTGGGGATCAAATGTCGGAGACATTCGTCGCATGCTTATACACGCATGAAATTTTCGTCATTCGCTAGTTATTCATTTTTGTCTCGCTTTTACACAAATAAGTGTGTGATGTTATTTCAGTATAGATAAAGAAATTTATAAAATAAATGATATAAGGATGAAAAAATAATGCATGTATATGTATGAAGAGGAATTGGAAATATCTGATGATATTAGTATAAATATGTGAAAGCGTATTTCACCACAGAATCATCATTTGAAAATTTCATCTCAAATATTAGCGATCAAAAGCAGCAAATATTATACGAGAAATGTTATTTCGTTATTTATTATATTCTAAAAATTTTAAATGTCTTATATAAATACAGTAATATCTTAGTTGTAATAGAGATCTTTTATTATCTTCACGTAATTTATGTATTTGATCCGTCGTGATTCTTATACTCTTATTCAGTTGAGAAAACTTTTAAACGGTACACAATCAATCTTCTTTTTTTCTTTCTTTTCATTTATATATCCCCGTTAGCTCAATATAAACGGTGCGTTTCGGTGAATCTTTTTGGATTAGTATGTTTAAGCGCTCTTGAAAAAAGTGATCTATTTCCTAAGCATTTCTCTAAGTAGGTATTCCTATCCCGAATATGAATCCCGAGCGGATTATCGGCGGATATCGATCCCTCCATGGCGGCCATCTCGGCTGTCTTTTCCTTGAAGGGACACTCGAGCGTCGTTTGTTCCCAATTTCCCAAACGCAGAGACGTTTAATACGCTTTGTGAGCGATTTGCCGGGCATTCTGTCGCCACGCTGTTTTGTATCCTCTCGGCGTAAATCCGAGCTACCATTATTGGCACGTTTAAAAATGCTCGTAGCAAGCGGGTAGAATGACGGGGGTGAGTCTTCGGGGACGCATTACTTTTAGCGGTTCCATTGTCGCTGCGAATGTTATTAGGGCATTACGGAGCAGACGGCGGATTAACGGCGTGACGGCACACTGTTACGTGTTTCAATGGGCGAGCGGGAGGAACTCGTCCGTCAATGGGGCCTTTCGGTCTTTAAGCTTCCCCTTCCGCCCTTACTCGCCGTCTTCCGGTTTAGCGTCTCCTTAGGCCGAACTTCTTCGTCGCATTCGGTTCGTTCAATCATCTGCAGCCTTATATATGATGAGTTAACTAACAACGATCTAACATCTGAGCTAATCTTAGAACGACATATCATACAACAGGATTATAAGTCTATATTAATTCATAATAAACACATGCATACTATCACGCTATGTACTTCAATTTCTTAAATGAATACATTACAAGCGTTCGAAAAAATTCTGAATCATTTGAAGAAGAGAGAAATTGGCTTTATCTTATTTTTAAGATTTTTAGATTTTTTTGTGTATAAAGATCTAACAATTACTAAGATCATATCATTTTTAGAATATATATAACGGTTGTATTAAATTATTATAATTATTATAATTGAATATATTTAATATAAGAGAAATTTTATATATATATTGAAATGATTCGATTAGTTTATATGCGATATTTATACGCATAATGCATCGTTCGAGAGAACGCCGAGCGTTTAATAGTTGCTCCAATAAACAATTATTGAAATTAATCGTGATCCTAAGAAGTCGTTGACGTCTAATTGAGCATGACGGCAGCGGTAGTTAGTTAGATCGCGAGGTCGACTTATTATACGACTCGTCGAGGAAATTGAATCTGCACAGAAGTAGAACCGATATAATCCGTATACATGTTAACATCATGCTGAATAAAAAATTAAGTCTCGTATTTTCAATCGTCGTGGCTTGCTGCTTATCATGATACTTTTTTCAGTTATTAAGTATTATTTGTCAAACCAGGAGCTCATACAAATGTAATTCGACGAGATATTACTCATTTATGCGTTCGGTGATAATTAATGTTGAATGTAATGCTTGTGCAGCACAAATATCAGCTATTTGGGGCATTAATAGATAATCGTGAAACAAAACGTAGCCATACGTGGTAATTACTGTATCCCAATGTACAATTATACGATCGACTCCCATCATTTTGTCATAAATAGAGTACGAGCAGCGTTGCATTGGAATGTAGATGTGTCGTCTGACGAACGATCTTACGGAATTAAATAGATAACATAAAAAAAAACTAACGCAAAAAATTAAAAATAAATATAAAGATTAACTTAAGACACAACGTTACGTCACTTCCAAAACTCTCTTATCAAAGAGTTTTCAATCTTACAGAAACATCAAGTTACTCCTTTTTCAAAGCAGCTTCGTTAAATACGTCTATTCGCAATACTCGCAATTATATGTTTTACTCGATTCTTACGGATAGCTAGTTCCGTGTGCAAAATCGCATGAGCGCATACCAATCCGGTAACTGATAGAGAACCGACAGCTCGTTAGTTCGTTATTGCGGCGTACCTTTGAAACGAGCAGCAAACGAGAAGTCACCGAGCGTCTTCTAAAAAGCGGCGAATCGTCCCGCCGACTTTTATGACGGGGTACAGGTAATTGCAAGTCAGATAATTAGATGCCGACAGCGTCAAAACTCGACTGCACCGACGCATTTTGGTAAACCGACATTCGCCGACGTATTATCGGAGGTGGCTGACCTTAGTTACGCTGGGCATAATAATTACGTGGAGGCATTTACGACTGCGGGTTAACTATACCCGACCTCCCCTTTACCCTCCTCGCGACGTTTATTACTTGCACTTCCCCCAACCCCTCTCATCGTTCGTTTTGTTGCCCTCGATCGGCGTCTGCTACCGCCATACTTTCGGTCTCATGAAGTCTCATCTTCTCCGCCAGTGATTCTCAAAGTCTTTTTAATCTGGCACATGATGTTGCTTGTCGTTACATTGGAATAGATTTACTTAATAATAGTATCAAATAAATTAGATTTGAAACTCGGAGCTTTACATTATCTCAGACTTGTTNTTTTGTATCAAATCGTACAAATATTTTTACTAAAATCACATTAAATTTGCATTAAAAATTATACGTAAATTCTATATAAATATAATATTTACACAATTTCACGGTGCACGTCTACCAAAACTCCATCGAGACACACCCTTTGAGAATGACTGCGCCATCATCACTCTTCGGATCTCGTTTCTCTAGGTCCCCTTCTTCGAAGTCATTGCACGCACGAATGGCCAAGAAACCTCTAACTATAAATACGCTCGCGCAACGCATCCACTTTTACAGCCGGCTTGCGTCTTTATCGATGTAAACTCGATCAGTCCGGCGGTGTTTATTGCTACCGTTTGCGCGAGCCACCCCGATCAGTGTCCGAGGCCAGGATGGATCAGTCAGTGTTAACAGGGCCGCGTAGAACGCGCGATCTTGCTCAACCCTTGCCCTCTCCTGAACATGGCTTCATTAATCATTAACAAGCATATCGAGGATCGATGGCTTTCGCGCAATTAGCGACGGATGTCATAACACGAAGATTTGAACTTGTTAGACAGGAATCACAGAAATCATCCAAGCATATTCTCTGTTATAATATTATTTATGTGTATTTTGACACATATTGAATATTTCTGTTTTCAACAATTAAAATTTTTAAACTTTAACATTTCAATAATTTAAATTTCACGTATTTTAAAGATCCACACAATAGTTATTTTAATATTTGGAATTTATTACTGCAACAATTTTATTAATCCATTAATTTATATGATATTCATATAAAAATTTTTTAATTCAATCCTTATAGATAAAAAACTTTTGTTTCTTTTCTAATGATTGTTAGAATTAAATTAGAATAAAAATCAATATATTTTTTCCATTTAAAAAATTTTTCCGTTTTACATGTAATTAACATTTAAATTAAAAACTTAAAAATGAGGAAACTTTTGTATTATTTAATGAATTCCACATCGTACTATTGAGAAAAAACCTATTTATGTGGAATGATATTTAAATATTCATTTAAATAGAGAGTGTGACAAGATTGACCTAATCTCGGCCATGCAATTTTTCACGTTGTGTTCGGAAATCGTAAGTTCACACATATTTAGTGGTGGCATTTAAGAAGCTGGCGTGTTTAGTGACTCGTTAACATTCGTTATCACGTCTCCGTCTTAATGAAAGCGGCACCGAAGATGCGGTTTATGATTATCGAGGATTCCTTCTGCCTGCAAATGTTTCCTTCGAGTATGCGTGTCCCCAGCGGCAAATTCTTACGCTTTTCCCTAGCGCGAGGCCTGTTCGCCGTTACTTTTACGATCCGGTCTTTATCGTCCATTCCTCGCTCCATTCGCACCGCGTATATACGAGAGCGAGCGGAAAACTTTCAGTTCGCGCGGCGCCGCGTCGGTTCGCGACTGCTTTAGCCGGCCCTGAGAACTGCCGTCGGGACTTCCCCGGCTAATCGGCGATTACGTTTTACGACGAGTTCCTCATATTTTTACGAGCGCCATTCCGCGGCAGAAATATTCTCGCTCGTTTCTCCCGAGCATGGAGCGGGAAATGTGCGCCTAAAGATTTTTCCAGGCCCGCACGCGCAGCGGGCGTCGTCGACGACATGAGTATAACACAACTGATATACGTGAAATAATAAAACATAGCGATATATATCTCCCCGACGCGATTATTTTATAGCAATCCGATAATTCAACGGTGTTGAACGAAAATTAATTTCCATTTAATCATACCGATATTTCTTAATCCGCTACGCGTAAATTGCGTCGAATGCTGATGAGTTGCATGTATTGTGCCACGGTGCGAGCAAAAATTGTATTAAAATAATATACTAGAATCCAAAATATATGTGCGTGTGTGTGTGTGTGTGTTCTAAAAAAAATTGAAAGCGATTTCAAAAATAATTTTTCCACTTTGCAATTATATATTAAGTCTCTTCATTATAATTTTTATTTTCATTTTTGTAAACGTGCGAAAAATATCCCATCATATCCCGTCACGTAATACGATGCCGGTGCATCGGGACAGATTATCGGAGGGTTTTGACGACAAAAGCAGGCGAGCCTTTGCGGTTTTTCCAAGCCTCTAGAGGGACGGAAAATCTGAAGGCCGCTGCTCGTCGCTCCATTTCATTGCTGTCAATTTCGCATACGAGATATTTCATTAGGACGTGGTCAGAAAGGAAGGGAGAGCTATGTCCCTAGACGCTGATCATCGTGCAGGAAAGACGCATGAAAAAAGAAGGGGATTACGCTGAGCTTTTACTCGCGGGAACAGACGGTGATTCAAGCCCTCGTCCCCTTTTTTCTTTCCCGAGGTATGCATTTTCATATATTGGCATTCATCGGGCTTTTGCGGCCGGCGCGATATATGAATATCATTACCGGATATATTTTATGGTATTGCAGGCTGACGCCGTGACGGATCGATCGGCCATGCGCAGCGAGAGGCACGCGCGCTTCATAAAGTTCCAGCGCAGGGGAACGGAGAAGAGATTGGCAATGGGTTTCCTCGCTTTCTTGATTAGTCCCGCGAATTTCTCGCGCACGCCACGCCACGTCTTCGATCTCCGTCCGCGAACGTGTCCGGCTGTCCGTACAGTTCGAGGGCAACGTGTGAAATTAGATTGTGTAGTCGTCGGCTTAGGAACTTAATAGGGGCGGAGTTATACTTCGAGAATAATACCATGGAGTTCTCATGGTCTTATCGTTGTTGTTCACAATGAGTTTCGCAATTGCTATGCTTCAGCCGATCTGGCTAAACATCATGCCTTGCGCGTGCCTCTCGACCTTTCAAATTTCCTTTTAAACCGGGAGTATCGACTGTAAGTATTGATTAATCATTTAATTAATTTTTTAAAAAACAAAAATAGAAAAATAATTTAATTTCATTTTTCGTCCTTAAAAAATACGAAACTTAAAAGTAGAAAATATAAATTTTCTTTTTCAGACGTAAAGAAAAAATGACAAGTGGAAGTTTTGACAGGTCTGATAAATAAGCGTTATTTTTTTTAAATATTTGCTTTTTTATCGGAGCTGTTTCTCTCTCTCTCTCTCTCTCTCTCTCTCTCTCTCTCTCTCTCTCTCTCTCTCTCTCTCTCTCTCTCTCTCTCTCTCTCTCTCTACAAATTTTCTTCAATTTTAAAGTTTCTTGAAATAAATAAATACTTGAAATGAAATGAAATGAAATTATATTTATACTATTGGACTAACATTTTTTACTCACTGCTATAAGCAAATTTTGCCCAGTAAACTTCTATCATATAAATTCTACATCTTTATAAGGTTTCAACCTATAAGTGATATACGTACGAATTGTTCAAACGTAAGGTACCCCACACTAGTATTTTGCACTGACAAGGGGTCGAAGCGAGAAGATGATGTTTCCCGGGAGGTGCGACCAGCGATAATCGAGAACAAACTCGATTACGGAGGAAATCCGTGCTCGTGGAGGTGTGGATGCCGGGTATTCTTTTCGCCGGCTCGTCGTTGATCGATGAGCTACAAATGGCATAGGAGGGTCGCTCGATAAAACGAACCACCGACCCCTCTATATCCAGAATGGATGCGTTTCGGGGGTGTGTAGCTCGCGCAATAAGAAGAAGTTAATGACGCTGCAGCGGAGAATTATCTCTCGGCTTCACCCGGGCCGAGGGGTGGCTTCCAGGGGAAGATACTCCACCTCATCCCTGGACGCGTAACGCGATATCGAGGAAACTGACGGCGGTAAAAGGAAAAAGCGAGAATCTACGAAACCCTTTCGTAGCGTCAGTTCCAGCTATATATCGATGCCCTGAGCTATATACTTCTCCCTTATTTAACCCGAGAAAAGTTTAGTGAAGGAGATAAAAGCAAAAGATAAGATACAAATAGAAAACATCAAGGAGTAACTTAAAAGAAAAAAGATATGTATATACATATAAATTTTTATATTTAATGGAAAAGAGATGATAAGAATTATATTTATCTTTATATTATGTAATTAAGAAAATTAGATATTTTTACAAATGAAAAATCTCATGGAAGTCTCATATGTGTATCTTATAAAATTTATCACACAACGAATAAGTTAACAATTATATCAGAAATGGTTCTATATAAAAATATTTAAGTTAATAGAATTGCGCATTTTATTCTCCTCACATTTTTTTGTTTTAGCAAATGTCTTGAGTGTCCCTAAAGCCATAGACATTAACAAAGTTGCAAACGAGCGACACAAGTTTTTCGACGAGACACATAATTAGGGAACAAAGCCAGAATCCGTGGAAGAAGTTCTGTAAGCTTGATTGGCTTTGCAAACGGTCGAATGGCTGATTCGGGACTCCAGCTTTCCAAGGGTCCGGTCTGAAGGGTCGGTCCCCGGGGTATTCACTGACGCATACGCAAAGAGGTGCCCTTCCCAGAGAAGGAAACTTCAAATCCTCCTCTTCGAATTCTCTCTTGTTAAAGGCAGGAGAGAACAAACGATGTTTCACAGCGGAAGCGAAAAAGCGTGTCTGAGTCAATGAAGCAACTGAAGGGTGGAGATCAAGTATCAGCTACGATTCCACATCAATTTTTTTTATAAAATATACTCATCACTATATATTTTCAAAGTATCGAAAAAAGTGACGTTACTACTATTTACAAAATGACCGAATACTTTCAATTCGAAATATCTGTCCATAAGTTAGAACACAATTCTTGATACTCAATTGGAACATTTGATTCCTACGATCGGTGCTACCGAGTTACGTCCATCGGTCATCGTATTGCCTGAGGTTGCAGGAATACGTCGACGATATCGACGTCCCGCGAGTATGCCGCGCGAGAAGTTTCATTCGCTCGCTCGCTGCGCGCATTCGTGAGCGTGCGGATGGGCGCAATTCCGGATTGCAGGTATACGCGTGCACACACGTGAAGGTAGAAGCGGGGTTGGCAGCTGCCGTAACGATAACAATACCCGCGGTGCTCGTATAGCAGTCAGAGCAGCCCTGCACTCGCACTGCTCCGTGCATATACGCGCGCATTCTGAAATCTCGAACTGCCCTCCGGCCGTTCGTGCGCTCTCGCGTTACTCGTACTAATCGTTCCCTCCCCTCCCCGTTTCCTGTTCCCGCCACCCATCTCGACCGCGTTTTTGTAACGTTCTGGAAAAAAGGAGAGGGAGGTAGAGTGGTATTCTGCTATGGATGAAATTACATCGATGCGATACACCCGTGTTTCGGTCGGAGATAATCGCGTGTATTTTTTTCTGCACGCGTCGTTATTATTTGCCTGTATCATTTTATTGACACTCACCCTTCCCGCCCGAGTGGCAGGGTAAGGAAGGTGTATAATTCGGATTCGGGTTGAGGTTGAAGTTTAATTGAGAGTTCTGAAATACTGTAAAATAGCATCATGCGTGATGTTTTCAGATGCAGCTGACATTATTTTTATTTTAACTCCGCGAAATTTTGCATCAATCTGGGTTTTGTAGGGCCACTTCCATATATCTAACTCTTCGAATCGATCTGCAATCTGATGATACATATTTATCTCTGTGATTCGATTTCCCCGCGTTTTGCGACAGACAAATCAGTTCTGTGGCGAACCATGAACCATGTCAAATATTACTGCACGGAAGCATAACATTTGTTATTCAGAGAACAACTGTTTTTGATAAACACCAAAAAACTTGTGAATTCGTTGAATGCAGGACATCGAAAGATTTTGTTGTTCGTGTTATTCATTATTGTTGTTTAATAACAAAAATTTATTTAGCAGCAAATTATGCAGGAAATAATTTTTATAGTATTCTCTCTTTAATAAAATCGTAATTTCTCTCTAATCTTTTTTGTCGCTTCATAATAATTTTTCGATCTGCATAGACAAGTTTAAAACTCATTGCCAAGTTATTCATCAACGATCAATATTTATAAAATTAAGAAGTTATTATAAATCTATTTAGGTCGCAAATAATGTTTATATTTAATATTTGATATATTTTCAGATAAACCTTATATGTTTCACATTACCTCGCTACACGGAAAGCGGTATTAATAATACGAAGTGATACGATAACCTGAAACGTCCATCAAGATGTCAATTCATGCAATGGTAAATTACTTTTAATTGATGAAATTCTCTGTGTGTGGATATGTACGTAGTCGTTCATTCTTAGTTTAACCACTGCACACGTTCATTAGAATCACTTGAAATAAATCATACACGCAGCAACGACTTTCTGTTTATCACATAAATATCACAAATATCGAAACTATATATTTTTGGAAAGAAAAATTCTACCGAGATAAACAAACGCAGTGTTTATTTGATCTTTTGCATGAAGTAATAGAATAAACGGAGGAACAGTATAACTTCATCCTAGCTATATATGTAGAAATTTCTATCGAATGTAAAAATTGATTATATGCACGTCTATATCAATTATTAACGATTATTTTTATGATCATCATGAGAGTCGTCCGAATGATAATTATACGATGACGTAAACCATTAACATAAAACTGCGGAAATACTTTGAGCATGCCGAGCACGAGTGTCTCTTCGTTTCCCATGTCGTACGTTTATTTTTATATCGCAAGGTTATTGCGCGTTACGAACGGAAACAATGAGGTCAGTTATTGGCACTTTGATGACGGTGCATCCGCACGACGCGAATCGAACGAAGCGAATGCTTTTTTTCCGCGGGTATTACGCTGCATTCCCGGTAGTCTGCGCCGTTACAACATACACGTTTTCAATTCGGATCAGTACAGCTGTGTGGCCGTGCCAGATTTCTATAATCGGTTGCCCATTTAGACCAACCGATGGATATAGCCGAAACGATGTCATCACAAATAAAAGCGCGTCGATGTTACTACCAGGGAAAATTGCTGGACAATCCGTTTATTTGTTAGATGATACCGACATTGAAATAGTTATTTTAGTATCACGAATATTCGCAATAAGTGCTGCCCGATATCGGCGCGTTGATTGCGCGAGGATGACATTTGTATATATATATTTTTTTAACACTATTTGCCGTTTGTTCAAATTTACAAAACGGGATATGACGTTTGCTTTTTAATCTACGCAAAGTTTCACTATTCGCGTTTTTCATAGTAATTTACGAATGTACTTTTGATAATTCATGTAATCTATATAATTTTGACAGTACGGATAACTTTGATTCTCCGTCAAGAATCCTTTTTGAGGCTTGACACGCACATGTATCGCAAGGGAAATTGGCGGTTAAAGTTGTCGGGAACACGTATAAAGCGAGTGTATCTTATGTTATCGATATCATTGCGACGTCACTTCGGAAGCGATGATGAAATGGATCTACGACGCGGACTTTCCGCACGTAAAATTCATTCGCACGGGCAGACACGGACGCAGTTTTCAATCGGCTGGCATCTATCAATCATCGAAACTCTTGTTTCCTCCTTTTTCCATTATCGTCGCTTTTCCCCTTCCCGTTCATCGGCGCTCTTTCGCTGTCTCCCGACCTCCGTCAATCCGCCCGTTTTTTCCCTCCCCTAAGCGTGTTTCCCGACTCGCCCCGAAAATATGTACCATACAAATAAAACGACGCAGGCTGCGCAGCGCATATCAATGCTGTTTTTATCGTATCGGCGCGCGACAAACGAGCGCACGGTTCACCCTTCTTCCGTCCCTTTTTTTCGAACTATTGTTTCATCCGTGAGACAGGCACCGCCCGTATCTGTATCGTATGTGTTGGCGACGTAATTAGTGATTGTTGCGTATTCAGATCGATAACGAGAAATCGTCTTCGGGCAAATATTCATCGAAAATTGACAAAATATCGAAATATCAAGCAGAAAAGAATTTATTCATGCAGATAATATTCCAATAATATTTATTGACATAAAGATGTAAAAGTTCGAAAGTTTTCGTCCAGAAGTCAGAGAGAAACCAGTACTCGAGTTTGCTATTTCGCACAGTCAAGAAATTTATGACTTTTTGGAGACGAATGTTCATATTTTATTTTGTTGACGCCCGGGAAAGCTCTCTACAGTTTATGATACCTGTTACGCATAAATCTGATGGTCCCTGGGAAAAAAAGATACAGCATCCGGCGTTTCCACGTGACTTTATATCGATCGGACATAACTTTTCTGAATACGTAAAAATATGTATACTGCAAGCAACGAGCGGAGAGATCGACATATAAATTCTGTATCAATCCGTTTTCAATTAATTCTACTTTGATCTTTCACAAACAAAATTTTAATATCTCTTTATATCCCGAAAACATGATAATATCGTTCACACAATTATCGTTCACAGAATTATGAATAATAATAATAATAATAATAATAGCTTTATTGCGACTTATATGTAATGCGAATATATGTAAATTAGGTAAAGATTAATAAAAGATACTTAACATAAAAGGCTCTTTATCCATCCATTTTCAATTTTCATTGATCATAATATTCCATTTGAATTTTTGAATGGAGAATTTTTATTCAGCAATTCTCGATTCTTAATGACTGTCCGTGCGCGATTGTTACAGATCGACGACGAATCCCGCGGAACAATATTCCCGAGTTACTCATAATACACGTTCCTACACAAGCGCCCGCCATAGATCATTTTGCGCTATATAACGCTTAGCCGCGCACGCAATACGGCGCCACGCATTTCTCCCAGATTTTCTAGCCGCTTCTTTTGTCCCGGTTTCAAAAAGCTGAAATTTTTTTCCTCCCCCGGGCGGATTCCGCATTGTAAGCAAATCCCGTGGGAGAGGAGGCGTAGAGGACAGTCGCGTCGAGGTATCGTCGTTGGGATTCGGGGGTGCGAAGGGTGTTGGGGGATGTAGTAGGAGATCGAGCTCAAGGGTGGTGAGACGAAGAGGGGAACCGAGAGAGTGGAATAGAAGGGGGGAAGAAGGGAAAGGGTGGCCGCGGTAAAACGGACGGTACACCACTGGGCACAAGAACGAAAACATTGCACTCTCTCGGCCAACAAGCCGGGGTTCGTTGTAATTAGTTCCTGCGGAGCGAGAGTTGAGCCAGCTCAGCACACAGACGCATACACACGCACCGTCGGCCATTGCGCGAACGCGAGCGCGCTGGAGCACACACAACGAAGGGAGAGAAAGAGAGAGGAAGAGAGAAAAGGGGGGGGGAGAGAGAGAGAGAGAGAGAAGAGAGAAGAGAGCTCCGCGCTATTGCGGCAACGCTGATGGCGGAGAAGCAAATAGGACGCAATAAACACGGCACTACATCATCCGTGGGCAACCCTTTATGCGACGAGACCGGGCGCGTTGCAAAATCCCTACGGACGGACCAGGTTCCGGGCACGTTGCATCATGGTGGCAGGCGAGCGAGTGAGCTTCCGGCGCGCGAACTGACAAAAAGCTGCAAACGAGCTGGGAATCAGGAGCGAAGAAGATCGCGATGGTCCGAACGTGGAGAATGTCGAGATATGTATTCGAACCTACGTAAGGGATGAGGAAAGATATACACCGAGAGATGACTTCCGGTATTTGGGCATAAGGGTGCCCTCAGGAGAATGCTGTTAAAGATTAGCATGCGGTTTCTGAAACAGGTAGTTCTCCATAGAACTCGGTGTCATAGAGGTACCTCTATCATATCCTTAGATACTTTGTCAGTACCACTAGATGTCTTGAATTTCTAAAAGCAAATTGATTTTGAAAACTCTATCTAGCTATCAAAAATTAAAAAGCATTCCACACTGATAAAGATCATCGAACATTTTATCCTATAAATAGGCTTACAAAAAAGCCTCTTCTGTTCTTCTTCTAACACTAACATTCCCATTGCAGAATCTCTTTATTGAATCTGCGCACTGTGCCAGACGGTGCTCGATCTTCGACCTCGCCTCTTCCTCGAATCTTCCTCTATCTCTCGAGATGATGACGACGGGTGGGACAATGACGGCAGTTGATGGCGCTTATACGCGCAAGTTGTGGTTGAAGCACGACGATGAAGCTTTCATGAATGCGGCGATCTTGAGATAAACAATCGGCGCCATTGTGTGTATAGGGGAGATACGCGCATCGGCCAATGGCAGTGCTCCTCGCGTGTTCACGTCTTGACTTTTTCCTTCTTTCCACATTTCGCCCGCGCTCTCTTCTCACGAGAATCACGTCGGGACCAAGCACAGTGCCTGGCTTGTGCGGGTCCAGCTGGTCGCGATTGAACGGTCTGCTGATTCTTCGCGTAGAGAGAAAGAGAGAAAAAGACAGAGAGGGTCAGAGAAAAAAGAGAAACTCTGGCCACTCTAGCAGAGTGGCCGACGCGGACAAATTGATGGCGACGATGAATTTACGAGATTGACGCAATTGTCGGAAATGCGAATATGCGTTTTGATTCCAAGCTGAACGACAGCTAAAACGTTGCCAACCGACGAATTGTTGAAAACTGACTCACGAATCACGAGACATCGTGCCGCCTTCGTGCTGTTGCGAGTTTGAATCAACCAACGTTCCATTATGGTAATGATATATCACAGTAATGTAAAAGCGTGGTACACTTACATATCCGATGCGATAATCGAATCGTTTTAGTTTTAATGTAAAAGAATTTATGTTACAGAGTTATTCGCGAACACGATAATCATCCACAATTATCGTCTACTCTATATAATCATTGAATGTATCTTGTTAACGTACATATTTAAAAAATGCGATTTCTATTCAGGATTATCTATCTCGCGATAATCAACTCGCGCGAAACGCTTAAATATACCGAGTCATCATACTTAGTGGAATTGGACATCTTTTAATATTCCCTTCAGATTAGACAAACGATACCGAGAAAGAAATATGAAGGAGCGGATTGAATCCGGTTATGAGATCTCGGAGCTTAACTCCGCGAGGCAATTCGGCTTAATTAATCCTGCCGCTGGCAGACGTCGCGAACGACTTCGCGCGTTGAAGTCATCTCTTAATTAGCTAACGACAATGCTCCGGCTTGATAGCCTTACGTATCACAATTAACGTAAGATTACCGCGAAGAGATTCCGCAAGTTTTCGCTCGAATGAAGGCTCGTGCGCGAAGTATCTGAATAAAATTTGCAGATATTTCAGAAGATTTGTGAAAGCTTTTGTAATATATATAAAACTTTAATAAAGACAGACGTCATCAGTTATGCTGAAGTAAAAAAATCTCCAGTTTAATCTAGATAAAAATCTGCAACTATATAATGACTTAGATAGCAGAAAAATAAATTTTCAAAAGTATTCAATATCTCATTAATATAAAGCAGAATATTAAATATTTATTTTCACGGTATAATAAATATTCAGATAATAAAGATATTATCGTAATATTTTATTTTCCGTATTATTATTGTGATATATTAAATATCAAATGTCAAAATTAAAAGATCACTGTAATATTATATCATTTTATCGACTATTATTAATAATTTAAAGCTTTGACTTTTAACTTACGCGAAATTGTACGGAAAAAATTTTAGTAAACATGATACTATTATTAATTGACGTATGAATCAGAAATATTGATTTTTGTACAATTATATATTATAATCAGTATTACAGTAATTTTGAATTAATATTATGCGTTAATTTAACGAGATATATTAATGTTCGAATACCTATTATCGACGTTATAAATAAATGGCCTCTCATCGTATTCTCCTTTCGCGAGAACCATTCTCTGCTAGCTTGTCTCATCGGATTATTATGATTTGAGCCTAGGAATGATTCATCTTCTAATTGCATGACGGACCACCCTCCGGTCTGCCATAATCAAAACTCTGGTCGCTCATTAATCACCTCAGTCACCACTATCCTTCGTGCCAAAGGTGCAAATGCCTCGATGAATTGTCGTTCGGAACAAGGAAGAAAGAAGCACAGGGATGAGGAGACAATGGCGCGGAATGTTATACACCGTTTTCCACCCCGAGATTAATTTTTTAGTCGTCGAACGATTTATCATCCCGAGAGCTCCTTCGCGTGATCAATACTTAAGTCAAAGTTGAAAGCCGTATTGTCTTGGGGATAAGGCGTCGGAGAAATCGATTTATCAAGGGCGTAATATCTGCGAAAATCTGATTTCCGCGAAATTATTGTTAATTATTTGCGTTAAAGCGATATTTCAATAAGGATCAATTTGCGTCGAAATTTAAAGACATATAATATGCAAATTACGCGAGTGTATTTAGAGTGAATAGATAGGCCGCCGTGTGTTCACCGATGTGCGTGTTGTTCTCTTGGATTTACCATATTTAACAAAATACAGCTATTAGTCACGCTATAACAAATGCTATCAATCAATCCAATCTGCCTATCCCGTCTGTATTATTTCACTGTCTTTTTATCTACCTGTCTATCGCATCGACTTCCTCGCGTGTTCGCAGCAATGTCGATTCCACGTTCGTCCATCAGGATAATAATGACTGTAACGAACTTTCAAGTCAAACAGCTGCTTTCAGTGTAGGATCGTATCGATTCGCAGATAGATATATAACGTACTTAAAGATACTTGACATTTTTACTCGTCTTGGCACGCTATATAAAATTGTTTGCTTCAATTGTCATTGTCGTTTTGAATATTTGACTTAAATTATATAAGATTAATTATTTTAATTATTGTGTATGCGGGACTGGCGTATATAATAAAACCTTTATTTCATATAAATTTTAATCAAAATAATTATACAGTGATTATATTACGCAACCGATCATGTTTGCGGTTTTTATTTATTTATAAATAACATACAATTTTTATGAAAGTGGCTTATAATTCTGTATCATTTTAAACTATCATGACTTAATATTGTGCGCAATCAATAATATTTATATGTGATTATATAAATTTTATTGATTGATCTCTGCAATGTTCCTCATTTTTTCAACTTGCTTCCTGTTCGTCGAGAAAATGAATCGACTTTCCGTTTAGAAATTTCTCAAATTTTCCACGAGGGTTCCAATAATACGATGGAAAACACACGTCGACATATTCGCGAAACATGCACGAGCAGGTGCAACGACAATGGAAATCGGCGAGCGCAGCTGCGCTTAATGAGTGATGGATCGCGGTGTGCGCTTTACAACGCCTCCGCGTCAGCCGCGCAATTGCTCGTGCTCGCGCCAGATTTCACATCTGTTCGGTACTTTTAGTCAAACGCTTCTTAGCCGTTTGTCTCTTTGATACGTTGATGGTTATTTGAAATTGATATCTGACTTTTTAACGGTGCTTTGATAGTCGCAGTGATCGGTGCTATCAAAATTTTTTAAAACGCTTGTAGAATAAATGCCACAGTAAACACAATTTAATATAAAATTTTGAATGACATAAATAAATGACATAGATAACAATGTAAAGTGAAAACTCATTATGTTAATTTTATTAAATAATTATATTTCATTATTTTCAGAAGAAGTTAAAATAGTTTGATTGTATTATATATATATATATATATATACTTTTTTAAAATCTATATCTAAATAAGAATACAATACAATCCAAAGCTACCGCAATATTAAACAATGGCCGGAAAGACTAAAGCACCAAATGGAAAAATGAATCGATCAAATTTATTAAAAGTTATTTATTTTTACTATTGACTGGTATACGCTGCGAGCCATTATCTGTAAAGTGTTTATTACGTTCGCGATTTCATTACCAAATTGCAATTTTATTGTCGCGTCACGTCACGAGTCCGAAATAACGTTTTTACCAACGTGTATGCTCGCCTCCAGGCATACCGGAATTCGTATGGTCGAAAAGTTTCGTTAAAAGTCTCGTAAGCCCTGATGGGATCATCCCTCCGTAATCACAGCTATTACCTTGAGCGCGCTTGTGTCGGCGTGCGTTGCACATGTACGAAACGATGCCCGGGGCAATCGATAATCCGAGGTGAGTAAAGGTGAAAAGGGGTAGGTGCGAAACGAGCGGTGAGGGAGAGATGGAAGATTTTCACGGATAATCAGGGGGTGGTAGATTTTGTTCGCGCCAAAGATGAGAGCGGATCGAACGTCGAAGGAGCACCGACGTATCGCTCAAGTCGATCTCGTGCGATAACATTTCGTGTAATATAATAAACTGTTTCACGCCTCCGTTTTATATCGATAATGAAAATTGTTTCGATTTTATTAACGCAGTGTATACCTAGTCAAATGTATACCTAGAGATTGTACTAGAAAAATTGTAGTCATTTTTATTTATTAATATTAATGTTAATAATAAATATCAAAGAATTTTGGTGTGAATATAAGATTAATGTCCGTAAACATTTTAGAATTATTTAAATGACAAATAATAAGTTAATGCAGTATTAATTTTTTAAAAGTAATCAAGCAACGTTTAAATTTGCATACTTTTCAGTTTTCGTAACATTCAGCATTCAGCTATAATGAAAAATTAAAAAATACATATTTTTGTGTTAAATATTTGATTGACATATTCGTATATGTGTTTAAGCATTCCACGTGTATATTATAACTATAGAGCACAGAATTTTGGGGTTGTCGCTTACGCTTATCAGCATATTAGGTTACTTGGTTATTTGGGTGTCGGATTATGCAAATTTGCAGGTATTAGTATCTACGATCGATTAATTTACACGTATATTGTCACATTACAGCAGGCAGTATTCCTGCTAATAAATGGCTTCGCGACAACAAAATATGCCACGTGATTGTGTAAACTTGAATTCACTCTTCATTAATTTTGCGAGAAGTCTTATTATTACTGTATAAAATGAATATATATATATATATATATATGCTCTTGTCTGAACAGCTTGCTAGACTACGATACAAGGAAGTTTCCTTTGGAACCGGTTCTTCTTCAACAATGGAATCAAATCGCCCGAGGAACCGGGAGAAAAGGGTGCTACGTGGATAATGATATTCAGAGGTAATGCAAACTTTTCGCATAAATGAAGACTAAAAGATGAATAACCTCAGCGGAATTAATGAGGAATTATCGGGAAAATAAAGAGATAGAGTAGCGGAACACTTTAAATAAAAGACCTCGCAATCGATCGAACGGTATTAAATACGTGAAGGAAGTTCATCGAAGATCGGAAAGGTTTGCAATTCCTTTTGCAAATTGATGATCTTTACGGTTTAAAATTAGACTATGTGAAAAGTATTAGATAATTAACACGATTTATTTAACCGTGCTAATCTTAAATACTCTCCTTAAACTTTTCTTCTTCATGAAAATTTTCATTTGAAGACTTTCACGATGCAGATAGCTGTTTAATAATAATGCGCGATTACGGATATAAGCAAAATGAGAGGTAGGTATCGATGGATTAAAATGAAAGCTACCGCGCGCGATAGTAATCATAGCACATACGATAATAATTTATCAGACAATGAATATTAATCGATTGTTTATTGTACTTACGCTAGAGAGAGAGAGGAATTATAGATTCGGTTATACGACGACTTATAAACACTCGGCGATTGTGATAGTTTCGAGAACCAACTCACCTGAAACAAAAAAAGAAACATTTCGTTAGATAAATTTATATAAAACAAATATATGTCCGACGTAAATCTGATTTATTGCCAACAAATGATATGTAAACGAGGATGTACGATGTAATCGACGGCGAAACTATTGTAATTGTTATAATGCAGCTTTGCAAATCACATTTTGGTACATTCAAATGGATTCCAATCACGTATGGCCGCAATATTCTACTGAAAGCAATCGGTATGCAGATACGCAATCGCATGCAAGCCGCTTTTAGAATTTCCGCAACGTATAATATTCTTAATGCGCAAAAGTATATTCACGACGAAGTTTTAGTCGAATAGCTGCAAATTCGAAATTATACATCTGAGATTTGTGGTTTCGAACAGAATTTGACGCGCGTTATATTTTCAAGTATCATCGAGATGATGGATATGAGATAGCGTTAATATTTGCCGTATCGGCAATAGGCTCTTAATGAAATCCCGTTGATGGTTTTGCGAGCAGCATAACGCGATTTTAATATCCTCCTTTAATTGGGGACGAAACTATTAATTGCCACGAGGAGCAGGCAAATTCAGCTTTGCACTCGAGCGGAATAGCGAGAGAGGGCGACGGAGTATCGCGGTCGAGAGGGATTGCATATTCCGGGGGTTGCGTCCCCGTAGCTCTTGGCGTTTCAAGCTCCTCGCCCCTCCACCCGCGCTATATCTCCGCCGCCGCTTTCCTCGCCCACTCTTCTCGGCCAATCTCCTATCTCGGTACTCCACCTCGCGGGCGCATATTGAAATATAATTAGGGGTGGTTTAATAAGCGACGGTCTGCGGCTTTCGCTAAGTCTCAACAGCGTAAGCAGCGGCCTGTTAACCGATACGTCGGCCGTGTTCTCGTCTAACGAGGTACGAACTACGAGCACGCCGAGCTTTGCTGCGGTTGCATTGCGCTCGGACGCAAGCCGACATGAAATGTGCAACGTGCACCGGCTGCATTCGACAGGCTTTCGAGACGGACTGCTCATTCGGATGTGCGCGGAAGTACTGCCGCGGATGCGGGGACATACATGGACGAAATTTTATATTCGCTCGCGATACCGCGATACCGCGGGGTTATCTTTTCTTCGTGGAGATTATAGAGTTTCATGGAATTGCGCGAGATCACGTCGTGGTTCATGGAAATATGACGACCGGAAGTGTAGCTCGTTTTATTAACGAGATAATGGTAAACAGAACGGTTCTCAGAGATAAGCAAACTTGAGGAATTTTAATCCTAAAACATTGAACACATTTATATGATAAATGATTGCAATTTTTTATCTAACGCAGTCTGTATTCAATGTTCGATTTATATCAGTAGTTTCTTGTGTTAATGATGGTGTTAATTCCACGTTAGTTCTATTGACTACTAATGATTTTCATATGATACCACCTGTCTTCACGGAAAATTTATGCGGTCACGGAGTCTTCGGTGAACCCGAGTTTTTTTACTATCTGTGATGCAACGCGATAGATCGACACTCGAAATGATCGCGACGGGAAATCGTTGCGCGCCTCGGCAAAGTCAGACGCTTCATTCCCGCGACAGAAGTTCCCCTGGCTCCGCGTGCTCGCGTTCGAGCGAGGAAACTTCGCCGGCATGCTCTCGTCGATCGTAAGAGCCATGAGTGACGCGTAATTACTCGCATCCGAATAGCAGACAACTGGGATTGAAGGGTACCGAGGCTCGGAGTGACAGAGCGTGTCAAAGTTAAGCGCGCGGGTAGAAAAAGATCGTGACACTAATTGCTCGAAAATATATACGCTACCCTGGCACCGACTCGCGGAAAACTCTCGCATTTTAGCGCGCGCGTGCTCATATGCATGACGAGGTGAAAAAAATGGAATAAAAATGGAATGACGCTCGGGCAGAACCGGTTAAACTGATTAAATTACGTCATCGCGTAACATCGCCACTGGGCGATATATTAACTTTCATAAAACAATATTTATTCGACAATCGAGTAATGTACTTTATTCTGCATATAAAAACGTTGCATTTTTTTCAGCGTTACTTCGCGTGAACTCGATATTCGAACATCGTTTGACATCACGATCGATCTTTTTACGCACTTTGTGCTTGAACTATAATCATTGAAATATTTGAGAAGACGGTCAGTCGAGCAATTGCGATGATTATTTAACAGATCTTGACGGTCTTATCAATGATCTCGCGTTATCAATCTTTTGTTATCATCAAGATTCCACGCAGCACGCGCTCCTGCAATCCTTCCGCTGCGATCCCTTCCAGAGAAAGGCAGAGTTTTTGCCAGGATTAATCGTCAGAACGGAAATCGTTTGGCGTTAGCAACGATGCAGCTGCAGCCGTCTAGTACGGTCTGCTTACCTCGACACACCGGAAGGTTACGACCTATGGTAAGGGGTTGGTGCATAAACGTTGCGCCATCTGAAGGAGAGAGAGAAAGAAAGAAAGAGAGAGAGAGAGAGAAACGATAAGACGAAGAGAAAGTCTCATCCAGACGTCCGGAGGCCCTGTGTTAAATATCTACCACTACTGTAGCCTCAGCTATCTCGCTGGTGCGCTGCATTTCCTGGGTGTGTTGTGCTACCCCCCCCAAAAATTCATAACTCGGTATAATAAGGGCTTGGCGAACGTAACAGCTGACGCAACCCGCAACCATCGAACTAAACCAGCTACGCATTACGCGCTTAATTTACTGAACAAGTTTAATTGCCTACCAAATGAACTTCGCTCAGTCAAAGAGAAGCGTCCCTTTTTTTCCTTTTCCGCTGCACATTCGTTTTATCGAGAGATTTTTTTGTTACAGAAGTTAGGAATATTTTATTCTTCACGTACTTCATGTATTAAACATTCATTACGGTTACAAATCCATTACAAATTAAATTTCTTAATTTCTACTTAGAATAAGATAAATTTAATTTATAGCTTTAATAGATATCAAATGTGTGTGTGTGTGTGTGTGTGTGTGTGTGTGTGTGTGTGTGTATATTTCATCCTCTTAAATGTTTAAAATTTAAAGAACTGCAACATACAAATTAATTGCAATAACATATTGCAATAACGAGCAATTATTCGGCGGATAGTTGTATGTCTAGTAATTCATGGCAGCATCGTGGACATCATGTATAACCATTCCGACTTGCTTTACGTGTTAGTACCATCGTCCTAAATCAGTTTATTACGCATGTAGTCTGCGCAGGGTCATCAATCGTCGATTAATCAACCGGAAATGGTCGATTTAATGCGTTAACGTTACGGCCGTGGATACGCGTTTCGCACGTATCAGTGGCGTTAATTAATGTAATATAGGCGTCCGTATTACCCCGGCTACGAGGATGCCATTTGGTGCCAGTTTTTCGACTAACTAAATCAATTTCGTGGGTAAAACGCTTTATCAGCGGATGCTCTCTTCGTTGGAAACGCCGCTGTTCGGACATTGTCGCGTCTGTTTTACACGAAAAATACTGTCCCTTTAGAAAACCAGGAGTATAATCCTCTCGGATGTAATAAATCTGCTGCAGCAGGTTTATCTTTCCATTACATGCTTCGTCTTTTGCTACTAGATTTGTCTGGTAAAATGCAATTTGTTCACTATTTATATAACTAACAAGATAAGATAAATTTAGACGAAAAAAATCCGACTAATATCTAAGATTAGAATCATACACATCAATTATTTTAAACAAACAGTATAATCGAATTTCTATAAGACGAGAGAAATTCGTCTGTTCAATCAGATCGGCAAATTCGGTAAATATTGATCGTCCTACAAAAGGATCATGTTCGTATATAGGATCCTAGAAAATCGTGTCGAGTATAAAAGCAGTGTCCTCGTACACGCGATATTAAGTATGCACATTAATCGTCGAAAAGCAACTAAATGCTAAAGCAATCTCAAATTATGCTGCGATATAACATCATCGTTCGATTCTACCAATCGCTCGATTCTATCTCTGCTTACAATGGCAAAATCTGAAGAAAATGGTTCGGTTTTATATCGTTTCTCGACACGATGACGACGTCACTTGGGTAATCGATTTGTCCGCGTGCTCACGAGATGCAAATACTTTCGGTGGTCGCGTTATCAACGGTCGCGAGTGCACCTCCGATAAGCAAGAAGCACTGACCGGTGCATTTCATTTGCACGTTAATTAAAAATAAATTTAGTCTAGCCGCGGAGTAGAAGAAGAGTTTATTGCGACCCGATATCTCTCGGCCGTTATATGTGCTCGGTGGACAACGTCCGAACCGCGTCCGTAAGCACAAAATAATAGATGCGACGCGTTAAAACGCTCGGATTTTTATTGAAAAGCATCGCACTTTTCTCTCGGTCTTCTGTTTGCAGTTTTTTATCGCAATACCGCTGTCAATTTACAGGATTTTTATCATTCGATATCAAACAAAAGAATGTGTTTTGTACTTATATTATCCTAGATGCTCTATATGAAATCACAATTTGTGTTTGTATATTTAGTCGGCCGGAAAACCGCAAACGTTCTCACGGAGTCACACTGATATATTTAAAGATGATCAAATAGTCCTCATTATTATTTTTAAATGACGTAAATTGATTACTTGCGCTAAATATATAATGCGATATCTATTCGGTTTCATATCCTACGTATCACAGTGTTAAAAATGCGAACTTATTTAGGCATTCTGTATAAATGTATTCTAATGATAACATCCTGCTCCATTGACTAGACATTTCCTACATATAAGGCTTTACTACTTTAATAAATTTGTTTATTTATTTTTACATTTTGAAATCTAACCAAAAAGATTGTTACCACAAGAAGATTCATTCGGAGAGTTGAATTTTTAAGTTTATCGCAAAAGCGATTTAACTCCGTTAGCGGTTTAATCTATAGCGTATATAAACAATTCGTATAAACGTGTAAGAAGTTTATTGAATATTTGCGGAATATTTAGAGACGATATAATATTTTTACGCGCGGAAATGTATACGTTATGTCGGATAAAAGTTGGAACGAAGGAAGAAGGAACCATAAAAGATAACGCGGTGATCGAGTAACTGACTAACTAATTAACCAACCAACTCCCCGGCGAACTATCCGATTAATACGTAGAAACTCGGATAAACTTTGTTACTGCGTGCAAGTTCCATAACAGCTGCGTTTATCAGCGAACTTGCAGACAGGCAGTGGTTTACATTCGTCTATTCCCTCAGCTAAGTATAAAATCCTAATTTATTCCGCTCAACAACGCGCAAGTTCGTTCTAGCAAAACTAGTGGTGGCAATAATAGGTCACTTCGGACACGTACATTTCTATCATTAATTATTTATGAACTGTAAATAAATTACTCGATTTTTCGATCGCCAGTTTTATTCTTCATCGAAAATAAATGGCGATATATATATAATCAATTGGCTAGAGATACACTCAGATTAAAGTCTGACTAATCTTCTATTTTCAGTAAAATATAAACATGAAAAGCTAAAAGCTTAGCAGTTGCTTTTCGAGTTGTAAGGGCACGAAAGAAATAAGCACAAAGAAAGAAATGATAATAAGAAATGATAATTGTTAAATTCTATCAATAAATCAATAAACTGACGTGAAAATTATTGTAATGCCTTAACATGCAAAATAAACGGAGCTGATAGCAAAGACAAATCGTATTTACTTCGTAAGGGCTTTGAGAACGTCTGGGCCGTTTCTAGGCACCGTCTCATTGCAGTTTTCTGCATCCGTGAATAGAAGCAAAAGACGCGTGCCCGCGATGCATCTCCGAACAATTTACGGCATTTTCGAGGTCGCGAGAGGAAACCGAATGTGGTGGACGATATAAAGGTATCGTCGTTCCCGCGAGGCTTGAGATGAAAGGAAGTGTGCTGCCGGGGAGGTAGTCAGAAAAATAAAATGATGACGTATGACGAAGCGCACCAGACGCGTGCCTATTAATAGAGGCGCCGGTTCGCGATCCTCTTCACTGGGGGGAGGGTCTTTTTCCTTTCATCGCGCTCCCCTTTGCCTTTTCGATAGAATATAATATCGAATAATATAATGCGTTATGTGTACATTAATATAAAAAAATATCAGTTTAATTGTCACTGATATAAAGAGAAAATATTCGATAGTAAAATTTTAAGTGAAAATCTTTCAGATTTTATGGTAATAAATAAAGTATCCATCACATTTAAATAAAAAATACTTTACAAAATAACATATATAAAAAATACAGTGTATAAAAATTAGCAATACTATCTAAATACGCATTTCTTTCCGAAAAAAAATTATATTGTTGACTCGATACTGCGATAATACGTACATAATCGATACGTATGTCGCGATAGTGGCAAGAAACTGTCGATACTTTCAAAGTATCAGGCGGAAAGTGTCGATGCTAAAGTATCGGAGTATCGGGGCGAGACTATTGAGATTGCTTCAATAATATTGAATATCGTTAGTGATTCTACCTATTGCCGGTCTCTTGATATCATCATTTTCGTACGAATGGCGCGCTCCTCTTTGTTCGGGATTCGCCTGGTTACTCTTATCAGTTAATTATCTTTCACCCGGATGGCGACTAATTATAGACCGGAAACTAGAACGCGTTCCGAGCTTGACCGGAAGTGTCGTGCTTATTGTCCGAAATTCGTTGCGACATGGGCTTTTCGGTATCTTTTGGACGGGGAACAGAGGGGGAAACACAGAGAGAGAGAGAGAGAGAGCGGGATGTCCGATACAGCCGCCGGCTATGAGCAGACGTGTAAACGCACAGAGCACTCTCCCGCTTTGCTGACTATCGGGTTTGATGCGGTCACGTACACAGAGAAGTGGCGCAGATGTTGCGGAATTGTTCATCGATTGTTTTTACCTAGTTTYGCGTTTTACGGAGCGCTGATATTATTTATCGACCTAACGCGTCCCTCAAATTACGCGCTATTTCATGTCTCCGTTTTTTATTATCAATATTTAGTAATGGTTTGCGCGAAATATTCTATTTTGCTCTTCGCGTTATATAATTCGAACATATAGAATAATATTCACTACAAGTTGAAAAAAGTAGCCTGCGAAAGCTAACAATGGAAAATAGAATATTTTTCATTTCAATTCAGAGTCTGTAAAATATTAGTCGGCGTATTGTTGTTAGCTTCATAGTTTATATATTTTAATTTTAAAAGTAGAAAAGAAAGCTGCATAATATAAAAAAAAAGAAATAAAACAATTTTTTTCTTTCTTGTAATTTTTTTAAGTAATAATAATATCAATTAAGTTAACGTATGTGCATTATAAACAGCGGTTGACCCTTTGTCCTCTTGTTCTATTGTTTTTACGACGATTATATTCTTCAAACACATTGTACACGACGATTGTATTTTTTAAGAATTCATACGATTTCATCATATTACACGTTTTATTTTATTGCGAAACAAAAGATTCAAACATTTAATGATATAATGTGAAAAAAACATGATATTGGACGATAACTATTGATTTTCGATGTTTCCAAAGTTTCCGATTTATATTTCTTTCTCTTCCCGAATTACAATCCGATTTTTGATTTTTCAATTTATGTTGGTTATATAATGAAAATCGATATGTACTTCCATTTATCTGTATGTCATACGTCAGAATCGCTCTTTTTGCACATTATTTCTTGATTTTCTAGAATCAGATGAATTACTTGAATCTGCAAAATTGTTGTAAATAATAAATGTGGTCTAACTTTATTATGAACTCTAACTTATTATTGACTTATTTCAAAAAAATAGCTCTTTCAAATATTAAATTTAAATATGTTAAAAATAAAATGTCATAAAATAAGATTATATTGAATCATTTCACTTGTTCGATGAAAATATTTTTGCTACTTTATTTTTAGAGGAAAGCAGACCAAAAAGAATGTTACCTAAATTTTGTCAAAAGCAACCTCTGCAATCTGTTTCACGTAATTATGCACGTTGTTTGCGAATCCTAGCTTCAGTCAGAGTTTCCGGTCACGAGCGGGCGAGCTGACAAACGTCAGCGGCCGTAATTAGTAGTGAAATTACGCGACATAAAGTGACCGTCGTTGTATTGCTGCCGTTATTAATAACACAAAGGTTTTAGACATTAGATAAATGCTTCGTCCGGCATTCAAAGTGATTAATGACAGCTGTCGCATATGCGATGTACAGTCGTTCTTTTAATCACATTCTGATTAAAAGACTATCGTTTCCTCTTGGTTTCCAACATGTAGATAAGACTTCCGATAGCATGCGGACTATAAGAATAATCAAGCGAATTTTTCCGAGATACGCACTGTATACGCTTATTAAGTGACATTACTGTGAAGAAACATCGTCTAAAAATACATATTTTAGAAATTTGTTAATCCTTTACTAAGATATATGTATTCAATCGCTGTTGCATTATTAACATGTATTTAATTAAATTAAAAACTAAATCTAAAATTAATTATAGAGTATATTATATACATTAGACCTACACACGCATTATGATTTAATAAATAATATTTTTTTAAATGTTTTACCTAAATTCTGTGACGCTTTTCTGTGTGAGAAGCAGAACGCGGTCAATCTAATTTCGCTTCTAAATTAATAAGTCGCGACGGCGCGGATACTTCTCGACGCAATATCGCTCGTTCTTTTATCATCATGCTGATAGAAGTTTCACTCGTGATTCGCAAGACGTTTCGAGTGAAGAAAACGCGGTGGAGGAGAGAAGAGAATGGAAGAAAGAGCGTGCGGAACGGTGTGCTTTTATTGGCGCGGGTCTCCATAATTGAACCGACATAAGTACTCTTTTTATATCATCGTTGCGAAATGATGGAAGAGGATTACGTCGATCCCGCGGGAGGGAAACCTGACATCGTGGCAGAGACAGCATTACCAGAATATACGAGAGAGACAGTACTATCTGAGGACACGGAGGAGACGAGGAAGGATGAGAAAGTGGGCGAGACGAACTTGCAGGTTTCTCTCGTCGACTCGTCTCGAAGCGAGCCGAGTCAGCAGGACGCTCCTGCGTCGTCCTTCTTAACTTCGACGCCAATATCTTTTCGTCTTCCTTCTCTCCTAGCTCTGCTTGGCGTCGTAACGCTTCCTGCCACGGACATGCCCGTTATAGCGAACGACGAATCGTGGAACCGCGGAAAAGTGGTTCTCATGTCGCCGCCCCCTGCGGACTTGCCGCTCCTCGCTGATTTAAGTGGTCTTATGGAATCTGAACTACGATGGGGAGAAGTAAAAGTTTATTCGGTCCGCGGATCATAAAAGCCAGGGAAAAAGTATTCGAGGATGCCGTGCCGGATAGCCGGATCGACGGCCATGGCCGTTGAATCGAATCGTCGTTTGTGAAAGATGGGACCGACACTAAAAATTCGCCACGGCACGCATTCGGGATACCTTCCACCGCGCGATTTTTCAGAACAAGAGTGAAGCACGTTTTTCCCGAGTGTATCGAGAAAAAGTATAACAGCTTTATTTTGCGGTATCTTAATTTATTCAATACAGGATATTTTGTATTCAAGTGTATCAGCGTTTTGAATTCTGCATCGATTTGTTTCCCCGAGTGAATTGTGCTCGCTAAAAATTGAATCGTTACAGACATAAGAATAAAGAGACATGTCATACAATGTATATAGATATTAAACTCATATGGATAATTTTACGAAAACATAAACTTTAATTAAATAGATAACTTCCGAGAAAATATACCGCAGTTTGTTTCCATTTTTATTTTAATACAATTTTTCGTGGTTAAATCTATTATTAATCGATTATGATAAAAATGCATTATCAAGAAAATAATGATCTTTGATTTTTAAGATTTTATCGAATCTTAATTGCAATAATTGTTATAAAGATAAGAAATAATCTATAATAATCTATGATAATAAAAAATAATAAATAAAAAATAAATAATATGTAAACAACTGCTCGTGAAAAGAATATGAGAACCTTTGGCTAAATCGAAATAAGGCTGGAAAGTAGACGGTAAAGTCTGCGCCGTGAAGCGCGTCGAGCTGTAGTAATATTTTGTTTGAGACCGGCCGGCGCTCTCTCGCGCGCGACCAAGCCGGCGGTTCTCGGCTGTCTTTCTCACCGGAAATTAAAACCCTTTTTGTCGCAAGGCTCCCGACGAATACGCCGCAGAGATCCCACTTTTTTCGCGTATTTTTAGGTAGACCTCCGGCGCGGTCACCCTCACCGATGGTTGACAGTCCGAAGCTCGCGCGCTTCACGTCGAATCGCTCGAACGATTGTCAGTGGGACTAATTAGTGACTGACATTTCCTGTCGCGCCACAACGTTGTTAGTTCGTTCTTTGATTTTCAGAACATTTATGATATCGTGCGGTTCGTTATAGTGGTCCAAAACAACAAAGAAATCGTGCTTGTAACGAGAATGTTTGCCAAGGATGGAAAGCAACGAAATTGTTTCTGCAATATAAAAGTGTTCCAACGTATCCAACACATATAAATAAAATATAAACGAATACACATGTTGTTTAAAATATTTTAATTGGGACAAGTAATAATTATTAATTAGTCTCGGCTAGATATTTATTATGGGGATTATATTAAATTTATTTCGTTTATCACTAATCGTAAATAATTTCATTTTGTTTTTTGATAATATTTTCTTGATTATTCTTTCGCGCATTCGCGAAGCAACTAGAAATGCATAATTCTTTTTTAAATTGATCAACCAATAGCCATTTTCGAGTATTGGTTATATTTTCAAGTGTACGCCTAGATTGAGAGACACGATGAGACAAGAAAGTAAAAAAACGACGGCAATGTTTGCGAACATCGATATACTCTACCATAACGTGTGTTTGGAAGGAAAAGATAGACTGGATTCCATGACAGCAAGACACACATTTGAAATTCAATTAGCCGAACTAACGTGAAACTTCCATGTTTCAAACTTCACGTTTCTGATTTAACTCCCAATAGCTGAACTAATACATCGCAGATTTGAAATTGCAACACTTCGTACAGATATAATCGGCAGATTACTTTTAATTTATCGATCTTCTCGTTGTTTATTCACCACTTGTTGTCACACTCGATTTCAGATTTCAACCAACGTGTTTGCGTTTGGTAGATATTATATTTGTTTAGATTACGAGATATCACACAGAACAAACGTTTCAAGGCATTTTCAAAATATACGCTGTTTCTGTTTTCTTGAAGGATCTGTTTAGTTGATTGTTGTTTCATGTGCTTGTGTCAGTCACGGTAATAACAGCGTTATGCATAGTAACTGCACTTGATATCAATGAAATAGCAATGTACATTTGATTCTGACAGGTGTCGATGTAAGATGCATTAAATCAATCATTGATGCATTGACCTAACTCATCATGAACATATAAGAAAAATCAATTTTATTATTGCTCGTAAATATCAGTCCTATAATTAAGAAAATTTTCAAAGTTCAGTCATAAATTTTATATTCATTGTAATACGCTTCTTAAATTATAATGAAGTTAAAATTCAGGTCGATCCAATCAGGTTGATCGATATTTCGTCTTTTTCTGACTTTATCTTTTAAATCTGTTTTAACTTTAATAAATATCCTTAAGGACGGCTTTTAAAAGACTTCAATACAGTCGATAAACGTATACAAAGCAATCGCATTACGGAAATTTGAACACTGAGTACAGCATGCGGCTCCTGAGCGACCGTCTTGGATATCGGGCAGGAGGTTATTAAGCTAGGGAGCTATCGTCATACAAAGTAACCGCGATCCAATTATTTACGTGCGAAAGATCGATCTCTATCATTGGTTGGCTGATCCTTCCCTCTCTGCTTCTCTCTTCTCTCTCTCTCTCTCTCTCTCTCTCTCTCTCTCGCATTCTCTTCTTGTTCGATCATATATACAACGTGCGTCGTTCGCGAACCCTCAAGCATTAACCCACACCCCGAGCTAATCCTGACCTGCTATCGGTTGCTTAGGAAACTAACGGCAATGGTTTCCATCGACGCAATGGGGCGCTTGATGGATTTCAGTCCTGTCAGTACAGAGCGCGGTGATAAACCGCTGGTTGACCCGCGCGTAGCCAATGCGAAGAGATTAAGGGGTGATTATATTATAATTTAGTTACCTTAACTATAATCGATCGGGCCGAGCAGCGGTCCGCGGCCGCGTTGTTGGAGAAATTTGCCCATTTGCCCGGAGGAAATGACCTATAAGCGACCATTATCGTTACGATGCTATAACTTTCCGCTCTTATTATTTAAACTTGAATAAAAGATATTTATTTAAAAATTATGTCATATCTCTCTATATCGCTTGATAATGTAAATTAATTTTTTACACTTGATTATCAATGTTAAAAAATATTTAATATCGATTTTTTACAAGATCGATTTTCAAAACTTTAATTTCATTTAATTGGAAATATTTTTTTCTTCAAAAAAACTTTTAGTTTAATCAATTTGTAATTATATTTGTAACTATTTGTGTATGTGTAAGAAAAAAGAGAGGGCTCTTATATCGTATTTTAACATTATCATTCGACTATTTTAAGCATCGTAGTACCGTACTTTCGTTTATTAATCTGGCTACGTAATTTATCGTGCTTCTTCTCGTCCATCCCTCATATTATCGATTATCTCTCACAGTAATCAGCATTAGGTCTACCTCCTCTTTCTCGAGTACGGTATTATTGATTTCCAACCGCTCTTTCTACCTCGCATAGCCGGCTGACCACAGTGTCAGTAGTTAATAGTAACACAAATCGTAATGCAAAGCCAATGAGGAGTCTCTTTGCACAAAAAAGGCTCGTGTAATCAGACAACCTCATGGAGAATGGACGCACGGTGTCCATATCGACTATACGCTCTCTGCTCTCTTAGCGTTATACAAAGCAAATGCAGATCAAAGAGGCCATTCATCGTCCGTCCGCAGCCATCCGCGCACGTTGTATCACATGGCCACATAGCAACCCCGACATCAGCGTTATTACTTCATCCCCTAGCGCGAAGTAATTCGTTTTCGCAGGCTGAAACTTCCGCGCTACCATCACGTCACACGCGTGCGATACCGTAAAATGAAGTTAGATCGCGTCGGCAAAGGCAGCTTCGCAGCGAGATAAGGACAGCCCTTGGAGTCGCTGTCAAAGAAATTTGGTCTCTTAATTGAATATATCAATTTAAAAACTAAAAATTTCCATATACGTGATTCGAAGAAGAAAATTTCGTAGCTATTTCAGCGCAAATTGCAGCTAACAAATTATTTTCTCGCATATTAAACGACGTACAATCTCTATTTACCGTCGCGCAAAGCTACCCCTGCGGGTGCAATCTAATCCCATCTTACGTAATACATTCGCTCCGTGTGTTGTAACCTTTGGCGATCGGTTACATTCTCGCGAGTTACGTCGGCGCACGCGTAGTAGCCGCAGGCTCCATAATGCGATTACACGGGATTAATATCTGGCACGCATAATACGAATGATCGAACGGCGAGCGAATATAATGCCGTTGCGTCGAAGAACGCCGCTGGACGGACGCTGGATGGAAATTGGATATTCGCGGAAACTTTGCTTTTCAAAACTGGTATCCTAATGCTTCGTTAGCGAACGTTGCCGACGATTCGCAGCCGCGCGTAACGTGCGAAGATAGAGCGCCCGGCCGCGCGCAGCGAGCAGAAAATTATTACCTCGATAGATTAACTCGATATCTCTATAAAATGGCGCGAATATTACCGTGCATTGCCGACGAGGCGCGCGCGGGGACACGGATACATCGTTCGGGGCTTAATACGGAGTTTTGAGATTAACGTTATTACACCGGACTGTTTCATCCGCGTAGCGCGAGCTAGTTCGTTCCCGAGAGCGATTTTTGGGAATATCTGCGCGGCCGCGCTTGCAAATGGATCTGAATCGTGTTTGTGAAACGTGTGCAGAATTCTGACTTACGTTTGCCGAAATATTGCTGCGGATATGCAGTGCAGTATGCGCTTATTAAATATATAGTTACAGTTAAGCATAATATTATCGAGGTTGAGCGTAACACGCTTTCAGACGAGCGGATTGCTTATTTTCTACAAGTTGAATGCAACAAACATTCTCTTATTTTGTTTATTTTTCTTGAGCGCGCAGTTTACATGAACAGTACGTTGCTCTAAGCGTGTGTTATTGCTAACGTATATAAATGTAACGATTTTATCATATCGAAATGTGTGCGCATAAATGTATCTATTACTGTCATGTTTATTAAATTATTTAGGAAGAGTTGGAGAGCAACACACGCGTAACACGGACGTAACATATCTGCGTTCCGCAGCATTTCCTGTTTATCAACTGAAATATTAAAGTGGAGCACATCCGACGTAAATATATGTAAGTTTTTAAAAATAAAAAAATGTGTCTGCATAAATGGAATTGTGATTTAAACTATTCGAATGCGGTAAAAAAAAAATACATATCGACTTTTGCGTATTATTTTGCCTTTTGACCTTTTTTTCAAATTAATCCTGTAAATCGAATTGAATCGTTTAAGATCTAGCGTGGTTACGCCGGAACGTAATATCATTCGGTAATACAAATCGCTTCTCGACAAGCCGATATCGCATGACTCGGCCGACCGAAGTAGGTCGTCGCGTTTCTGGCAGATAGGATCTTTTTGAGTGATAGACAGGCGCAAGGTGGAATATCGACCGATCGCACACGAGCGTCAGAACGAGGAAGAAAAGGAATTGGCGTTCGGAAGGGCGGAATTCTAGAGGGCGACTCGGAAGCAGCCGGCGCGAGGATCGATCTTTCCTGCATGGAATAAACCGCATGCTCGCCTCGCGTATAGTAGATGCGGTTTCCTAACTCGGTCCCCAAAGAGTGCATTGCATCGTATTTAAAGACCGTACAATTTGCTACATAAAATTATGCATAATTAATAATTTTCCTTGCGCATCTCAATTAATTAGTATAGATAGTCGATTTTATTGCGATTTAGCGCAGTCTTCTGCTTCGCGACGCAGACAAATTCGCGTCCCACGTGTGCCGGGATTCCGATCCGCACGATTTTCGCACACACTCGTGTTTTCATTGCGAAACGGCCGCACGAGAGCGCGTAGGTTTTGGAGTTAGCGACTTCGTGGCTTTGCGCCCAACCGCCCGCCCGTCCGTCCGCACCTCTCCGCCAATATCGCTACCCTCGCGCACCTGCCGCACTATCCGTTTTAATTTGAAGTCATTTAATCAATGCGTCCAGGCAGCATTGAATCAAAACGTCCGACCGAGCCGGTACCTCGTATGCGCCAAACAGTTCCACTGCCACATCCTCCACCCCTCTGCATCGCTACGCGCTCTGCTCTGCTACGTGTCGCCCGTCTCTCGTAGCCCCCTCCCTCCCCCCCCTATTCTCTCGAGCACCCTACCGTCGCACATCCCCGCACTTCGCGCAATGAATTAATCAGGCAGAGTGATGAGGGACGCGCCACCGCGTGTATGTATACGTATACATACCGATATCCGACGAAGCGCGGCGTAATTCCGTCGCGTCGATTTACTATAACAAAAGAGATGTAAAACGGGGAAACCAAACGCTGGAGGCCAGAGATACTGAGTATTACACGAATCGCGCATGCGGATCGCGAATCGATATCAGTCCTTGAAAACGAGGATGTCGCTATTCGATTTACTTGATCAGAGTTAATGGAAAAAATGTTAGAGGTTAAATGAAAAGAATGAGGAAAAATATTAAAAAAGTAATATAATGTAATAAATGTTGTAGCGAAATTTTGTTAATTAACGAAATGAATCTGACATGACGAAAGAATCCCATTTTACGAGTCAGAAATCTGGGTATAAACGATTATTCTCTCATTAAATATAATTAATATAATGAAAGCATCACATGTTTAATATATGCACGATGACATGAGATTGCGTTATATGATTAAAAGTCAATTTTATTTCATAAAATCTTTTATTTCATAAAATCTGAATTGATCATGAAATATTGAGTTTGAAGTATTAAAAAAGAGTATTGATAAAAAAAGATTTGCGCATCGATTTGAAAGGATGTAGCAAAAAGATTTGTTCGATGTATTGTGTACATTTTACAGAAATGCGTCATATTTGCTCCCTTGCGAGATATTTGAGCTTAGCAAAATGGTACTTTGTGCAAAACTCGATACCTTTCGACGTTATTATTAAACCGTGACATTAAGTGGATCATTGCATCGGGTCATTATATAATGAAGTATCAAGTGGCGCGCTGTTTACGTGTCGAAATTTCATATTATAATTGACAATCACGATGGAGCGATCGCGTGTAACGCAGATAAAGTGGGAGATAGCGTTGCGATATCGCTGTGTGCAGGGCTGGGCAACATCGTAAGTGGAATAACGTGTCGATAATTTAATCGAAAGCTCGTTCGGCTCGTTCCCGCTATGCGTTCCGGGCTGGTCTCTCTCATCTCCACGTTTCGCATCGCGAACGCGCTTTTCGTACGCGCATCTCGCACGCGGGAAACTACCTACTTCGCAAACTATGCCTATTAATATCTTCGGTATGGATCTTATTGACCGCACGGGTCAGAGGGAAGCTAAGGCAGATAGAAGGAGGGTTGGCGATCAAGCGTGAAGCGTCGATAGTCGGAGCCAGAGTTGGCAAAGAGTGAGCTGTAGCCGAGAGATAGGCAGGCAGCGAGGCAGGAGAGGCAGGAGAGGCAGAGTAAGAGCAAATAATCGAAGGGACGAAGAGGCAGAGAAACGAGGAGAAACGACGGAGAACGCGTGAGAGACGGCAGAGGCGGAAAGAGGCGCAGCGCGTGACACAAGACGAGAGAGCGGAACTCGGATCACAGCCCCCTAGTCAGTCCTGTAATGAAGCTGGTGCGCGGGTTCGGTCCCGGCCATCCCCGGTGCCGCAGCAGCCCCCATAGTCACCGACCGCCTCCTCCTGGGTCACCCCGTAATGCACCCGCTCGATCAATATTGCTTACGCGGCATCGATGCACGCGCTCCGCTCGGTATCGTTCGACCCGCGAGACGAACGGATGGATAGACGGACGAGCGGTTGATCGGTTGGTTCGAGGTCGAGTCCGTCCAGCGCCTGGAAACCACCCTTTTGCCCCCCTCTAGTTACTCCTCGGAGAAATTCCGATACTTCGATACGCGGGATTGATCGTTCGGTACACACGCGTTTCCGTGTATAAGAGCAACTCGCTGCCCGACTCCAAGTCGATATACGCTATTAATAAGTCACGAGTCGTTTCGAAACGATGTTTGTCTTGATGTTCTCTTTCTCTTTCAAGAAACCAAAAGTCGAAACAACGCTATGATATTCTTAGAATAATATCGTTTCTGTGACGAACTATTAATGTATCGTTATCAATCGATATCAATCGATATTACGCGCAGAAGATATTAGACAGATAACGTATGAAAATAAAAAGCTATATAATATCATGTGACATGCCTAGCTGCTATAAACGTTATTTATAATGTGCGCTATAACTCGTCATGATTATGCGAGCACGGCATTCGATGGAGTATTGATGCGATTCTGAAAGCGCAGCGAAAGTCGAAAGATAAATCGATGGAGGGCACGAGGGGAGCGTAGGACGGCTCTCTCGATGACTTTTTCTCGTTCGACCTGGAAGGTTACTTAACCCCGTGTCCGGAGTAACTTACCTAACCCGGGGCAACGTAAACTCGCGCGAGGGATCGTGAGCGGCGTGTGCGAACCGGTTATGGTCAAGGAATCTGTTTCTGCTCCCACGCGTCCGTGATCCCCTCCACACTCCCGGCAATCTCTCGATGCACGATGCATCTCTCCTCATCGTTCGCCATTCTCCTCCTCCGCACACGCCGGCCGATCCGACGTGCCCCGGGATCAGAAATTACTGCCCCGTTCCACGGACGTGCATTGACCGGTCGGCGTGTGAGCGCAAGTCGGATGCGATCGAGCGTGACCCTTAACGCGGGCTAGTCGTTCGTGACCCCCTCACCGTTAAACGCGATGCTCCGTAGACACGTACGATTTCGTGCACGCGTACGCGCGTATAGACGCGCGCATTGCGTGCGTGCACACACATACGCGTGTGTAGGGAGCTATGTGAATCGGAGCGTAGCGAGCGATGCATTTCGTTTCGATCATCCGTGTTCTGATTCGCGAACGTCATTACGGGTCGCGGCGTGTAGATACGAGCGATTCCGATCCTGGGAATTTCGGCGAGCGAGCCGCATCACCGTCCATGACATACCGGTCGATGTGGTTTTCTGTCTGCGTCGAAAAACTTTCCATCGTCGAGCGAGGTAACGTTAATGGATGAGTTTCGTCGCGTTAAATCATTGAGAGTCATTATCGCTCGATTATCCCGTAATTACGAATTTTTGTCATGCCCCCTGGAATAATCTCCTTCTCTCTCCATGTTTCGCACCAAATCCCTGTGAAATCGCGACGCTCCCTATTTAAAATAATTGTAAGCTATTTAAAATAATTTTCAAGTTTGTGTGCAATACATTTTTTACAATTTCGAATCACTCGTACATGGTAATTTCATCAAGAAACGTACAAACTACACAAGATATACAGAAATGTGATAGCAGAAATATATTTGATAGAGTTAGTTTAATATTTCGTTAAAACAAAATTTTTTCAGGGCTATAGAATTATTTATTAAAAAAAAGAATACTTTTACAATATTAAATTAAATGTTTTTTTTTTTTAATCCATTCAAAAGTTCTTATTTTTAATTTCCACATTTTACAATATTTTCTATAGATGTTGCAGACACACACACACACATATCTCAATGCACATGTTAACAATAAAACCTAATGTCAAGCTATCCGTTGCTTTCGTATTCTGAATAGCGTGAGAATTCATTGTCTACAGCGAAGAGAGAGGCAGACAGGTCGAACATTTTTCCCGACAAGCGACGGCGTGGTAGATACATCCGCGCTTTTATCTATCGGGACTTAATTGCCGCGAGGATTGCGGTACGAAAAGAAATTGATTAGCCGTCCGACGTACACAGTTCGTCGTTCGAAGTGTATTACGTGACTTGGCGAACGGTTCAAGGAGAGCGCTCGATGCCACCGTCCTGCGGCTTCTCGTTCGACAGCTCAGAAGATTGCGCCATTACGCTTCCCGGACAATCAGTGCGAGACAAATGAGAGGAATACTGATGCGAGAGAGAAAGAGAAAGAGAGGCAGAAAGCGTCAGGGTACCGTCGCGAACGAACAAATCCCGAAGGGACCATGCTAGAAGAACGTGGACAGAGGATGTTGGAAAAAGTTCGGAACGGTGCGACGCCGCCATTTGCATTCGGACAAGGAGGAGAAAGAAATAAATTAGGCGAGCGCCGAAGTGACTTTCAATTGGGGATGTACCGGCTTTTTCCTTTACGCCGCGGCGCTCCGCTGACGCGGCACGAGAAAGAAGAGACATGCACCCAGTCTCAAAAGAGGACTTCTGCTAATTGCATCCTGTCTAACGTCGCTCGTTAGCTGGCATCCACGGCGGGAACCAGAAAGTTCGTGGTTTCGCTTCGTGGGTGAGAGAGACGGACGGATAGTCGGCCGGATAGTTAGCGACAGAGAAGGGGAGAAGGCGCACGGCCAAGTATAGGCAAGGCCCGACGAAGGAGGCTGGGGAAAGTTACTTGAAAGTGGTACTTATCGACGTCGGTGGTACCCGCGTAAAGAGACATACCTAATCAAAAACTCGACGGAGAGAACGGCGTTTCCTCCGTGGAACGGCTCTCAAACTTCTTCCTCTCGAAATAACCACGTACGTAGGACGAGTTATTTACGTTTCTCGTGATCGCGTCGATGGCGACAGCGAGTTATGAAACATTTACTAACCCTGGAACCTGGTATATGTATAAAGAAAGACGCTTTATGATGGCGTCTCTTTATTACTCTATATTTACTAGTATCTTTGCAATATACCGAGTTTTCGAACATGTCTGATTGAAATTATATTTCCGCTGTAATATTGAACTCGCGTTTCTTTGCAAGCTGTCTTGGTTAGTGAATGGCCTGTAAATATTATGGCGAAATAATATATGGAATCCAAGACTAATCTTTCTGCCCGCGCGCGCTTCCCATTAAGAATCTCATAATAGCGGTGCATTACTGATGTTGATGTTCCCAGGACTCGAATTTCACACGTGTGATCGATTGCCGACCGGGGTGATGTGCGAGCTCCCTTGCGTGCGATGTAAGATCGTGAAAGGCTTTCGAAATGCCGAGGGGTTGATTCATTAATGGAGTTCTGATTTTCCTTTCAGGAAGCACCGCTGATGCCGCGTCAGAGGGAATCTCCACGTGCAACTTTCCCGTTCACAATTAACACTCTTTTGTGCCGCGCGGTGTCGATGTGAGGATGGAGAAGCGCGTTTCGGCCTTCTCGACGAAGCGTCCGCCAGCTCGTCGCTTTTCGGTTCGTTCGACTTTGATCGAAGCCAGCCGTGTGCGGCGCACCGAGGCCATCGACGTGCCGCGCGTTCTCTCCGGTAAAGTTAGGTTCATATCCGGCGTGGTCTCTACGGGGCTCGAAATCACGCCAACCGACGTCGGCTGACTCTGTCCGTCGGCTCGTTGTGTGCAAGGCATCGCCATCGCCATCGCCATCGACCGATTCGAAAAGGAACGCCGTACGTCGACGGAACGCGCACGTCATGCTCCGTTCCGGCACGCGAGCTTCCCGACGAAAATTCATCTCCTTCTCCTTTTCGACCTCAGCTTCTACTTCGTGTGTGTTCGTCCGCCCACGGAAACCACCACCCATCAGCTGCGTGGCTCGGATTACTTTAGCCGCTTGACAAAATGCCTCGTCCTATCAAGAGAAATCTCGGACTCTACCCTCCGCGACGAGGGTCGCTGACCATGCCGCCGCACGTCCCTTCGTTACGTGCCTGGGTGCACCCCTTTTCGACGACGGAGCTTTTGGCTAAATTGTCAGGCACTGGAGACTTGGCAATCGAAGGGTGACGCGTATTGCATACTCATCGACGGTTGATTTTGCTAATATGCAGCGACTCATAAAACGAGTGTTCATACCCCACATCGTTATTTTATTTTTTATTAATCTCAAAATAATTACATAAGCAAATAAAATAAGAAAAAACGATAAGCGAGAGAATTATATTTTTATTTTTCTCATCTTAATTATTTAATACTTTTAGAAAACTAATAAAACTTACTTTCACCATTAGTGAGAGCCCCGAATTTTACCAGAATTTTGAAAATGTAAATTCCAATTTTCTTAAATATACGAGGGGAGAGTACACTTAATTATCTCATGGACAAAAATACGGCTTTTTCTCGTTAGAAACGAATTATTCACTAGCTAGCGTCACTAATTATTTTTGTGACTTTATTACAGGATTCTTTATAATAATTAAAAGTAACACAACATATCTAATAATGTTGCACTTATAGATAACGTTAATAAGCACAAGAAAATCATAAAATAGCTAGAAACGTCGTTTACAAAGTACGGATAGAAGTACTTGAAGAAGTAATTTCTTTTGCCGGGGACTTTGCTTACCCCTCGAGAGCAACCCAGAGACTCGAGAGAGGTCTAAGAGGAGGTCTAAAAGGAGATCTAATTCCAAATCAATTTCTACGTGATGAATATTACAGCGAGACCGAGGAAATAAATAAGATATCAGTCGGCCTACGGGAGGGTGCGTGGCTTCACCTTGTTCACCACGTCCACCCTCTACCGCCCTGCTCGTATTCGTATGCT
Organism: Cephalotes varians; assembly: GCA_037157785.1. NCBI lineage: Eukaryota > Metazoa > Arthropoda > Insecta > Hymenoptera > Formicidae > Cephalotes > Cephalotes varians. Next base: position 226,301 of record JANQDE010000056.1, read on the forward strand.
ATGGAATGCCGGGACGTACACTCGATAAATCGAAGCCCTTAATCACGGCTGAAGGGTCAACCGGGCCCCACCGAGTCGTAACGCCGAGTTTCGCGTGGACTGGAAATACACAGTCGCGCTTCTCTTTTATATTTAGTAGCGTCCAACGTGCTGTTAATTTATCCGACTATTGCGGCCTGTCTGTTCTGCGCTACAACCTACGATATAAATCCCCGGGACGCGTCAATATTTCATTGGAATCGCGCTATCTCCATCGTGTTCGCGGTTCATTTTCGCTGCGATTCGCGGCAAACGATGAGACTGTACGGTTCTATATTGAAATATGTTTTATGTTATATTTAAAATAAGAGACATATATCTAAAATTATACGATTCAATTGTGTATTCGTCATATCGCACGTGAATAATACACAAAACAGCTTATTTTATGCTCACATTAATAAGGAAAAACCATTTTTCTAGATCCGAATCAAACAGCAATGAATTGTGACAACACAGAATATAAATACATTTTTATTTTGTATTTTTTCTATCGCGTTCAATGACGTCACGATTGTGTGTATGTGTGAGATTCATCCAATAAGGCAGTACAAAATACATCGAGAGTTCTCAGCAATTAATCGTCAACGAGGTAGATAGAAGAAAGATATATAGGAAACGAGCATACAGAGGACATAGAGAAATCGGTCGCCATTCGGAGCATGTATGCAAATGAGCAGTAGATGCTCCGCTTTGGTAAAAAAAAAGGGAAAAATAAACGTAGCGAATTGCGTGCGCGCTCGTCGCTCTTAGATAGACGTCCGATCCGGCGAATTTGCATTTTTAGCGAATTTACAATTTGATTAGGCCTAAGTCCTCACGGATCCCTGAGAGGCATTGCGAGTAGTCGGAGCGTTATCTTGGGCGCGCACTTTTGTTGCTCGTGTCGTCTGGATTCATGGAAGGCCGAGATTTCGGATAAGTTAGAAAATTTTTTCTAGCGTGAAATATCTCGGCGGTTGGGCCGAAAGAATAGAACGATAAACGCAGGTAGTCGGAAGCTGCTTTATTTTCGCTTCGCTTAGACGACATGATAAATGTCCTGGCGTTGTAGGTAAGCCTTTCGTGAACAAAAAGATCCACTGGCAGATCAGAATTCTTAATTTTACTCTTGAAGATCTTTATTAAATGTGTGTGTATGTGTGTGTGAGCGCGCGCACGCAATCTCGTTACATACATCTCATCCTTTTGATGGACAATCTTTTTTTATCTTTTTATTTTTATTACATAAATACGTTATGTGATAAATTTCAATAAACATTTCAATAAACATAAGAAAAGTATCTGGAAATTAAAGTGAATAATTGGAGATGCAATGATCAAGGAAAGTGTATACAATTTTCTTTTCAAGCTTAACTTGATATCAATTCCTGATGCGCTGTTCGATCGTACTCTCAAAGAACTACGGACGATTAAACCTGCTTCAAGATCGGTGAAACGTCAGTCTTAACCAGTCTTAAAAGTGCAACGAGACTTTCAGAAGTCGCGCTTGGATTCGCCGTGAATCTCTAGATAAATGTTTCAAGCACTGCTTCGGAACGAACGTCTGATTTCTCTCGACCTGTATCCTTCCTAGATCCGGACAGGCGTTCAAGACAGAAGTTCCGCGCTCCAGTTTCGTCTTATCTTTCTCCGTCTAGTTTCTTATCCTTCTTCTCTGTCCGTCCGCGCGAAAAAGAAACGGCACACAGAAAAGGACACGAAGGGCAGGTATCCAGGCGTCGAAACGAGAAGGCAAGCGTCGCTTTATGTCTTTTTTTTTCTCCCCTACCTACCGACTCGAGGGCGCGGGAAAAGCGCTCCGGCGAGGGAAAACGACGCAACAGACCCGACAAGCGGGTCAAAGAGGATCGCTGAAAAGAGCCTGGCTTAATCTAGTAATGTGATCCCCCAAGGAAACTTGGAAAAATCGCTACGAAAGACAACTTTCCATTCTCCGTTCTTCGAGGGGGCAAACTTGCCATCCTCGGAAAAACAAAGTCCTGGAAAAGTAGGGTTCATGTCGCGGCCAGCGAAGAGAAGTAACAGAATTCTATTTTCAGACGGATACATTTCTTTATCGGCATTGATCATATATCGAACGCATTTTCGCCTTATTTTCTTTTTTTAGCACACACGCGAATCCTGATAAGTAGCAGCCGTTACGTACGAAATTTGTACCGTGCGAGATAACGATCTTTCGTGACTGCCTACGCGAAGGGCACTAATTACTTTTTCATTATCCGATAAGCGGCCGAGCGAGTGCTCGGTCATTTAGATCGCTCTTTAGAACTGCGCGCGCGACAGTGACGTAATGTTCCCGTTATGGCGACAATTGAATACATATTGAATGAACACAAGTACGATAGCGACCTACATTAGAATTAGATCTAATTACGATCTTTAACATAGTAAAAGTCGCGGCTTCGCGAAACCTCTGTTCGTTCTATTATTCACATAACTATAAAGCTTGACTAAGCCAGACTATGCGCGATTCGTGATCGGAAACAGTTCAAAACTCGCAATTTTCTATTCATATAAGATTTGCAAACAATGCAAATAGACATATTCATCGAATTTGTACTCGTCATTTATTTTGCATTCGTGTCAATTCGCTAGTGGACCGATTTTTTTGACGAAATCGAAGGACGCGAATCGCGCATAGTCTAGTCAGCATAAGCGATATCGATTCGCACGTACACGCGCGTCTTTCAATAAAGAAATGTCAATATTCTTAAAAATATAATAATTACGTGATCATTATAAATTTTGTAGTCTACTCCAAGTTGATAACTTTTACTCGTTCTGTAAAATAATCTCTCAGTTCACACAGATACATGAAATTAGCATCACAAGTATCGCATCCGCTAAATAATTGTGTGCGCGATGATTACACGAGTACAACATTTATTTATCGTGTCAGGATGTTACCGAGGCGTTGTGTTTTTGTTCGAATTCTCAAAGATATCGATATACTTGTGTTAGTTTAACTATGGGCGTTTTTGTCGGGGCAGGGCGTTCCTTGGCTATTAAGGTGCATCCAAATTACACACATACACGCGCGCGTGCGATGGATATGTACATACACACAGAGAAGTGCTTTCTGACGATGTGACCGGCAAACTATTCCCGCTTTTTCTCTAAGCTTTATCTTAGAAGGCGCTATAGCAAAGCCTGCACTACAATTCTCTGAGGGATACGAGGGACTTTCTTAGAGACTGGTAGGCTAATGCCTCCTGAATAATATTAGTCTAGCTCTATTATCAGAAGCCACCTGAAAGCACTTAAGAATTGTTAACCCACTTTCGTCAAACATTTCCCCCGAGATCGACGATCATCTTCATTGCAAAGTTAGCAATAATATTGCACAAACATCTCCAAGGATTCTTGAACGATATACTTTCCATAGAGATCATCGTTATTAAATTTTAGGAATTTTTCTTCAATCTCCTTTTAGCTTCGATCGATTATTGATTGTTAATTGTAAAAGAAAAAAAATTTATATATTGTTATTTATTTTGACATTTTCTTTCTGTTTAGTCCCGCAATAATCGATCTTAATTTTTTCCTTTCTAAAACTTTAAAAATATGTATCCATAAGATAACATCATATTTGACATCATAATTTAACATAAAATAAAAAAAAGAATGTGTGTTGTACTATAAAGAAATATAATTGATATGGAATTGCACATTTACGTACAATTCTAGAATAACTTGTCATAGTTGTGAAGAAATCGGCGTGGGGATCTCTCGACACACAATGGACGCGATTAAAATCGACCACGAACGCGGAGAGAAAGCAGAAAGCTTTGGCCGGTACCCCGAAAGCTCTCTCCTACGTCGGACGGTGGTGGGTTACTTTTTCCCTCGGTATCCGCGATGGATAAAGTCTCTTCTCATTTCGCGAGAAGCCCATTCGCCCATCCCCGAGCCGTCTTCTTTTCGTCTTCTCGGCTCTCCCCTTTATCCTGTCTATCCATCTTCCAACGCTTCGCTCTCGCTTCAGTCACTCTCGCCTCCGATCTCGCGGCCTGTCTCTGCCTCTCCCAGCTGTTCTCCTTTTTCTTTGAATTTTCTTCGGTGTTTTCTACGCCGCTCGAGAAACTAGCTCCGCCTGCCGAAACGAATTCCACGTTTCTACTGATTCCCTTATTGCGGGCGGCCTAGACGATCGGGTAAACAGACGGCAAAGGATGTCCTCTTTTTTTATCTACGTTCTCCGCATCGAAAATCTTGATGTAAAAAAAAATCAGCCTTGTACAGACTTAGTTGCGATATATGCATTCCGAAAGAATTCAATAGAACGTAGGCGTTCTTCAAAAATATTTTTTCGAACAAGTAATCGATTAAATAATAAAGTTATAAATTGTATTACTGTTATAAATAATAAAGAAATTTTTTTTAATTTAATTTTAATTTTATATTTTCATAGAATTTTAATTCGTAATTTAGAATTTACAATTTTGAACAAATATAACGTTAGTTTAATAATTTATCAATTTAATTAAAATAATATGATATAGTATTTTATATGTGAAACAAGATAAACGCATATATAAGTAAATATTGGACGTAGGCACATAACTTCATTGTGTAATTAAGCAAATAATTATAATACTTGTATACAAATCTTTTGTAAATGCATGATATTAAAATGTTTATTAATGTTTGTAATAATTTTTGTATTCATAAATATATAGTCAAAAATCATAATATAGATATGCGACATTATCAGTTTTATGTTATGTATGTTTTTCAAAGCGTCTAGAGAGACAATTTTGTTTAGTTTAGATATTTCCAATAAGTTATAAAATACTGTAATAAACATTTATATTCGCTAAAAAATTTTTTCCTGATATCTGATGGAATTACATTTATTATAATGTTCAAAATAAACGAGACTAGCTTTAATATTTTTTCGAACAGCTTTAGTATTTGCCTTACTAATCTTTGAAATGGCACATATTATTATAAAATTATTCTCAAAATTATTACCACTCCTGTCTTTGATTTATCTCTTAAACAATCATAAGAACAATTTATACATAATATCAAATGCATTAATAAAATTTGCATTAATAAAAATTTTTTCGCCGCTACATGGCAAATTCAAAATCTTGAAGTCTCTTGCTTTAACTAATGATAATTCACGCGATTTATCACTCATTTTGTCCAACTATAAATTCTTTCCTATATCATATTTTCTTTCTTATATCATAAGTTAAAAAATATAGGAAAGATTAAGCGCGGAACCTAGATTGACTAATTAAGAGCGTTGAGCGAGTGAACATTGCCCTTACACATAATCGAGTAATAAAAAAATCTGCCCTTACGGGCTATCATATCGCGGGTGTTATCGCGGTATTACGTTAGTGTCGCTGTTACTGTGAGCGCAAGTTTGGAGATCACTATCGTCCTTTAGCATAAAAGGGTGTGCGTCCAAGCGAGTGCGGAGTCTTATCGGCAACATTTGATCATTTCCCGTGAAAAAAATTGTAGGTTGTTACGTGTGTCCGATACGTTTACATTACGAGATAGTGAGGAGAGACGGAGAAGGAGATGATAGCTGGAAGAATCGTTGATACGCCAGCTTAAAACTCGAGCAAGGTGTATAACGCCCAAGCTTTTCGACACCCCTTTTCGCATTAACTATTCGCTTGCAACCCGTTATTTTGTGGTTAGCCCTTCCAACGATAAGTGCGTGTAGATGTTTGCTCGTTATTCTCCTCTCGCTCTTTTATCCGGTTCCCCTCTTCCGCTTCGCCTTCTCCCGTCACGCCGCCCTTTCTGCGCCTGGTGCGAGAAATTTACGATCGTATGTCGTGGGACAGCGATAGCGCCTCTGCACCGTTCTGCGATAAAAAGCTTCCTGAGAATTGCGACAGAAGCAGGGGTTGACGTGTAGAAAGTGGAAGTTGCAGCGTTTCTCGCTGCCTTACATTGCGATGAATAGAAATTACAACTATCAAAGTTATGAGACATTCTATGTATTCTATTACGATTTGTCTGAGAGATATATCGGAAGAGATTCATTTTTTTTATTATAAATTATGTATGATAATAATTTCAAATTTATAGATAATAATAATGCAACTGCTATTTGTATTACCATTACCGAAAGTAAAATTATGTAAGTAAATAGAAGAAAATGAATTATTATCTTTTTATCTCCTTATTATCAGGATAACCCTAATAAAAGGGTTTCAGGATTTCTATAATTTCTGCCGCGACATTACATTTAAGGAAATAGCGTAGCTTATGGCAAGCACGTTTTAGTGTCTAACGAGAATAGGGATCCCGTATTAATTACGCTTGGCAATTAAATTGTCATAGGAACGTCGAATTAGAGATCTGTTTTCTAATTAAAATGCTAATACGTGAGGGCGAATTCACGTAGGCATTATGGAAAACGCTTAAAACGTCGAGAGTGGCGGGGGAGATCTACCCCAACGACGCGAATTAAACAATCCCCCAATTCCACTTAAAATTCCATAGCGGTCCACCAAAAAGGCCAGCCAGGCAACACGTTTACGAGAGCGGAAGAGAGTCGGCACTTAATTACCGTGCCCAAAGTTATAATCTGTCGTAAAATCTGAATAACCGCGTCCAATTCTTTAACTTTATCTAAATCCCGACGAAGCAAAAGTTTCTATCTACGCATGACTCTCTCTCTTTCTCTCTGAGAAAAAGAAAAAAGAAAGAGATTAGCTCTTTCCTTGTTTAAATATAGATTGTAGTAAAAAACTGTCGAAAATGACTGCCATACGAGCATTTTATATTTTATCGCTATTTTTATTAATATTAAATTTTATATTTATATATATATATATATATATATATATAAAATATATTCTTATAATTTTCGGTTCTCAAAAATAAAAAAATGTCTTTAACTAAATACTTTCTTTCTCTTCCCCTTTCTCATTTTTTAAGTGTTACACATTCGACTACATATTATGACGATATCTCGTTCAAGGATCACACGTGGCATAATAATGGCGTGACATGATAATTAATTCATCGACTTATTGTACGTTACATGCAATTATCGCATATGCATGACAATCAAACATCGAACACAAGTATAAAGTATCCACCATCTGGATTCAACAAATTCGACATTGTCGACGACGAGAGGTCAAGGTGATCATTTATATCATGAAGAATGAATATTCGAATATGCCAAGTCTGGCGCGCGCGTGTCTAGGCCACATTCGTCAGAGGCGGTGCAAGGCGAATTCTAACAGGACCCAACCCGCCGTCTAATATACTCATCCAACCCCCACGATCCTGCCGGTCAGGAATCCAGATAGGATCTCGCTACACAAGTTATGCCGCGCTTCGGAAGACACCGTGATAGCTACGTGATATATTCACGACGTTTCAGGGCTGCACAAGCCACCCCATCGCGTTTCCTCCCTCTTCATCGCGGTACTAGCCTGCTTTATTCCAGCTACCGATTTCGCACGATCATGATTTATGACATTTTTTTCGTTATCGCGGACGGATCCTGATTCGCATCGTGGATCGAGGGTAGATCGGAAGGGTCGGTGTCATTCCACGCGAACGCATCAGACAGAGTGGGGAAGCCGAGTGAGGAACGGTCGCGTGCTTTCGATGCATCCAACATCGGCATTTACATTGTTCTATGCCGTTAATAGCGGATTTACACGGCTTACGTGAATCCGGCACTAGCTTAATTGTGGGGGAGCTGTTTTGCGCGAGAGCTTTGGAGAATATTTAGCAGAAGCCGCTGTAATAACGTAACCATGTTACATTTAATTGATTTATTTAGCTTAGTCAACTCGAGTGGTTTAGCAGTGGCTAATTAGCATGACTTTGTACAATAGTTTGCATCACTACAAGATTGTTTTACATAATATTCACCTTAATATATTATGCAAATATATATGTCGCAGAAAAATTTCTCAGAGTGCTTAGAAGCATTAACATCATTTATATAGTCCCCAAGCTGAACAAATAATTATGTCCTTCCTGATACTAAAAACAAAAAATATACAAGGAAATTTTCCCGCATCTCTGTTACGAATATCTTTTAAAAATAATTCAGAATATCTTGGCAGGTTTAGGCATTCTAGGAGAGCATTTCGGCGCACATGCCAACATTTGGCAGAGCCTTTATGCCACTAAATACCTCGCACATAGAGAATCATCAGCCTCGCGATGCGTCTGCGAAGATATAGACGTGATCCGTAAGCACGTACCTATATTCAACTCGCACGGCACCTCGAGTCCTAGAGTCCTTTCAATCCCGCAGCCTCCTTGGAACAGAGTATAAAGTAGGAGGCGAATCGCGGCGAAGCGATCAATTGTGTTGCGGAACTGCGGAGAACTGCCATTGTCGGCGGAAAGTTCGGAATTATACATTGGAAACTTGGAAAATGGAAGGAAGGAAGGAAGGAAGGAAGGAAGGAAGGAAGGAAGGAAGGAAGCAACGGACGCGAACGAAGAAACGCGAGGGAGGAACGGAGTCTGGATCGGTTAGGTGCCTTAGGTACCCAGTCGGATGCAGCGTAGATGCCTACGGATCTTCTTTCCCTCCTCCCCCCTTCTTCCTACCATCCTTCTCTCCTTTGCAGCCACGTCTTGGCAATTCCCTCAACCACCGCCAAGTCTTTCTATCTTTCCTCTCTCGTTTGAAGTTTTCACGGTGCTGGAAACGGCGCTACGTGGAATAGGAGACGATTCCGGCGAAGCGCGGCATGGCTTCGATTTAATTCGATGTTGATTCTGATTTAATTAACTACCGGCGCCCGCCGATCGGCCATAACGTCAGCGTCGTTGGTTGGTTCCCGAGGCCCGCGCCAATTCTTAATAGGCGCCGGAGAATGATCGCCAACCCTTCCCTCGTAACTTTTCATTATTATTTCTGCTGGAAAAACATGTAATAGATTCGATTCAAGAAGCAACGATATTTTTTAATATATTTGTAAAATAGAGAGGGTACGTATACTCGTTATGTATTTATGTGTAATATTATATTTTGTACTTAAAATGGTTATAGATTCTTTACATCTTAAAAATTATGGAATTTTTATGAAACTTATAGATGTAATAATATTTACAAACTTATAGAAATTTTTGAATTAGATAAATATAAAAGAATTAAAAAAGATAGATAAAAAAAGAATTGAAAGTCCTTGATGTATCTTTTTAACTTCGCGGAGATTAATTCGCGTTACAATACGGCAATTTTTTCCACCGTCATTGGTGTGAAATATTTCAAGTGTGAAAAGGTTAAACATCACTTTTCTCTAAAAACTCTCTCAGATTTTTAAAGCTCGACGAAATACGGCGAATCTGAAAAAAATTACGACACTGCCGTCGTTAGTTTGAAAAACAGGGATTCGCCCCAAGAGCCAGGCGAACGAGCTTGACGCAACGCGGGCGAGCGATGGATCGCGGTTTTGCCTTAGGAGGATACAAAACGAACGGATGAAGCTCACGCTCGTTAAAGTCCGAGAAAGGGAGAGTGCATATGCCGAGATGCCAGGAAATGCGAAGCGACATTCGCATTACACCTCGTGTATGTACTTTTGACCTAGTATATACACACGAGTATAGACGAGCACGAGAGATGCGCCGGCCCGCCATGCTCGAAACGCGTGTATAGATAACGAGGAAACGTAATAGCCACTTTGTCCGTGGCGTTTCATGCTGTATCAACAGCGCCTATATCCCCGGCTTTTACCTCTCCCGCATCCATTTATATATCGCGAATACATCTACGGTATATACCCGCATTACTGTACCTCGCCAGTAGCAGCGCGCGGCGCTCGCCAAATCTACTCGTAGACACACTGTCTGGTCGCCTTAGCGCTCCATTTTGGTTACTCAATCAGCATTGACAGATAACACCGTACAGTAATATCGCATAGGCTCCATCAGGATAATTGCGATACGCGGTGAATGTAATATTCAGATATTTTTCAACGTCGACGGAAGACCTCCATCAATTACTTTCAAGCATCAATTACTTGTTTTAATTAGTGACTTAAGATAAATTGAATTATATTGTAAACAAAATTATATTGTAATAAAATTTTAATCTCGATCAATAGCGCATGATTTGAAATTTAATTAATTAATTACCAAACTATCCAGCAGTATCTGATTTTTGAGATCGATTTAAAGTCAAATATTCCGGAACATGATATACAATTAAAATAATGTTATTAAATCTTTGACAAAAATTAAATTTTAACAATATATGTATAGATACTAAAAAGCAAGAAATATAAAAAGATAAAAAAAAAAGAAATAAAGAGAAAAATATATATATAAAAATCTGGTACCACTTCAAGTAACCATTTAGAAACTCTTTTACTCGTAAAATGTCACGTATTCGAGAGAGAAGATAAGAACGTTGTAGTTTAATTGTTCTCGAGACAAGAGACGACCCTCTATCTAAACAATCACCCGCAGTGCACTTTGCGCTCCAATTCGAATGTCGACTAAAGTACGAATCTGCTTGCGCCAGCGAGTTGAGACAATTAACGAAGGCTCTACGAGAAGATGGAGTTTACAGAATTAGGATCGTCGCATTTTGCAAGAGAGAAAAAAAGATCGCTGAGATTATTCTTTAAAATTAACATTTCAAATTTCATTAATACGACTAAATGTACTATCAACATTGATAAAGAAGCTAAAATTAAAATTTATTGTTAAATCATCATTTAGTTCCTAATACTTTTCATCAACGTAGATTTACTTTAATCTCTCGATTCAACTTACTCTTCACTTTTTTTTTAAATTAGCAAAAGTTGAAGGGTAAGTAGAACCAAAATTAAAGTGTTAATCTCTCTTTCTCTCTCTCTTTCTCTCTCTCTCTCTCTCTCTCTCTCTCTCTCTCTCTATTGGTGGAAACATTAATTAATTGAATTATATGTTATAAAGTATTAATTGTATATATCAATTTCTTCTTTTTTTAAAACAAATCTATCACGCCACGATGTTTCACCAGTGAATTCTCAGACATGCGATTTTAGCAACATATGGTGCATCATCGGATGTCGGACAATTTTGCTAAAGTTTTTTCGTTTGCATCACCCTGCAGAAAAGTAATTGTCCAATTAGCCCCAAGCGGTTCGAAGAACGAACTAATGCAAAATTGCTCGTGTAACAGACCGGTAGCAAGTTGATACCAATTTAGCGGGCGCGTAAACGCAGCCGGTGTATATACGGCTGCTTTTTCATTAAAACATTTTACGGCCTACGTAGATTGAGCGGCACTGGCGCACGGGGTGGCCGGCCTCCCTGAGCGTCGAGCGAGATAAAGGTCAGCCTTGCGACGTCGTCGTCCGACCGGTAGAGCTGGCTAGGAACGAATAAAACTAACGGCCATTAATCAGGCCTTAGTACCCGAGTAGTGCAGAAATAAGGGTGTCGCGCGAAATAAAGACTTCTTTTTCAGACGCTTTAAATCATGAGTTTATTTTCCGGGATGCGCTGGGCGAAGGTTTCTCCGCGAGGTGGTTATTCGGTACCGGATGGTCGGAGACGACAGTGCAGAATGAAACGGTGTCTCAATGTTACTAGCTAGTTAATGCAACACGATTCACAGAGCTCGGGGAGTAAATAGAGGATGACGAGAGAACGAACGAACAAACGAACGAACGAAGGAAGCAAAGAGCGCAGAAAATGGCGATTGGTTGACGGGGTCATCATCTCCTTCCACCGTTCGCAACAAAAGGCAGAGGCGAAAATCTATTAAGAGTGAACTCGAAAGAACAGAGAGGATGAGGGATCTCGAATCCGTTTCTCTTTTCCGTTTCTCTTACGTCTTGTTTCAACTAAAGTGGCTTTGCGCGACGGCGGATCTTTCGAGTTTTTCGACAATAAACAATGAAAACTGGGCTAAAGCGGACGAGACAAGTCGCGCGACGTAATACTAACAAGGTTGAGATTTAATTTGGAGCATCCCGAGCGACGCACGTTGCCTTTCAAGCGCAACTTTAAAGCACTGGTAGACTGCACATGCAACCGCGCTGCAACACGAAGCGTGCTTCCTTCACGGATCGATGCAATTTGTTCGTTAAGCGACGCTTTGCGCCGCGCACGGAAAGTAGTTTCGTCTCTTTATTCGCAGGCTTTTTTAACACAGCGTTGAAATTTTAATTGCTGTAATTGCGTTGCGATGAAAAGAGTTGAGCGGTTTTTGTATTTAATCTTGTGGACTTTATAACTCTCTATAAATTAGTTTTTCCGTTTCTATTTAAAGTTTATGATCATTTATATATATAAAAATAAGTTAACGTTTCACCATAAAATTCTCGTGAAATAAGAAATATAAATGTATATTTCAAAAATATAATCGTTATATCTGAGCTTTGAAGAATTTTCTTCGTGCTCTAAAATTTTTTAAACATATAGTATATACTCAATCATTCCTTGATATAACATATTCTACATAGAAATTTTGCGAGTTAGTATGAATGGAGACACATTTTTGTAATAAGTTATGCAATGACTTCTCATATAATCGATATAAAACCGTTCTTCTCGTTATCCGAGGAAAATGGAGGTTGACCTAATTTAAACTCAAGATCGACACCATCGCGCGAAAGGGTCCCAGGTGGCGATATCGTTTCGCTGAGGCAACTCACGATTGGCCCAAATTTTAGTTTAACCGACTTATTAGCGACCCCTATGCGTCTTGGCGGTCGGTCGTTCTCCGAAACGTGCGGTGACCCTCACCCGGGACACAATTAGTCACAATCTACCTTAGTTATGACTTATTCGCCGTAACTGCCTAGCGCGCAAATTACTTAACTTGGTCAGCTTATGCAGGAGAGTTGCCATTCCTCCTCTTCCTTCCTTTCCGTCTCGCGGTTCCCATCCCAGAACTTTGGGGTTGACTTTATCATCCGTCGTAGATTCTCATTAGCCGGTCGTCGTTGGCGTCGCCGTCGTTCTCCGCCAATGTCCGTTGTTGTCGTCATCTTAGCCGAGGTCTTTGTAAGATTGCAGGATCTATAGCGTTGCGTTAATTTACATGGATATATAATCATCACTTCCGAAAGACAGGATACATTGTTGTACTCCTTGAAACACGTCCACGTTCATCGCAGTACTGAAGATACGGGATTTGCGATCTGTAACTTGCTGCTTAAGTTCGTCTTAAGGGACTCAGCTAATGCATTCAAAGTCAATTATTAATTAACAATAACGCGCGCGTCGAAAGGACATTGTTTCAACATATCGAAGACGTTTGCAAACGAATGCGAAGCGATTTTATAGCTCACTAAAACGAGACGAAGAATTCGTTAAAGTCCAAGTGGTTGTCTCGCGCGTCACGGAAAAGTGGATTATCGACTTGTCGCAGAAACCCCTTCCCAGCCTCTCATCTTGGTGGTGCAATGAACCACGAGTACTCGGACCCTACTGGCGTTTACTTCCTCCAGCAGTAACCCACATTCGCGGTGGTAGAACCAGTTTCTGACTTTTATCGATCGATTGCCGTGAGAAGGAGCGTCGTAGAGCGGAGCGGCGCATCAGCATGTCGGCGAGAGAACGTGTCACCGATGTAAGCCGCGGTAAAGCTCTCGCAAGATAACGGAATCGCCGTTGGCGAGCCAGGCTCGAGATCGGGCTCGTAACACAGCCCGACGCGACGTTAAGTCGGACGTGTTAGAGACGGGCTTAAAACCGGGCGATTCCTGGAAGCGACCGACATTAGAAGTAATTGTTGTCGGCTTTCCGTCATTCCGCCGTTCTTGGTCTCTTTCTCACTTCCTCTACCCCTCTCTTTCTCACCCTGACATGTATGTTAGGGCTCGAGGAGATTCGCAGCGCTGTCTAGCAGTGCGGCTCTCGCGCTCTCCGAGAGGACGCTTAAACCGAGTTATTATCTTTTCGACACGCTTTCGTAATACTCGCGCGTGGATTTATGCGTACGTTAAATTTATATATTACACATACGGAGGTGTACGCGCGTCGAGTAATTTCTCCTGCTCCGTGTTTGCCGAGTTCGTGATGCCTCCGGGGTAAGGTGTAGATTTATCCTCGCTCTCCCAGCGTTAGCTTTTGTTCTCGAACTTGATGCGTTTTCCTTGAGCGGGCACGTTAACCTTTGATGTTTCTCGCACTAGAAAGTGCAAGAGAATGCACGAAATTGATTCGTTTTTTTAAACCTGCCGCCTTTAATTTAATATTGTATCAAGTTGTTTAATTCTAGATTATCCTTTTAAATTTAAAAATCGGTGTTTAAAGATTAGAATCTGTATTTATTGTGAACCTGTGTTTATTTACTTGCTCAATCAAATATTAACAACTATGATATGTGAACGACAATCCACTACATATATACACTACAAATTCAAGTGTAATTTTAAGTGTGTAAAATCGTGAAGTCATTTTTTACACATTTATACGTGTGTTAGTGTACGCTTCGAAAATGTGTACGTGTACTCGAAATCGTTGCAATAATCAAAATCAATATATTTTGAGTTTCTAAATATTGATATTTCGGTTGTTGCGATTTCGAGTACACATACACATTTTCGAAGCGTATACCAACACAAGTATTTAGTCAACACACGTACAAATGTGTAAAAAAATGACTCTCTTCACAATTTTATACACTTAAGTGTATAAAAATTACACTTGAATTTGAAGTGGTATTCAAATATAGAGTAATAGGATTAAAAATTTCATTTATGCTCTCATTCATAACAAAGTTCGTTTGCAAAGTGCCATTCAACACACTCTATGTGCGCGATATGCATTTATAATGCAAAAGATAACCGCGGTACTTCAGAAGTTCTTGACCCCATGTGAAACAAAGACTTCGCGAGAGCGTGATAGTTAAACGTTAAGTAAAGTTTAATACGTGCTCTTAACTTGCAGACACATGTTGTAGATACATCTACATCTCGGGAGAAGGATGCGTCAGAAATCCTCACGCATGTGCGTAAACGCGCAAGCAAGCAACATTTTACAGCGYTATTTCCGATTTTTATTATATAATATCATCGAAAAAGGTGCTCGTTTCGCTTTATCATAGATGAGGAATTGTATTTCACGACGAAAAACTGTGTGCCGATAGCGAGACAAAGTGCGACAAGTCAGGAACACATTGAGCGCGTGCACACAAACTGCGAATGGCGCGCCGCACCCACTTTCCACCCTTCGATGCCTGTTTTACGAGTTTGCATGCGGGCGACGTTTATTTCTCGCCTCGTTTCAAAGATTCTAACGGTAAATAACGCGAAATTTCGAAATCGGATATAAGCGAGAACCTGTCGTAAAGCGATCGCAACGGCAAGCGCACGGGGAAGAAACGATTGCCGGCGTTGTGCTGAGAAACGCTTTTTGCCTCACGAAGTTACGTTTATTGCCACGTTGATAACGGCGCCGGTAAGGGGATAACAACGAATTTACAGATCGTACAGCAGTTTGCGAAAAGACCGGTTCGATCACTGAAAAGCAGATTGCCTCTGCGAGTGCGCCACTTGCCGTCTTATATCTCGCTGCAGCAAGACAGATAACGTCCGGCAACTTTCTCACCGACCGCTTCGCTGTATCTGTTTGAGTAATGAATCATTCATAAGCTTCAAACTCTTGCGTCGGAAACTTTATTTCGCGATATCCATGTTGCAACGGCCGCGCGCCGTCGCTTGTTGGTTCTATCGCGATAATAACTTTGCATAACTACACCGCGTTAATTTGCGTTAATCCGAATTTCAAATTTCAGAGGAAATCACGGACTAATCTTTAACTTTTCCTTTCGGCACTTGAAGCTTTCGGAAAAGTTTTGAATACATTTATCTTCGACGCTAAGGAGGGCTTATAATGGCATGTTAATAAATTTCCACTGAAATCACATTAAATAGTCGATACTTCGCGAAATGCAGTCCAGTGTGTAACTTAACTTTGCAATTAATATTAATATATAGTCAATAAAATCATTTTATTTATAGATGATGCTCTTAAATGTTATTTTATAGCGATATTGCATTATTTTATGTTTTGTACATATCGCGCGTCTTTTATTACAGGTGTGGCGTTACGAAGTGAGCCACGATGACACGGCTAAATGACGGAGCTTATACTGTCCTTTCAAACGTGTTTTCGTCAACGCCCGTTTCTGTAGCACCATGAAAAATCGAGTTAGACTGCTGACTTCGAGGTCACCCGGTGCACCCCATAAAGGCATTATTAATGCAAACCAATCCCGGTGCGGCGCAGAACGAATTGCCTCTATAAAATGTAATTTCGGAAGAGTTCCGATACTAAATTTTGGATAACAGTGCCTGGATATTCTCATCTCAATGCGGTTCTTTTGACGGTTACTTCTGGAAAAGAGAACTAAAATTTCTTGTAAAATTGCTTGATCATCCGACCTCTCATTCTAATGTCTAAAATATATGCCACTTTCGCTTACGACTTACGTTTGATTTCAAGTTTATTAAATTAACAAATTTTGATAAATGAGTGGACAGAGAAATTTGATACATAATATTGAAATATACAGTCTTAATTGAATTTTCTGATTTTGTTGAATAGCGATGTAATTAGCGTAACAACCATCATAACAATTTATAATTTATTTTTTATTTTATAGTTATTATAACATTTTTTATTTTATAGTTATTATAACAAATAACATTACAATTACCATTTGCTCCAAATCGCATAGATGTTCTTGTATATTTATTTGCACTTAATAAAGATAAAATGTTATTTATGATATAGACCCGATAAATTGAGATTTTCAGCTTTGATAGAGCAACCAGTGGAATTATCAACGATAATCCACCTTATCGCGTCCGCTGCACGAATGTTTGCCTTCCATATCTCTCTCTCTCCCTGACTTCTCGAATTTTTCTTCCATTTCGGAGTTGGCTCGTGTGCGCCTCGAGCGCTTTAGGCGAGAGGGGGAGGGGGAAGAAAAAAATAGAAGGAATTCTAGTAAAAATGTCTGAAAACGATTCTTATTCCGGTCGGGACCGGCGCTTGCGAGTTATCGAAATGCAGCCGTACTCGAAACAGTAAGAAAATAAGAAACGATTGCAGCGATCGACCGTAGCGTTTTCAGAGAGAAACACGGCGCGGCACGGCGGTAACTTTGCTCTACATAGCCAACTTCGAGAGATATATATCGGCGAAAGTATATTTATACCGTTGTAAAATTCTTATAGGCGCGGATAGAAGCCGATTGGATCTCACGATTCATCTGACGTCACGGTGTATATCCTATTCGTACTTACATAACGTACATGCTCTATTCACATTTAACTTCCGGCATTTTTAATTTTCCTCGCGAAACGGTCCATGTGCTTCAGTTCGCATGGATCGCAGAAAACCTGCATGATGGTCCGTCCCTTTCTGTCATTCAAGAATATACATGAGTAGATAGTAGACAATAGCCATAACGCGAGATACGCTAATAAACAAGTACTAACGAAATGAATATCATCTCGAAAAAACGACAAATTTTGTCTTATCGAACGAAACAAATTCGTTTGACCAAATTCTCGTCTCGATACAAGCAGTAAAAATTTTCCATGACTCAGTGACTCGAGTATTCGCATCTTTTCTCGTCGAAATGAACTCAAATAAACCTTATTCGCAACAATTTCTTCTCTCTCTCTCTCTCGTTGCAGACGATATTTGACGTCGTGATTTTTTGGAATTAGTCGGAAAGGACACGATCGATGAATTTCGTGACGGCAAATTTCCGCGGCTAAAGCCCGGCGTTGCGGGTGTAGGGTTTTGCTCGGAGGGGGTATCGGGGGTGAGAACCCGGTGGGTGGTGAGCAGGGACGAAGGGAGTGGACCGGGGAGTAGGTGGCTCGTGAGTGAGGACGAAATCAATAGCGCCGTCGGATTCATAGCGCCGCGCAGGAAGCGCGCCGTAGAAAAGGGACAAATGTAAATAAATTTAAATCAGAGCGGCCGCGGCACACAGCATGGGATAGGGAAACGGAGGTTGGTGCCTCCGCCACCGCCGACGCTGCCGCCGCCGCTGCTAAACCCGCCAAGCGGATTACCCAGTAGCAAGAGCCATAGGAAATTCGCTTTAATCAGCAAAGAGTTGAAAATCTCGCCATCCCCTGTCGCCGTCCGTCCGTCCCTTTCCTCTCCTTCTTTTTCGCATCCCCACGAAAGTCTGTAAAATATCACGACGACGGCGAGAGACAATCGCGAATCTCGGCGAAAATCGGCGCGCCTCCATCTCGTTAATGCGCACTATTCGGATCCGGTTTCTTTTGATCAATCTTCCTCCCAGACTCCCGTCCGCATCGGCACCTATGTCGTCCGGATTCAAAGTCTCGGCTTGTCTCCCGATTATCGGGAGTTTGCGAGTCAGAGGCGGGAAACTGCTCATTCGCGTCTCACTCGAATTGTTAATCAGGTATTTCGTGCTTTCATTAATTCTCGGTAATCCTTCAGTTTCTTTTTTTATATAATCGTATATTCAATATAAAAATATTTAATATTCTCACACGTTGTTTTCACAGAAAAAAATGAGAAATAATCTAATAAGTCGCTTTAATAATTAATATCTTTTGATATCTTTCTAATATTAACAGTATTTAATTTCTCTTTTTAAAGGTTAGAATTTCAGAGAAACATCGCTGTGAAGCACGGTAATCTAAACTCAGATAAATAAACGTTCTCTCTGTATTCTATCCAGAGAGTTAATTATATTGAATTCCTGTATTGCGCTATATTATGACGCTATATTATTCAAATTCACACGAATTTCGTGTCTCTTATTTCAATCGGAGCCGACGCTGTTGATCCTTGAACGAGTAAATATTACATGGATATGCGTTCGAATAACGGGGGGGGAGGGGAGAAAGAGAGTAAAAATGTAGTCCGCGTCAAAGAACTGAGGATTGTACGTGCTAGATGAATTTTGCGTTTTAAACCCGGCAAACCAGTTTCACTCGATATTCCATCCTCTCTATACCCGTTGTAACTTTATCGCGATATGTACTATTATTGTATTCTGTTGTCACCTCTTGCAGTTTTGCCGGACTGAATTATTGGCTTTCCGAGGCTGTTTTCGGTTTTTGATCCTTGACCCGCGAGATAACCAAACAATGGATGTAATCTGATAATTGATCTTTCGCAACGCGATATCGTAAATGCGCGTACCTGTACTCTGCGTGAAAAACAAACATTTGGCGTGGATTTGGAATATGGTAAACCGTGGGGTTAGATTGTACCAGGGAGAGGAAGGTAATTTTGCTCCAATATAAACATAAGTTGTGCAACATTCAAACAATGTCGAACATATTGATCAGCAAACTACATGGGAGAATTTTCTAACTACATCGAGACTAGCGAATTTCTCAGATGCTTAACAATACAAGAAATACAGGAATATATTTTTACTTATCGCAAAAGATTGCTATTTATCTAAGTATACGATACATTTCTTCGTTCACAATACAATACTTTAAAACATCATCCGCTACTTATTGCGGGAATATCTAAGTGATAAATTTCTAATGGATTAAGTTATAGAACATGCTATTCCGCGACGGATAAATTCGCGCGCGCATACACGCATACACACACCCGCATAAGCGGCGTTCCATTTAAATTTCCGGCCACGAATTAAGAGTTAAACAGATAAAAGCGGATTGCGATGGAGATTTAGAAATGTTTTAATCCGCCGGAACTGCCTGCGTAGGATACGTGGAATTGAATATTTAAACGACACGGTAGCGGCAGTGCGCGCGCGCGAGCGCCACGCGAAGGTTAATCCGATTTCAAAAATATTTCACGTAAAGATATTTCGTAGCTTATAGAACACAGGTGAGAGGGAGGAATCCTTACATTAAGCAACGCGTTTTATATTTCCTAAGCGTATTCCTGTTTGGAACGTTTTTCCCGTGCTTTGCTTTCACGCGCGAATAAAATTGATTCGCTCACATTTTTTAAATGAAAACGGTGGAACTCTTATCATGCTCTGAGATCAATCCGATAATAGTTACGCTCAGTATCATTACAGAATAAAGAGGGAGAACCAGACCCCGCGAAGTGTATCTTAGTGATGCAAATTCGCGCGCGTCGAGGGTGGCATTGATCGCGGGAGATCGTAGGAGCCGAATGAATTACGGGATGAACGCGTGAAAATATCTGGGATCGTGCCACCGGTCGTCTTCTCCCGAAGTTGACGGCTGAGAGACGTATAAAAATGGTAGCCGCTCGTTATTCACGAGTCGGTAAGAACGGCACCCTCTCTCGGCGCATTACGGGCTAAATCTCTCTTCCTTCCCACCTTTCTCTTCTTTCAGCTCTCTCTCTTTGTCTTTCCCTTTTTGGTCCACGGCCTATACCCGGTTTCCAACCCCCCGTGCCATTTTCCCGGCAACATAACGACTACTTGCTGACGTGATAATAAATTCCGGTCGTTCTTCTCGCAGCCTACCCTCTGACACCCTCTCCATATCCCCTTCACATTTTCCACTCTGCACCCCGACGATCGCTTGCACCCGCTCTCGCAGGTGTCCTTCCTCCTCTATTTGCGCTTTAAATTTTCCAATTACATAAATTTCCTGTCGGTCACCGCAATGTACTACTGTAACTTGTGTCGCGAAATCGCGCTTCTATATCTGCGACTATAAATTACAGCGGTACGCGATTCCCATACTCGACAATCCTCGTGTGATTGGGGACATTATCACGCCACAATCAAAGCTGTTTATACCATTTAAGGAATCTGAATATCAGTCATCCACTGTATCATATAATATAAATTAGTTCAATTTTTTATTTTCATAATTTATTCGTGAACTGTAGAAATGGGCAATTACTGTAAGATTTTTCCACGTTTATAGTTTCAAAAATTGGACTAACCAAAGTTCGAATCCATGTGTAACAAACCATTACGCATGAAATACGCGACTCTCCACTTTGCATTTATATACATGGCGTTTATAAATAACCTTCGGTGGAGGAACTTCGGTTTGTGTGCAAAAGTCTCGATGTACCGACGGGCACGAGCGATCGAGTTTTTCAACGGGGCTCCATTGCGCCGTCGAGGGGCGATTTTTCATCTGGCAAATTGCCGCGCGGAGCGCGGAACCGTAGAATTTACGCGCGTTTCGTATCGGTAGGCGCGCGCACTCCTTTTAAAGGGCGAAGTACCAATATCGGATTTCCATTTTCCCGCGAGAGCCAGACCGCCTGCCGTGCCCTTCGGTTTTTATTCACGAATACACGACGGCGCAGTGGTGGATATGGAAAAAAGAAAAAAAAACAAGGAAAAAAAGAAGATCGAGTGAGAGAGTACAGACTGGTTGGAGCTAGCAACCAACAGTGACAGAGGTTACGCCGCGGAAAGGCGATAGGTGGATGGAGAGGATGGGGTTAAGGACGAAAAGGACGAAAGAGAGTAGGGAGGAAGTGAAAGGCGGACTCCGAGGCATTAGAATACCTTATCCTTCGCCTGGGGTGGTCGAATGCAGAAGAGTGAAAGGAGTCGCTACGATGGTAAGGGAGAGAGTGTAGACGGAGGCAGAGCAGCCCCAGGGATTGCACCACTGTAGGCCCTCCACGGTTTCACAACCCTCTTTTCACTCCGGCGCCGCGCCGCGACGTAGAGTCGTAAAAAGAAAAAGAAAACTGAAAAGAAAGAAGAAGATGAATAATCAAATACCCGTTTTGAGCGCACACCGGCGAGGCGAGAGTTTCATTCACCCACGGGGTTAATCAGACGTCTGGAGGAAACACATTATAAATAATTGTTTCCGACTTGGCTCGAGCCACGTAAAGACGCATAAAAGGCGCCGGAAACATTTCGCGAAGTTTCCATGCGGAACTAAGAGAGGGAAAATATACATAAACGTAAATATTGAACACATAAATATTGAACACGATGCCAAATCTAGTAAGTTCATGCGTATATAAAAATCATTTTGTTTTAATAAAGTCAGTACGTATCTTTTGAACATTCCATATATACTTTTTAAGCAATATTGCTGAAATTTTTCTGCAAAATTTTAATTGTGATTTCGAAATTCGCTCACAATATAATCCGAGCAAAATTTGATATTACGATCTTTTGTTCAGTTAGCTCGATTAATTTGGATAACTTGCGAAAGAAGTCTGATTAATAATTATAATCGACAATGCAATTATATAGTTCGTGACATGATTAGCGCCCGCGCGTTCATGTTAAACGTGCCGAGATGAATACTGAAGCGTACATTTATCTCGATACTGAGAATAATCGAGTTAATCAAATCCCTGCAGGAAATGTCTAACTATTAATACAATCACCGCGTAATGAGGATAACGTGTAATTAAAATGTAATTAATTGTCATTCGTTCCATGCTTGATAGCGAAAAAGACGCCACCGCCGAGTGTGACCACTAAATGCGAATTGAATATTCATTTCGAAGCGCCACGGATAATCGAGTAGGATTTAAAAGATGGGGAGATGATTTATTCGAGACTCGGGCTTGAGGGTTCGTTCTTTTCCTCGTACAGTCATAATTTACATGTTTAAGTTGTAAAAAAAATTTGATATCGGATAAAATTGGATATACGAGGAGTACGAAAAGCATTTCGAAAGCAAAATTCATCAGCTGTTAAAAATATATGGAATAAAAAATCGGATGAAAATTATGAACAGAAATCGATAATAATTTTCTGACTGAAGTCGATAATTTTTGAGGGTCGTAATATAATAAAGTAAATTTAAAAAGAATATGTCATCATTTTACTTTACGCAATAAGTATCTCAAAAAGTCGAAAAGATAATTATTCTATTCTTATAAAAAAAAAAGCTTAATATCACTTCATTATTCGTGCTTTTCACTTATTGTGAATGGATTTATAGTATAAATGTATCTCGTGTGTGTATGTGTGTTTCCGCATACTTTCATTATTAATTTGCAATAAAGCTAATTATTCTTTTCAGAAACGTTTTATTAAAAAGAAATTAAATATAGTTTATTAATATTTATGTGTATAAAAAATAGAGATGTATAAATTTCATACATTTAAAGTATCTTGTTTTCACGAATTAAAAAGATCAATAGTTTTAGTGCACGTTCTCTTCCTAATCGCAAGTCCTGAATCTTTCGCGAGCGAACGGATAAAAAAGCAACCGGGACGGAAGAGCCTTAGTAAAGATTCAACAGCGGGGTTTGTCGGATGTCTTCGTCGGATGCGAAATGCATGATGCCGTGGAAGAAATAAATAACCACGGCTTCTCTTCCTCGAAACGTAATTTAGATAGCAGAAGACCGGCAGACAACTACGTGGCGTTCATTTCGCTCCGGTATTCGCGAGAACTCATTTCTCGAAGGAAACGGTGGGAAAATAAGGGGCCATTATTTCCGGGATGGTTATTCAATGGGCATTCAATTACTGCGTGGATCTTACGTTTTACGTGGATATCATGTTTTGATGTTGATCATGCATTTAACTGCTCGAACATTTCGTATTAGTGAACTCTGCACGCGTGTACGATTTATAAGATGGCAGAAAAAATGACTTTCGATAAAAATGTCGAAGACTGATAAAAACAAATGATCATGCAGAAATTTTTTTTCTAAGTGTGTATAAAATTAATGTATTGTTTTTTAAAAATTAATTTTTTTATAAGAACAAAGCAATGGATATCACATGCAGAAAGCTACGAGAATTGATGTTTGAAATTCGGACATTTATCCTTATATAGTACAAATTTAAGCCGTTATCTTTCTCCAAGCAATCCTGCAATGTGTTTGCATTATGGTTATTAATGTCGTTGAAGCACTTGCAAATCGCCATTTCTGCAGATACGAAATCGCGACTCCGAATCGCTCGTAGCATCTCGAAATGTTTTTTTAGTCTGGCCATTACGCGGATAACCGGCTGCGAATCGTGCAATTGAGAAATATCGCCCCTGAAATTATCTGGCACGAGTCAGCCTGCGATATAGGTTTTGCCGGCGCTTGCAAATAATCGGACGCCATCGTGCTTTTGCGTCTCCGGCGGCGGTGATGCTTGTTTTTCTCGTTTTTCATTCGTCCTTATTCTTTTCCTTCTTCTTTATTATAACGATAACGGCCTGACGGAGAGATGCGGTTAATATGAAGTATCGGCAATGAAGGATCCGGAAGGGGAAGAAAGAGAGCACAACAGTAAAGAGCGAGGGAAAGAGAGGGAATCATCTACCAACATAGAGGGTTTGGAAAATGGAGAGAAGCGGAGTTGTGTGTGAATGAAGAAAAGAGAGAAGGAAGAAAAAGGAGGGAGAGAGGGAGAGGGGAAAAAGAGAGAGAGAGAGAGAGAGGAGAGCAGCTCCCGAGGGAGAAGCCCGTTGCTGCGAGGGTTTCGAAGGCCGAAGTCTCGAGTACTAAAGTCTACCATCCCTTTCCCTTACCCCTAGATATGGCCTACCGTCCAATCTTTACAATCCCCCGACTACCCACGATCCCCTTCGGATTTTCACTAATTAATTCCTCGAATTCGCGCGCGGGTTGTCTTGAATTTGTTGAGGGTGTCTGAGAGCGAGTCCACCAATCAGTTTGCAAATCGAACCATCGTAAATGAATAAGATATTTGCTAATGACTCACAGTGGTAATCCCTTCCAATCGTTCACTTTTGCAAGCAGCCGGTCGGCCATTTGTGGACTTACCTAAAACAAGAGAAAAGAAATTCGTGAATTAGAAGTATGAAGTAAAATTGCTATTTCTTTCTTATAGCCTATAAATATATCGAAATCTTATTAATTAACAACATAAGTATTGTTCAGTTTGTCAGAGTAACTAAATCAATATCTCTCGGATAGAATGATTCGTTTAGATTTATGATGCGGCTTGTCATCCCGTATCGGACTAATCTGGACGCGGTAGCGTATTAATACGTCGACTTTTTGGCACGTTACTCATGCGCGCGACATGCGTCGTAAATGCCGGCTGTTAATTCGACAGATCATGACGCTACAACCTGTCCCATTATGGCCGATAAAACAACGGCATTTCGCGTGTTTATGGCGTACGCCAAATTCCGTTACATTGCCGTGGTACATAAACCACCGGGGAACGCCGGAAATTACACGATGGCGCCGAACAAAGTACGCAATTAAAGTCATGGTCATTCGAGCCGATCGAAAGCCCATTTGCTCTCGGTAGCGGAGCCATCGTCGAAAATCCCATTTTTTCCCCCGCACTTTCGCCATCGTTTTACGGCAATTCTCGCGTTGTGTCTCCCCCGCGGTATACTTCGCAGTTTTCACGTGTTCAAAAAAAAAAGGTAAAAAATAAAACAACAAAAAGGGGTGTGCCGGACTCGTCCGGTCGACCAACGTGGGAAGGGGAAAAGAGCGACCACTGTGTAGAGCTCAAATTACGGAGCGGCGTGGACGGAATAATTGAAAGGCATCCTGTCACGAGAAGAGCAAAGGGCCGAGCCAAGTGCAAATTGAACCAGGAGGATGCTAGAGCCAGAACATCCAGCGCGCCTATCTGTTTCCGGTGACCGCGTGCCCAGTACGAAGATGAAAGCGAAGTCATTAGATCGTCAAAGTGACATAGCTGACTTCGTATGTTTGCAGAGCAGAGAACAAAATTGGCAGATTTGGTGGATGCCGCATCTGTGCGTTAAAAATACGAAATTTGTTGTCCAACAGGGATTTCGATTCCGAATAGTTCGTTTATTTTGTGGAAAAGAAAGAAATCACTATTAGAAATTGCGCGTACTGTAATACGTGAATATATTGCAGTTTATGATCCAAAAATGTTTATAATTACTATTATAACTTCAAGAAAATATTTAATGTTACATTATACATTTTGAAATTATACTGTTTTTATGAATCGTAATTTTCGAGAGCCTCTGCGTTGTCAAGAGACCACTCTCGCGTCATTACGTTCTTGAAATGAAGGAGACACTAGTTGGAGACACGTCTACGTTGAAATATACATACCACTGATTATTACGGGAGTAACGATAACGTGGACGGTGTTTCGTCGCCGTCATAACGAAATCCAGGAAATTTTTTTCATTCAACGCCCATGCTCACCGCCCGTTAAGCGGATATTATTATCTTCACGTTTCTTCTTCTCCTTTCTCTCTCGTCCACGTTATCGTTCGTTTTTCTCGTCATAACGAAACCTCGGCATTCTCACGAGAGTACACGCCTGACGTTGATGCTGTTGCCGACCGAGATTCTAATTAAAAAATTAGCGTTAATTACGACAGACACGCGGCCGGCGCGTGTGCAACGTGACGCATCACGCGTGACGACTGTGTCGGTATGCGAGAAAAGGAGTCCAGGCGAAAAACTCGACAAATGCATTTTAATCAACGCTTCGTCGGCTTTTCCTCGCTCCTGTGTTACGTGCAGGGACCGAGAATGTCTGAACGATAAGTGGATTCCCCTCTCTTGCCGCGAACACTGTAAATTTTTATCTTATCTTCATATTTCCATCTCATATAGTTGATTATAATATATGTATTATTTTATTTATATAAATTACTATATTATTGAGTCCTAAATAATCTTTTAATAATTTTTAAATTACTATATGTTATATAATATATATTATGTAACATATATATTATATAATATATACTATTATTATATTATTATGTATAAGAATTATTTTAAAAATTGTATATCATATAATTATATATAAGAATAATATATATAGCAATTACATTGGTATATTTTTTCGATTTAAATTGATTCCTCTAAATTATTTTTTCGCAATCAGTTCAATCAAGTTCTTCTTTAATTTTTATCTTAAAAAATCTCAGAACTTCGATACTTACACTTCGAAAATTATGAAAACACATCTCCGTAATAAATTTCATGTTTCGCGCGCAGTTCCTGCACCACGGCAATATATCATAGAACTAATATTTTCATTGAGTATCTACGTTTAT
Source organism: Cephalotes varians (assembly GCA_037157785.1). Classification (NCBI taxonomy): domain Eukaryota; kingdom Metazoa; phylum Arthropoda; class Insecta; order Hymenoptera; family Formicidae; genus Cephalotes; species Cephalotes varians. Next base: position 253,189 of record JANQDE010000056.1, read on the forward strand.
CCTTCCGAGTCATTAATTACCACAACGAGCTTACGCTAGATAGGTATCGATCGGCGAAAGAAAGCCCCGATAAGCTCGGCGTGACCGACTTGGAGCGACGTTCCCGGCAATCGTTACGACGTCTAAGAGCAATTCGCACAAGGGTGGCGCCAAGGCTGGGTACGAAACAAAAAAAGTCCATCTTCTTCACGTGACCCTAATTTAACGTGAGCCACAACGTCGAACGTGAGTTCTCGCGCCTTTTACGTCGTTCCCTTTGTCGCTGCGATCGATGAAAGAAAAACCGGTTTGCCGGGCAGTTAGACGGAGATGATCAGCGGATTAATAAAAGTGGCGCGAGGCTAGTCGAGCGATTTGAAATTGCTCGCCGGCAATTTCTTCCGCGAACCGCCGACGCTGGTTATTAAACCGAATTAAAAAGTTCGATCTACGACGTCATGGCCAAACAATAATTCACCCTTTCAGTCGCCGTCGACGCAAAATGCACTGCGTGTCGTTCTACTGCTCGTTCGGTCAGGAACGCGGACACGTGCACACATATATGCAGTTTGCAGCCGCACTCGGCATTCATTTCGAAAGCCATCGCATACGATTCGTGCGTCAATCACGGCGTTGGTTGTTTATTGTCGTTTCATGACGCAGTTTAATTTTCTTCGACCACACGCGAGCGACGATCTTTATTGCACGGTTTGTACTTTAGAACTGCGATCAGAGAAGGGATAAGAGATAGTGTTAGAATATAATGTTGCAATAAAAAAAGTGGCATACTCTACTTTTGGCATAATGATTTTGCAAAATGGCATTATTCAAGCGATCTAAATTGTCTTTTATTATAAAAGAAACATAATCGCAAAGTTAATTTTTCTCTAATATTAACTTTGATTAATTTTCATATTGATTTAATTATTGCATGTAAATTGATTATATTTTTTATTTATAAAAAAAGCAATAAAATATTGTTAAAAATAATTTTAATTTAAAAACGAAGATAACATTCTTTCTAAAATAGTTAAAATACATTTCACTTTATATATATATATATATATATATATATATATATATATATATAATATCTGTTTAGCAAATAGATATACATTAATAGTACATTTAATGTTTAAGAAATGTAAGAAGCAAAGTACGATCTTACTTGCTTGTCCAAGAAGATAGTTGTTAGCTACGAAAGATAGGGAACGACGAGAATTTCTCGGCACTAGTGCCATCGGCATTTCAAGGGTACACTCGACATCTTAACCCCCGCCTCTTGAACCTCCGTAACCTGATCTCGTAGTGTATCCACGAGAAATCGATCCAACAGGTTAACAGTCTTAACTACTCTCGATCACCACAGACTCGCGCGTTGCTACTCGTCTTTTTCTGTAGGTTTGCTTAATGGAGAAAGAAGAGCTTTTCGTCTCGGATTCTGTATCCTCGTCAATTTCACTTCCCCTTCCAAATGCCATGATTTAAATACGCAACCGGCACGGCCGGTTATCCAGGATAAATCTCGGAGACCCCAGGAGAGACGAAAAGCCTCGGAGCTTAATTGAGTATTTCTCTATCCTTTTCCCTTATCCGCTTTCCGTCCCGCGTTACTCTTCACTTCCGGCTTGATTAATTTGATTTTAGTCCTCAACCGCGTGAATAATTGCCGTTATATGCGACAATCACTGGTTTCCTACGATATTAGTTCGCTCGAAATTACTTATGAATCAAAAATTATTTTTACATATTGCAAAAGTGCTACACTGTGCGAAAGTTTTTACACTTTGCGAGATTAATGTTTTTGTAAAATTTTTATAGATGACGAAAAAGATTAGATATTTTTTTCATATACTTTGTACAGTCACTAGAATTATCTGGAATACAATTTGAACATAATTCAAGAGTCATCTGTGACCACTGAACGGTATTCAAAATTGATATCAAAGGATGACCAATTTATGAACGATAAATGGAACGCTGGTACGAGGTTTCTACCTTCGTGCATCTAGTATCAGCTGTGATGCACATTATATTGACGATCAATGGATGCACCATGAGGATCATAACCGCACCCAAAATCATTAGGGGATCGGAAACTGATTAAGGGGAGAGGAGTTAAGCCCGGATCAAGCGTATGAAAGAGTCACGGTGGTCCCTCATTGTCGAGCCGACCTATTCATTTGGCGCATTATCTGCTTGGTTCACGTGCGGTTGATACTCATCTATAATTTCGCGCCCGTCGGCGCGTCTCTTGCCCTTGCAAAATCCAACGTTTCTATTCGTATTAGTCACTAGTACTTTTGCCTAACGAAAACGTTAGATAAAATTTCAAAAAATACGATCCAAAAATAATACTCAGGTAGCATAGCTCATAAATTTCATAAGCTTCTAAAGAAGACTAAAGACTATCCTGCAATAAGCGGATAAATTATATCGATCAGTGTAGACTATGTTACTTATAATTATATAAAACATAATTGCAATGCATAATTCTTGATATTTTTAAGATAAAATTAGTATATACAGAATAAAAATAATCTTTCTAAAAAGAAAAGCAATAGCCTTTAACATTGCGATCTCTTGCAATAATACGCAATATTATTACGATTTAATTTGACGAGGGTCCAAACAATATCGATTTACAGTTAGGCAGAACGTCGCTAGCATAATCCTTGGCTGTATCGGGCGTACCCACGCCTCGACAAAAAGCGTTCCCGGCTATAGAACAACGTAGGGGTGAGATGAGTTCTGAGACAGCCCCGATTTCCTGGGACATATGTGCTGTAGAACAGCGTTGAGTAATTGTTGCGATTTATCAAAACGATATGTCGAGACCATACTAAGAGCGGTCAGCTGGCGCATAATCTTCGTAGGAACATCGAGGGATGACGAGGTGCTGACAAAAAAAAAATCGGTTTTGCTGGGAATATAAGATAACTCCCTTACATTTCGATGAATCTTTTTGCAAGAAGTAGCTTATTATAATTTTTCTTTACGTATTAAATACTCAACTTGTAGAAGTTTCTCTTTGAAAAATATGATACGATGTACATTTCAATTTAACATGCTCAGAGTCAAATGGATAAAACAGGGACCAATTGCGAGCTTTGGATAAATGAGGCAATGTAATTTTCAATCATAAAATTAATCGCTATAATTGTAATTTAATACATAACTAATTATGACCAATATAATTAACATATTACATTAATAATAATAATAATAATAATATAATAATATGGTCTTACGATAACTAATAAATAGATGCTCGTTAGTTTTCAATGATCTTGTAATTATTAATTTTATCATTGAAAAATCATTGTTCAACGCATGTTGTCTCTTCTAATGATTTCCTATAATTCTATTTTCTCATATATAATTACCATATAATATTCTAATCTGTTGTGTTCGTAAAAATTTTTTTACAGATTAACACATTTTAAAGTTAATAAATATCCATACTAAATGAATAACATTGATTATATATCAAATTTATTACTTATTATGATAACTATAAAAATTAATAATAGATCTAACAATTAATATATGTATATGCGAAATATTTTGTGTTATTACAAACGGAATGTATAAACTAATCGCAAGGGAATACTGTAAAATCGTATGATTAATATATATAACTCCATTAACGTATTCACTTCGCAAATGCACGTGATCATCCCTGGGGTAAAAGTAAAACATAAATGTAAATATGTCCATGGACCTATTAAATTCTACGCACAAACTAATGTCTGTAACATTATGGTGTTGCTTTGAAAGAACAGTTATGGCGCGTACACACATACACACAACATACACACACACATACACACACGCACGCGCACGCGCGCGCGCGGACACACACATTATTCTGCTCTCTTATCATTTCTAATCGGAGCGTGCTCTGCGCATTAGAATCGATTAATCCACCATTTAATTCTACTGTAATCATCTCACGACTCCACACACGAAATCGATTCGTTATCCGCTAGGAAAATTATCCAAGCTCAGGCTCTGAAAGGGTGAATCGTCTCTGGCATATGGACGAGAGCAAAGACGGGATAGTTCGTGCAGGACGCGTCGGCTACCGAGGGAGGGTTTGTCAAAGTGACCGGTCGTGACTCGGCCGTACTATCAGCTGGCTATCATTCCGGTTTGCATTCAGAAACGAAAGCAGAATGTATTCGAGTCTCTATAGTCGCCTTGGGAATAGTCGCTTTCGAGGGATGCATGGGGATGCTGTGTACCCCCTTTGGTATACATGTACGTGAAACCCTATGTGAGTTGCGTACGTATCCGTACATACATACGAAGCTTCGCTACTCGGTCGCTCCCTCCTGATTGCACATACGTGATACGCGTACGACTCGGCTTCCGAAAGCCGCGTTAAGGCTGGATTTCAAGGGTGCGATATCGCGATATTTCCAGGGCATCGATACTATTTTTTGATTCTCGGATTCACTTCAAACACCGTATGTCGAACGTAAGCGCAATGTCTCTTATGGATGCGGATTATTCAAGTTTGTTACCGTATATTGCTATGTATAACATTTGTGAACAATTGTAAACATTGTTTAAATAAAGGCCAAATTAAAAGAGCTTCAGCGTTATTAATAATTTCCTTCCTTATCTTTAAATTTTAAACAAAATTAATCTTCCTTTATTATTTTCATATGTCTCTCTATTTTTATTTGAGAAGTGTTAAAACATTTTAAAAAAGTTTATTTTTGACTTCATGGGAATTAACATAAACATCGGCTAATTAATCTTGTTAATTTCTTTAATAAGAATTTACATAAAGAACGACGGATTGGACTGGCGTAATGAGAAATTACTTGCGTATGTGATGACGCGTAAATGGATGCATTTAATCGAGCGTGAATACGTCCACGCGATATGCATACATTGTGCAGGAGCCTACGATCCATGAAATGTACATCAAAGGAAAGGTTTTCAGGGATATGCCGGATAGGATGTTATGATTACAAGTCCACATATAATAGTAACGATTTGAATAACGATGCCGTCAAACGATAGCATTTCTGTACGCGCATGCGACAACGATCGTTCGCAATGCACATGGCGCATCGATCAAATATTACAGCGCTTAAACTGAGCCGCGGTCATTAATGTTTCAAATTATTTATTTAACGAACCGTACACATTGCGAATGGCTAATGTACTTTCTATTGAAAGTGTTACGTTACGAAATGAGCTTTGATAAATCAAACTGCAAACTTGAAATTAAATCTTTTTCAGAATAATTCGAGAATCGCATGCTTTCATAAAGCATAACTAGTCATACAAACTGGACGTACTGTTTCGATATACAATTACATTTGTCGAATTTGTTTAGCGGCGAATACGTAATATCGGCGGAAAAAAAAACATTATCATATGTGCGCTTTCGAGAAACGTTCTGATTAAAATCGCACGCATTTCGTGAATAAGCATGCAAAATGAACGCGCCAGATATATCGAGGCGCATTGCAAGAACCAAACAAGATTTGTGTTATTTCATGCGATTTATTTTTCGTGAGCGATTCAATGGGCGCCGCTAATATCGTGAATTGAAATCATTTTGATTGCGTCGTTACGCATACTGTGCGTTTATACGCGTCCGTGGAAAGCGCAGCGACGATAACTGGCGGTCACTGGCGTGAATATGCATGGCTAAAAATCTGCACGTGCGAATCAATAATTGGATTCGCCATTCTCCGCGGCATCACCGGCGGAGACGCAAAAAAAGTGCAGTCGATTTTGCGCACGCAACTTCTTCTCCTATATAATTTTGCCAGTTTTACCGATTCGCGTTATACTTCATTTCTCTTTAAAGATCGTCGATCGCACGTCTCACTTTTATTAAGAATATCGATTTATTACGAAATATGTGCGGATTCATGTTGCGTTCGGAGTTAATTTTTTCTTAATAAAAATTTTGTAGGATACTAGATGCACAAGTTTAAAGTGTCAATATATCTTAAACTTAACGTTAAATTAATTTTCGTTAAATTTGTTAATGGAAAGTGTTTAATTAAAGTTAATTAAAAGATAAAGATTTGTCGAGCTTATCCTCTTTAGATAAGTAAAATCTTTTAATCTTCAATATTGACTAAATTCGTAACACTATGCTACTTTATTGAAAAAATAGTTAATTTTTAGCTTTATTTTCGATCTATGTGTAAAAAAAAGTTTGTTTGTGATTATTTATTATCAATTTTAAGTGAGCTAAAATTTTGATTTATTGAATGTATACGCTGGAATCACTTTCGCTCGAGTATTTTGTAGTTCATACACGTTGAGGAGTTTAGGGTCGTTCAAAGGTAAGTTTTTCCTGACGGGACCATTTCTACGAATTACGAGAACGCAGTCTTGAAAATTTCGCTTAAGGGATTCGTCCGGGTTAGAATCGTAAACGGAGGATCCCCCAATCGTAGGGAAGGACCCTAGAAACGTTCGTAGGTAGATGGGAGATAAGGGACAGAGGGTAGCTACTCCCCCCCCTTTCATCCATCCGCCCGTCCACCCTTTGATTTATTTAATTTTGTTCCCCGATTTGTAGGAGATTGCGCACATCGATACTGTTCGGCGATCGAAGTATGCTGATAAGTCGACTGCACGGTGCGCAGAAATCTGATACGTTATAAAATCAATCATACTTCTAAAATTACTGCCCGATATGAAGTCTCACGTTGCGATGTGAAAAACAAATGCTGCTATTCAATTTTTGTGGCCGGTGTCATTGAACTATATATGTTACGAAAACATACGACTTCTCTATTAAAAACAACTAGACAAAAACGGCTGACAGAGAATCCATTTCTCTTCAATTTTTGCTGTCATAACTAAAATATTCGTCAAACGTCTTTTATATATATATATATATATATATATAAAGCACAGGATGTCTTTTTTCGGATGCTGTTAAAAGTTCTACCGAGTTAAGTCGATAAAAATTAAAAATAGAAATCTCTTATTGCCTACATAATCAAATTTTTACATTTCTATTTGCATCTCGGATATTTATCATCATATTTTAAATTTCCAAATATACATTAGGAAAAAAGTGAATTCCAATACGAAAGTAATTTAAACCTTTTTACTTTACTTTTTTTAGTCATACGTCAATGACACAGGCAAACTTATGTTTTCAACTAGTCGAAAATTACTAGGCGAGAACACAGACAGTTCTCGATCCTTATTTATAACCAAAAAACAATGACGTACTCCAGTACGACATATAACTCAATGACTAGCGCAGCGCAAGGCAAATGTGATTTTTGATATGCTGCATAATAATATAGCGAGACTCGTCGAATCAAGAACGAAATTTAATTGGCGCAATTAAATTTCGTGATCACATGTGACGGCTAAGCGAGGCGAGGAGCTCGCTCGCTTACCCGAATATTTATACATGAAGTAGTTCAATTACCTTTAATTACATTGGCACTAACCGGAAGGAATCTCGGATTTCAGCCACGCTTATTTCATATTCGTCCTATAAATGATTCATATGCGTCAATTCGCGCTATATGAACTCACAATAACGAGATTACCTCGATCGAACTGACAAGCCGAAAGGTGCTAAACCGATACGACCCGAAGAGAATGTCCATCTCTCGTACAATTTTAACCAGTGATAATATCCGGCGCGCGCGAAGCCGGCTAACCGTTCAATTACACACGACCATTCGTTCGGATCGATAGAAACTCTCGAAGTGTTTTTCGCGTTTCGTACGAACAAGAGTTACGATCTGCTCTTTCTAACCGGTCAGCCGCAGACGATCTCGGCGAGTTGGACGAGGAGAAAAAAAGCTTCGACGACTAGCCGCGAACTAACTCGGACCACGCCAGACGGAGTTTCACTTTTAATTAATTGAATTCCATAATCTAATCTGGCTTCCCCGTACGGGCGTTCATGGCATAGCGACCCCGGTCGAAACCCGCATGTTCGCAAATGAACTGCACGAACTACGCGTACACGTGCGCGTGCACGTACACGTACCTACTGCAGCTGTCGGGGCGCGGTGCATTCAAATGGCGTCGTCAATAAGCCAGCCAGTCGATTTTCCGTCTCGATAAGGTCGCGATAAAAGACACCCTCACACGTGCACACACACGACCGGCCGGGGATCTCTTTCGTCGATCATCCGTGTTTTATCAGACCGGAATTATGCCACCCTATTCCGATAGGTGCGCGTATTCTCGGACGACTTGGTCCAATCGAGAACGGTCGAGGATCCACGCGAATGCAATGGGAAGAAAATCTATTCGGGAAGGAATATCGAGGGCTGTCCGCTATCCCTCGTACCCATATGTCCGGCTACGACGATTCGTCCCTCCGAAGATCGACGCGATCCCGAAGGGCGCGGGTGGCCGCGGTAAGATTCCGGGCACGTAAGCTTTTCCTATTTATTGCACCTTTTTCGGCCGGCCGGCTTCGCCTAAATCATTGCGCATCCCCTTATTGAATGGGAAGAACGAGATGCATGGTTTATAGCCACCGCCATCCGAGAAGCGCCGGCTCGTCCTACCCCTCGAGCTTCGTCCTTCTTCACTGACAGCCGTGAATAAAGTTTCCAATATCCCATTCGATCGGACGCCCATCGCGCTCGGGGAAGAAGCCCGAGAGAAAAATCCGGAAAAACTCTTTCTCGGCGACGTTTTCTCGTGGCTCTAACAGCTCTGACCTGTCGTCTCGCTCCTTTTGCGAGAGAAGAGAAGATCAAGGAAAAGAGAGTTAGAGCGTAAATCACATCATGTTGAATGAGACGGACATTTTTTTAAAATGCAGAACAGAATTCGATAATACGTAATAACGTCAATTAATAATTAACAATGAAATAGTCTGCTAGAAGATCGGATTGTTTAGTTATTGTACAGGCGCGGTATCGTTTTACATGACCGAGTTTCTCAATTAGAGATAAGGATAATTACGTCGGCAATTTCCGCGATATGTGTGTGCTTTTGTGCATAGTTAGACGGCGTACAGAAGACAATGGACCGTTTCCCGCTACTCCGATATCACGTCGATGCGATTGTATGGGCAACGTCGGCAGTATACTGGAAGTAGCTATTTTGAGAGATAGATTCTCCGCAAGCAAAATTTAGCGTGTTTTAATATTAGATTCGCCCGGTTGGACGCCATCCATACCTTCGACCATGCAAATGAGAATATTTACGCGATTGAATAACAGTCAAATTCGCTTTCTTGGCCTCTCTGAGACAGCACGAAGCTATCGAAGAAATCGTATTTCGTGGTCTTGCGATTCATCTGATATTCCAAAATTTTGTTTAAGCGGCACAATTTTAATTTATCAAAGACACATGATTTTTCGTTAATATCGTGTAATAATCCGTTAATTCGTCATCTAATTTTCTAATATTCTATTCACTAATGTGATCATTCGCATAAATCTTATAAATTTTATATAAATTTACCTTTTCTTCCTCAAATCAAGAACATGTAAAAAAAATTCCGTTTATTTTTAAACAAGAAATATTGAAATATTTAATTGTTAAAAATAATTAAAAATTAAAGCATTTTAGCAAATTACTTTAAAAGTTTTTTTAAACAAAAAACACAAGCATATAATAACTGATAATAGCAATAAATGCTATATCAGAAATACAATAATAATTAATTACATCATATGTCCTATTTTGTTCCTAAATAATTAAAAAAACTGAATTTAATTCGTTGCAATTTCTCGAATTGAGCGTGGTGCAACAGGAAGGTTAATTCGGCTGAGTTGAACTTCGCTTGACCAATGACCTTACGCAGTCAAATATGCGTCTCGCATCGGGACGTCGGGAATCGTGAGGGCCCGACCCCTCGCGAGAGGTCGAAACTCGGGATTCGTCGGTCAACCGTGCGAAAGAGGGTAAAAGGGATCCTCCGTGCTCAGTCGGCAGTTCTTTTTGCCCGACGAGGTACAAAAATCCAAAAGGGTTGCTATTTTTTCTCCCCTCCTCGGTTAAGGAAGTCAGCGGAAAATTCTTTGAAAGCGGCCGGTGCCGCGGATTACTTTGCGCCTGCAGTCGCGGAGACCGAAAGGGGGTTGATCAAAGGATACGATCGAGGGAGGTTGAGGTAATATCCGGCGATCCAGGTGTTAATGAAGGGAGTTCAAAGGACGCTCTCTCGCCAGTGGGCCGCGACAAGTAAAAAAGGGCCATCTACACGCCTCTCGAAGGGATTGACGGCGACAGGCTGAAGGAGCTACAAGATTTCTCTGGACCGTGTCTGTATCGGATAAAACGTAAACACGATGCAATGGGTATTCCGAAGACGGTCGAGAGAGATTTCGATCTCCATTCTCTCTCGCTGTCAGTCTCTTTCGCGGTAACATAAATATCTTCACAAGTAATTTCTACAATTTCTACAATGTAACGTAATCGCTAGTTTATTTCCGTCCCTTTTCTTGCTTCGAATGTTCTCAACTTGTAGACATCTCTTCCTTCTCCATCTGTGCCTCTTCTCTTCACTTTTCTCTATCTCTATCTCTTCCTCTCTAGCGGAAACACATGGTAATTCTGGAGAGAGCTTTGCACAATTAAACTTCATGTCATGATTCCGCCCTTGCGTGCTTATCGCACCGGACAATGCGGAAGGTGGTAAGCGAGACGTGCTTAGAAAGACGCTGAAACAATTAAGACTAATTGCAATGTAGTGCAACAATCAGACATTTTAATAGCACAAGCATATTAATTCTACGTAAGAGTTTGAGACTTAAGTCATTCTCAATTTACCTTTTACGATTCCGAAAATTATTACAAGAGTGTCTTGCAATAACGATATTTTCATTATATTTCACTTTTAGCTCTGAATGGAGTCATTTGATTTTAATTTTTTTTAGCATAAAGATTGTATTTAACAATTGTTAAATTTATTGATAAATATATGAATGAAAATATATATCATAATTAAAAGATCATCACTTTCTTAGTTTATGAAAAAGTGACTTAAGACATGTCCTATATGTTTCACTTTATGACAAAAATAGTGCTGACTTCAGACGTACTTTGTTTTAGATTCGCTCATCTCTTGTTTGAGACATCAAGAGATTAAATTGTATGTCATAAGATTTGCACATCGCTACAGAGTGCCAATGGCATTCATCCACGCGAGTTTATTTTTAATGAAACAATTGGTTCAATTATAGAGGCTCTCTGCACGTTTGGGAGTTTGCTATATGATTGTATGTTAGTTCCCAACAAAATATATGATATGTCTTGTAGATGAATAATGGAATAAACTTAATAAAAAAATTGATAAAAATACGAAAATATATATTAATGCGATGACGAAATTTTAAATTAGATAAATCATATCTTGAATGTATTTTCTTGGTTATTATGAAAAATATATATGATATCTATGAGAGAAAGAGAGAGAGAGAGAGAGAGAGAGAGAGAGAGAGAGAAATCATTTAATTCAAGGGAGGAGAACAGAAATTATTGATTATATCTAATCTTAATATTATTTTATTTTTATGCTGTATAAAATTGTAAGATTAAGTACGTCAAGAATATTTTTTGTCTTGTTATAAGAAATTTCTTCCTTTCTGAAAGTATATCGTAATTCTAAGCAATATAAAATTATTCATTGCGATACAAAAGTTAATTATTGGTAAAAACTCTTGAAACAAATTGTTTGTTCTGCACTATATAGGTATTTTATACAAATTTCACGATAGTTTTCTTATTAACTATAGCCTTAGGATGATTCACACGTGAACCAGGCTGCGGTATTAGGAACACGTGCAACGCATAACGCATGTCGTTATGCTGGCACTCCTCGTCCGGTCGCTGAGAATGTAAAAACACAAACGACTTTTAGTATCTAAATCTCGGCATGATTGGTTACAAGTTTACGATCGCGGCGGCATCACCGTTAAAGCAGTTATAGTCATTAGCTGCCGTATCATTGACAACGTGCAATCAGGATTGTATGCAATTCCGCCGCCGTATAAATAATAAAATGGACTAACAATAATGTTGCGCATCCGCCTTTGGAATTTATAATTAAACGCAAATCGCTTTTCTCGCTCCGCAGAACTTTCATATAACTTTCTTGGTGCGTAAAATATAATCGGTTTATGCGCTCCCGTAATTATGATAAAAGTAATAATGATTTATTAAAGCACTTTCGGAGACACACAACGTTATCTGAATCGTTTCTGATGTTCTTTACATGAAAATTGCAATGTTCCAATTAAATGCTTTGATATGCTTTGATTTTAATATAATAAAAATTTGTCTAAATATAGTAAAAAAATGTTCATCAAAAATAACTTTATTTCTATTACTATTATTTAATTAACAAAAATGTAAATTAAAGTTATAATTATGAGAGATAAGAATTTATCGATTATATAGCATATAGTATTGAGTTTAAAAATAATATGTATCTATTACGACACTCTCTTCGTAGAAGTTCATCAAAAGAAACATTTCGATTGCAGATGGAGCCTAGCAACACGACAGTCGTCGAGACAATTAGGCATTTTTCGGTAATTAACTGGGTACGTCATGCACCGGCCGTCGTCCGTGCATCAAATAAGCAGCCTTATTTCTCTCTTTCTAGCGATCTCGAAACTCGCGTGCAACAGAGCCAGATGTGTGCAATCTCGAGAGTCAGTGCATTCATCTACGAAAATGATTATAGAGGATCTATTTTAAATTTTCTAAGACAATATTTCCCAGATAGTGTCTCAGTTTCTCGGAAGAAACTTTCAAATCTAATGTCAAGAATTTCTAAAAAAAAAAAGATTATTGAAATAGAACAAAATTTCTTATATTAAAATGGTTAAACAATGTTAATTATTATTATCTATCATTATCATTACTATTATCCTTTTATTATACATATTTTGTCACTCATTTATATTAATACTTATTAATTAATATTAATTATTAATAATTAATTATTAATTAATAAATAAATATTAATAATTAATATTAATAATTAATATTTATTTTTAATATTTAGAGATTATAATTTTGTCGGATCATAAAAGCAGTTAAATTAAAGTAAAAAATACTGTTGTATTGTTATAATATCATAACTGTTGTACTAATAATGTTTCATTGTTCTGTCTCGTTGACAGACGTAGATAGCGAACGTGACAATGCTAGCAATGCTTGATGTCATGTGTTGGAATGAGAACCACTACAACTTCGTTAGTTCTGTCACATTGCTATTCATCATAATTTTGTTTCTTCTGTCTTGTCGCTCTCATCCTTTTCTATAGAAAAGAAGTTCGGGAGTCGTCATGGTTGATTTAAAGGCACGCATAGAATGTCGCGTGTGACGTAGGTGTGACAGTAGTTTATGATTTCAAACCCGCTTTTAAAAAAGGTACCTTAGCATATTCATAATTTGTAAGATAAAAGAAAACTTATACTATTGTACATGAACGATATCGCCATCTGAATTATAAAACATTAGTATAAATAATCCCTTCTACAGAAAAACATGAATGCCTCATAATTTTACAAATATTTCTATCAATACACATGGAACTCGAATTAATCATGACAATGTTGTCACGATGACAAATGAGCTATCAGAAATGCTATAAAAATATCTGTGATCCCATTCTGTGCTATCAAATGCTCTAATATTTTTTCGAGTAAGAGAACTTTATATTATAGAATTGTATAGAATTAGCATATCTGAATTGCGTGGTAATGATAAATATCATGAGAGGAAGTTTGCTATTGCCATCACAATTTAGCGTAATCTGATTCTTATGTTAATTTGACACGCATCGTTACGTAAGAACGTAACGATGCGTCAACCGATTGCCAATGCGACAGCGAGAATGCATGCATCGCGCATGCACTTTTCCCTCGTGCACGCATCTGCGCGGCACGTGTCATCGTTGGTTCGGCATTGGTTCAAGGATATCAGTTATTGCAGGGATCAATGAGAGATAAGAGATTAGAAACACACGTGGCCCGCGGAGGTCTGCCATTTCTGACAGAAGCACGTGGCTTATGTCATCGAATAGAAGAAAATAGAAAAGATTAGGACAGTGAAGAGAGATCGTTGTACTCTTATCGCTAACCGTTGCCACAGCAGGGATTGTGTTGGATTTAACAAGGGTCTGGAGATGATTCGATTAAGATTTTTTTTTCGATGAGAAAAAGCATGTGATGTCGTTATTACGCTGTCTCTATATAATTTCAAAGCATTTTTTATAGACCGATATATTTTTATAAAATTTTAATATGAGTATGAAAAAATTAACTTGTTGATAAAATCATGAAGTAAAAGCGAGAATCATTAAGGAACAAAATATGAAATTAGAGAATTAATTGTGATGTTCCATAAATGATAATAAAAAATTGTAGGATAATTATTATTTCTCCATTTTCTATTTCTTTGTTTTGGCAAATGTTATCATAATTAAATATATAATAAAATGTTATATATATATATATATATATATATATATATATATATATAATTAAACCTACAATAATACAATAAATACAATTTCAAAGCAATAGAGTTAATTCTAAAACAACAGAGATAACTCTGATAAAACCTAAGCACATAACAAGATAATATGTTATCTTTTTCTGATTTCATGTATACGTTAGCTAACGGAAGCTGTTATCCTTATAATTAGCGTGCGAGCGACTTTATCACTGCGACGAGAAAGAGATGGTGTTGCGGTTAACAAGCGATCATTTCACGAGGTCACGTGCAACGCGTGGCGGCAAAGAACGGAGACCGGTAAAAAGACAGGGCGAGTGCGCGCCATCAGACAGATACGAGTGGCTGGTTGGCCTTCCTCTTTTCTCGTCTTTTCCTCCTCCTTCATCTCCTCCACCTTCTCGTACCCTCTTCGCACCGTTGAAAAACGAGAGTGTTTATCAGAGCGCGTTTAGCGTAATCTCACCTCCCGAGGCACTCGCGTAATTAGGATCCGTGACCCTCCTCTTGCTCTTCCTCAAAGTACAGTACTTACCAGATGCAACATGTACACATATAAATACGTATATGCTTACAAACACACACACGCGCGCGCGCGCACGCACGCACGCACGCACGCCGTGCGTAAACGCGTACGCACGTTCCACGCATTACCGACCAGTCTTGCTAATTTCTGTCTTTCGTTACTCTTCTCTTTCGCATTCCCCCTCACTTCTACCCTCTTTACTTCACTTCTTATTCGATCTCAACTCCAATTTAGATTGAAACGAAAGATGAGACGTACAATGTGGTCCAACGAGAAACTCTCTTTGTCTCGAATTCTATCTCTATCCCCCGCTTTCTCTTTTTTTCTTTTACTCTTTATAAAGCTACTTTTTAACTAGCGAGATAGATTAAACTGTATATACATTTATTTAATGAACTATAGAAGTAAATTATTTAGAAAACAATAGAATATCTTTTTAATGATATTTTTTATTGAATACAAAATCGAGAAAACGACAGAAGAGAAATAAGCAATGAATAAATTTAGTATATAATTAAAAGATGTTAATATCAGATTAAATAAAATGGTTTAATATATGCAGAATTGTATTATTAATTTTTCCTCTGCCGAATGATTTTTAGAAAATCTTTTTGATTTCAACGAGAAGGGGGAGTTGCTCTCGTATTGTAAAGAAGAGGACCGTCGTTAACCTAACGAGCACGTTTGTTCTGACGCACGTTCCATTCCCCAGGGAATCCCGACGAGTTTGAAAATTATCAAACTGATAATGAGCACGGCGCGGGTTATCGCGTGATTTACGGCAAAATACCAATTTCCTCTGTATAGAATTACCGTGGGTAGGTGTACAATTTCAGGGCTCAGCGAGCGGTGATGTTACGTTTCCATCGGGAAGCGAACATTGATCAATACACGACCTACATTTTTTTGTATCAGTTGCTTTTTAATTGTTCCGACTTCCTCCAATTGCAGTTTGATTAATACTGCTATATCTTTATCTACGGTCGTTTATTTAATCGCCCCGCTTTTTTTTTTGTCGCGCTACGTGCAGCATTGCTGCATTTCCATCCGTTATTTTTCTCGTATTCTTTCCGATCGGTATCGGGTAATCCAATCAACGAAGAGGTCACCATTATGCAAAATTCTCGTACATGTGCTTGTGCAATTAGTTTGAATCGTTTGGGCAAATTGTGATTTCTTGTTCCAATCCTGCTCAATATGCGCGACAACAAACATTGTAATAGCAACGTAATGCAATGACAAGTATTGCTACAATATCTCTGAGATAATTGACGTGACTAATTAATACTATTTGTATAAGAAAATTTGTAAAAAAAAATCTATAACGTTATTTTCCAATACGATATTAAAAATGATGACGACAAATTATTGTCGTACTATTCCTAATTTAATATGAATTTTAATAATAAATTTTATTATTATAAATTGTTGAGAATTAAAAAGCTTCAGAGTGATTTCAATTTGTATAAACAGATAACAAAAATGATTCTCGCAAGCAATTTCATTAAATTACATATTAATGTAAGCTTAATTTAAATTACTAGTGATATATTCATTATGGAAAATGAAGAAATTAAAGAATTCGGGTCAAATTTTTGTTACTACGAACTTATAATCGAACGTTGACACTTTTTCAACTTTTATATAGAAACAGCTGTTTAATTCGGAACGCACGAGATTCCGCGTGGCGCGTGTCTGCATTAAACATCGGGGATCTCCGAATAGTGCTGACGATACATCGAAAATGCGTTTTCCATTATCCGCTCGCGAGCAAATCGCGTCGGTCGGACCCGCGAAGCGACGCTCTCGCACCGGGCACTGGGACGGAGGTCAATCTCCCAACCGTCGACATTTTTTTTTAATGGATAATCCCGAACAAACCAATTCCGCCGTACCCTACTATCGCGACGTATGTAGACGCACGTATCACGATTTTCGAGCTTACGCTCCGCTACATGCCGTAGCAGATGGATTTCCGCACGGATCGCCGCACCATTTTCGGGCGCTCATTCGTTTATTGCCTAGGTAACTATTGGATGATGGACGGGCACGAATGCAGATGACAGAATTGAAAGCGATCGCCATGTCGGATGTTCCTCCCCTTCCCCTCAAGTGCCCTCGGTAGAGATAACGTACAATTTTAGCTGATAAATGTAACTATTCGCAAATCTAATTTTTCACACTTCTCATTACAGAAGCGACGCATTTCACAATGATAAATCTTTTTGTTTAATTGACCGCGCAAGATAACAAACGGGAAAGATTTCAAAATTCATTCAAAAGTTAAAGCTCAATAATTTTTGTTTTAAATCCGTTTCAGTCACAAAAATGTTTATCCGCGGGCCATATATTTCCGTTATAATCGATAGTCTCAGATGGAAACGATTCGTTGATCCGGTTAACGATAGACTCGTAGCCGGCGAGCCGATCAATAGATATTTAAACTTCATACGTATCGAACAACTGACCCGCGGAACTGACTGGCGCTGAATGGAGCGGATAGCGGAGCGTAATTCTTTATTTATCGACTTCGCAATGGTGTTCTCGATAAAGATCGTGTGCGTCCAGACAGTGGAAGGATCGTAAAGCCGGACAACTATATGCATAAAAGTCCTTCCACGCCTGCGTGGTTCGTTATCCATCGAGCGAAATGCATTTTTATTTATCGCTGCAATCGATGTCGATTTCGGCACCGATTATTCTTTTCGCCGTTCATTTCGGTTGATTCCCGTGCATCACGTCCGTCGCCCACGTACGCACTTCTAAATGTGGCGCTTATTTTCAAACACCCTTCGGATTAGCCGTTTTGCCGTGCCCCGTACAAAGCAAAGGCTCCCCTTCCTTTGCCGGTAAATACGGGTATGTGACAAGCCAGGTGGCATGTCATCGCGATCGCGACGTTCCCTGGCTTTTTGTCAAGCTAATACGCATACCTGACGAGCCACAATGCCCCGCTTATTTCGTTACCGAACGTACGCTTCCCGTTACAACCCTCAATGGTAACTGTATATCTGTACGAGTGTTACAGCATCGAATTCGAAACTACCCTTATTTCCTCCGAACCATTTGCTTGTAGAATAGAGTAGACTGAAAAAAGGTCGTAGAAACGCGACTAGTTTTAAGAGGATCGACAATGATAATAGTGTAATAATGGCACTCTCTTATAAATCATATTTGAGCCCGAGAAGAATAGAATAATATCGTTCCGTCTAGCACAAAATAATAATTCCGGAAGCAGAGCCGCTGCGGAATGTAATTGTATGAAATGCTCGACTTAGCTTCCCATCGGCTGTAATATTTTTTGCATTGTGTCGAGGGCGTGGCATAAAATATTGGAATTAAATCTTTCTTTTCAGTGCACAGTTGTTGCATATCGAGCGATGTGACAAATTGTTCGCTATAAAATTTTAAATTCAATAGAAAGGTCAATCAACGCAATGTTTAAAGAAATCGCCGAACACATATTTGAATATGTTTGATCTGCTTTTAAGGGAGATACGCTGTTTGATCAACAAACCCTTAGGGTGTGGCGCATGACTGTTTTGACCGTTTCCTTTTGCTCACAATTTTTGTGAAATGTCTATGTCTACGAACCATGACCACTCTTTGGGGGGTCATAATGCCTTTCCCGAGGAAAGAATTTCGTGGGTGGGCCACATAGGGTTGAATACAGATAAGGAGCGGGCGTGCCACTTAAAAATCCCATTAAAACGATCGACTTGAGTGTACCCGGCAATCCCGACGAGACTGAAGTCCGTTGATACCGATCCGACCCTGCGTCATATATGTGTGCGTGTGTGCGTGTGTGCATGTGTACGCGTGTACGCGTATGTGAGTGTCGTGCCGCGCCAAGGATACTTTTCATACATAAAACAGATCCTCCCGCCCAAGCCTTTTCTAGTCTAACGATATTACTCACTATGCCCACTACAGCGCGGCACTTCATTCGTCGAATTTATGAACACCTCCTTTTTTCTGTCCGATATATTTCCTAAAAAAATAAGATTCGTCCGTCCGTAGAACCGGTCGCCTCCGGCCCCATCTCGTTTTTTATATAGCGTAACCCGAGGCTGCCGTATTCGGGGACGAAATGGAAAATATTTTCTAGGATACGAGGAAGCACGCCCTATAAGAAACGGTCGTTTACACAAATCAGTAGAGCCTTGTGAAGAACGAGTTCATTCGAGTTTGTAGCTAGGATGAAGATGAAATGTGGCGCCGTGTATATGCGCGCGCGCATATGTGCACAACGATGAGTGTGCACGGGGATAATATAGAGGGGTTGCGAAATTTCCCCCTGTATTGTCGCAAACCCCACCTCGAGACCTGGACATATTTCAAGATTTGTTATCTTCCACATTGCGCATGATCTGGAGGACCAAGATGCTTGGGCTACACATAGAATATGGTGGACGTTAAGCACAGCCGCTTCTATATAGGCTTTTTTAATATCTTAATCCGTTATCATCACAGTTGTGCATTTTTAGTGAGTACACTATCATTACACTAAGAACGACGATGATATTTTTCAACAACTTAAAAATAGTAATATTTAACGATTCCTAGAATATGTGTTTTATTCACTTTGATTAAAATATGTAAAACTGTGAGATTTGCTGCTAAAAAAATCTTACTCGATAAAATAATTGTTCTAATATAGAAATTTATCATACAGATATTATAATAATATAGAAATTAAAAACATATGTTATATTAGATTTGATAGATTTAACTAGTTCCCAGAGTTACAGAATAATAATAACGTAAGTTAACTGAATATTCAGATGAAAAATCAGAAGAAGATCAATTTCAATTCGCGAAAGTTCTAAAATATTTATTTGCTTGCGATATTCTCATCATCTTTATAAAAAAATTTGTGAAATATATTTATAACTGAAGTATAACTGTATGTATAACTAATGATGCAAGAATCAAACATTTAGCAAATCATTTAATATATTTTTCTCACTTTCTTAGAGAAATAACATATTCTTCTCTTCAACTCTTCAAAATAATGATACAGGCGTATCGTAATGATACACAATTAGGCGTCGTAACAATGCTTTATAAAGTTCCATTGTCACGGATTCACTGTAATTCCATTAAAATGGAATAATACATAGCTTCCAAAAAAGTTTCCATCCTCAGCTTCATGTTTCATAATCTGCATTATTTTAAAACTGATATAAAAATATTTCTTATACCGCATTTCCAATTTCAATCTACATTTTTCGAAATAATAATCTATAGCAACAACAATATGGCCTAAAATTAAATAGATTAATAAATATTTAAGAAAAAGTGAAGACATAATTTAATAACAATTTCCAACAAGAAGCGTGTAGTTGCACAATTATCTTTAGACATATCTCAGTTTGTGCTAATATATTTACATATACGATATTACATAACATATTTATACATAGAATTTATATATAGACGCCTGATGTCGTGCGAAATGATGTGCATATTTTCTGTAGCTGGCACGAAGGCGAGCGTAGCGAGCCATCGGTGCGCCTTCGAGATTCACGATCTTGATCGAACTGTCACCCCGAGAACGCGTGCAGGTTGTACGCGCAGATTTCCCGAGATGACGATACAGCACGTAGGTACACGTCGCGACGTCGTGTCGCGAATTTTCCTCGTCGGGGATTTAGCATAATTCCGTTGGCTAGGCGCCTCGCGCCACGGTGAGAGACGGTCGCGGGCGGGGGTGGATGTGTAGGTGGCGGCGGCGGTTGTGAGGACGGTGACGATGGTGGTGAACGTGTCTTCTCTCGTTCTATCTTTCGCTCTTTCTCTCTCGCTCGCTCAAGGCAGGCATGCCGTGACAGCGTGTGGGTCCATTTGGTTCTCAGTGGTCGCTATGGTAACCTCGACCACCCTCTTCTTCCCTCTCGGTATCCGCCACCCGGTTCTCCGCTACCCGGTCCTCTCAAACTCTCGCCCTGCGTCTCTCCCTCTCTCTCTCGCTCTCTCGGTATCCCTTCTTCTTTCGCTCCTTTCCTCTCCTTCAAACTCGCGCGCGCTCGCTTTTTCCTGCACTCGTCTCTTCCTGGCCAACTCGTTTCTCTTCTTCTCTCATACGTATGGCTGTATAGATAACCTGCTCTAGCTCCCTTTCTGGTAGCTGCCGTCGATCGGGCCGCGCCAGTAGGCTAAAGGGTTAATGGCCCCCTGGACACTCCCGTGACTAAAAATTACAGCTACCGTCGCCATTGGTCAACGTTCCTATAGACAGCGACAGGCCCGAGTCGAACCCCGTTCCTACTTTTCGTCGCGAACGCACGTTTCGACTCGAGATTTTTCTCTGTTTTATATCACATGTGCCGATGTAGAAGCAAAGTGAATTTATTTATGGCCTTTGCGGTTTGGTATGTTGCAAGAAACTCTGGTTACGGCGCAAAAAAAGGAAATGCTTGGAAAACCGTGTATCGCCTCGTCCGCCGCTGGCATCTACAACTCTTGGTGAGAGAGCCCGAACGTTAAATAAATCGTTTTAAACTGAGGAAATATAAATCGCGAAGAGAACAATGGCGCCAACAAATCTGTACGTTACCGCGTGATGCTCGAAGAGAAGAGAGATGAGAGAGTTTTAAAAGAAATGCTCACAGATCTTATATTTATACAAAAGCAAGATTTTTAATTTTGTACAATTTATTTACTAATAAAAATATTGTAAAATTCAATCAAAAAATTCAATTTAGGATCAATTTTAGGAAAATATCTGAGAAATTTATATTAATTAAGCATATTATTTTGATTAATTGATTTTAAACTTTACGCTAATCTTTATAGTGTCTTGATTTTGTCGAAAAGTAAAATAGTTTTTGATACGTAAAAATAATAGATTTCTTCTTCCTCTTTAATTCCGACAACTTGTATCGTATTGCTACGTGTTACATCAAGATTTAAGGAATTTCTCTCAAACATGTGTGGTCTGTCACAGGTTGCCTCTATTCGTTTCCAGCGATGCATGCGTGCGGTTGTCTAAGTGCAGACTCTCCCGCATTCGCAGACTAATCAAATTTACGGTCTCATCTCCCCGTTGTGCACGTTTCTGCCGGTCCATTTAGCGTCTGTTCGTATATAACTCATGAGGAGTTACGGGACAGTGTTCGAAGTTTTCCAGAGAATCGAAAAGATGACGACGAGCAAAATTATTAGATATAGTTTAAAGTTTGATCGAAGAGATTTCTATATTTTAATCTTCATTATATTAACTCAAATAATCAGCCGGAAGATGCGTTACATTATATTAGAGTTAATCTAACATATTTTAATCCTAAAACGATAAACTTAAGAGGATGCTGGAGTTGTCTGTAATATCGACCAAATATACTTTTGTACCTTTCTGTTTTCTTATTTTTGCTTATACAAAATGAAAAATCCTTCTTCAAAATAAAAGAAAAAATGCAAATGTGGGCAAATACAAATCAATATAAAAAAATATAAAAAAATTTTTTAATTACAGTTTCCTGTTACTTGACCCAACCTAATCTAAGTTATTTCATTGCATGATATAAATGATTTTAAGTATATAACCAAATTAAAAGTATTTGCCTACATTTGAATAATATATAAGAATATTATAAAACCTTGAGTTTATGATTTTGAAGCTTCCAAAAGAAATAAATAGAAAAGTACGATCTAACTGTACGATCTAATTGTACGCTATCATTTATGCAATATATAAGATTTTTTTACACTCATTTAGGTATTTTCTCTTATTTTGGAAAAGGATTTTTTTATTTTGTATAAGAAAAGTAAAAAAATTGAAAAATAAATGTGTATTTAGTCGACATAATACAGACGATTCCAGCATCCTCTTAAAACGATACTAAATAACATCGTAGTAACTAATGTAAATTAAAAACACGGTTTTATAACTTCAGGATTAACAATAATTAAATACACACTTGACAGCACGTTTTGTAAAATCACAGAGTTTTTGTAATAAAAATCATTTATCACTTGGATCATTGCCATTGAAGTTAATTTTTTGAAACTGCCTTTTGTTACGTTAAAAGATTTCAATTCGCAGATTAATTAGAGGCATTCAATCCGAAATGCGAACACGATCGATACGATATTGCGACATAGAGTTTGAGTTGGTTCGAGTTTTGAGTCACGATCGACAGGGGCACGTCGGCGGGCACAGCGGAGCAGCAGACTCGTCGTCGTGCCAAGCACGACCGGTGCCACGATCCCGCCCCTTTTCACTTCCGGTACAAGGTGCGCTCCGGAGCACACACGCCGTAAGCTAGACGGTAGGCGGATCGATAAGGAGACGAGTACGAACGAAGGCTGCTCTACCTCGAGCGCGCGGAGAAGAAAGAGGAACAGAGAGACGAGGGGTGAGATCGAGAGAGGGATGATGGAGACACGGCGGGGAATGGAAACGCGGCCGACGACGGAGGGAGAAGAGCGGTGCGAGAGAGAGAGGGGGGGGAGGGAGGAGGGAAGTCCAGGTCGGCGGGAGACGTGCCGCGGAAGAAATGAATTCGAAAAGGGGTTATCCGCGCTATTCCGCTCGTATCTATAGCCGCGGCCTATCGATCTGACGGCATTATTGCTGCAGGAAGCAGCGACCTCAAATTCAGCCATCTGTGCCGCGAGAGCACCGCCGTTCATATTTCATCGCGAGGTGCTTGCACCGCGCCGTTACCGTTGCTGAGCCGCGCGGCATCCGACGCGCAGTATGCTCTATCTCACGAGCGTGCGAGCCCTTTTCCATCGTGTTGTACGCTTTGTAGTCATTACTCCACCGTGAACGGACCATTCACGTCTTTACGACGTGTTGCAACGGCACTAATTAGAAATCCGATTGAAAAAGAGCGCGAACTAATGAGGTATAACGCACATTTGCCTTATCACCGTTTGATATTAAGAATTTTGCGATATCGTATTACAAATATGGTAAACCTAAGTCTTTGTTATGGACCTGCATTCATAATTTTCACCTAAACTTGTGTCTTAGTCGTTACTAAAAATACAACTTCAAGACATAGTACTGTACTCTTTTCAAGTACATTGCTTGCACAATCACAGGTGCGCTTTACGATTTATTAACAATTCATAATTAAATGATCAAAGCTTTCGTGTAATCGAAGAGATAACGAATTAATATTGAAATAATAATAACGCGAAATATAATAACAGAGGTTATAAGAGCAGGGACTTCGTACTGCTCGATATGCAGCTCGGTCGCTTCCGTGAGTTGGTCTAGCATTTTCTCCCCGACCGGAACCATTCACCCTATAATCTTGTCGTTACCTCGTCTTCTTTTGCAGCCCACGAACGATGACATATCCCCTAGGAATATCGCGTTCTTCAGTAAGCGCGCCTCGTTCTTTAGATTTTTCGCATGAATTCTTTCTGAGACGCTCCGAGTAATATTTGCGACTTTTGAACGTGCGATTTTCACTTCTCTTCCTTTATCGTGTTTCCATGTGCAGTAAAGGAAATGGATGCGAACGACTCTATTCAGATATTTTTCTGTTTCAATAAGAGAAAAAAATAATAAAAAAAGCGTATTTTTTGTGAACAATGTGTAAAAAATATTCTTATTATATCTTTTCTTCCTTTAATATTGCAGCTGAATCGTTTAAATGCACTTCCATGTACATTAGAAGATTAATCGTATATGATTAATCGTATTCGAACGAAACTAACATCTGATTGTTTGAGAAATTCAATACATTCACTCAGAATCTCGCTATGCGTAAATATAGTTCGCGGAAGCGTTGAGTTTACAGTGCGCAGGATAGCGATAGTGAAACAAAATTAATTTTCGATGTGCTAGTTGCAAACCTTGGCGGATTTAGGTTATTTCCAGGATTGATTTATCATCCATTAATTATACCCAGACAAATCGGATTTACGAATCGTTCTAAAATTGACGTTGGATAAAAACGAATGAATAATAAACAGTGATTGAGCGATTTGCGCATCATGCTTTCATCACGATGGTGTATAGATTGATTTCCGTGGCTTTAATAGCCTTTAATCAGGATTCATTGATCAACGACCTAGGATTCTGCATCTCTAAATAAAAATTCCGGTGTGAAAGGGTTAATTCGGGGATTAAAGGTTTCGCACGATAACACGTCGAAGTTATCTGTGCTAGCGCCTATCGAAAGACGCAGATGGAGTTGTTGCTAGCGGGAGTCAGCGTTATATAGGGTCTGCATTATTTATGAACTTGCTGTACCGTTGATGAGAGCGGCTCCATTTTGTCTCCTTCTTGCTCTAGCGAGAACGTGCATCGGATTAGAATCGGTATCGGGCGATTCGTCATGAAGCGGAACAAATCGCGCGTGAGTAAATCGCCGCTCGCATCTGTCGGTTCTCGTAAATAATTAAAACGTGCGTCATCCTCGCGACATACGGGAAACTTGTCGGACATATTAAGCGAAAGACTCGTTTGTTTTAAAGAATAGTAAAAGATATATTGGTTTTATCATAAATACTACATTGAAAACGGCTGATTATTAACAGCAAAGTCATTAGGCAAAATTTATTAATCGAATTTGAAATAGAAATTAAAGATAAAGAATAAATCTTGAGAGCTGTGAAGATTTTTTATAGATTTATATTAAAACAAATAATTAAGGATGCGCTAAACCGGTCAAAGCTAGATCTTCGTGCTAATGTTTCTTATGTAAATTTATATTTTATTTGTTATTTATGTTAAACTTTTTGTGAAAACGTTAAATAGAATTTTTTGTCCTTCTGATAACGCTAGTTATCAAATGATACTGTTAGGACGATCGATTTATTATACCGGCTAAAAGGCCACACGAAGATCGTGGAATCGAAACCCTCTA
The DNA here is from genome assembly GCA_037157785.1 of Cephalotes varians. NCBI lineage: Eukaryota > Metazoa > Arthropoda > Insecta > Hymenoptera > Formicidae > Cephalotes > Cephalotes varians. Next base: position 278,972 of record JANQDE010000056.1, read on the forward strand.
TAGAGCGCACCTAATTCCACGCGGGATTTGCTAATCCGGGGTTGCAGAGTCGGTCATTATTTGGTGTCGCGTGATCTCGGGGGTAAAGCAGCGCACGGGGCGTATCCCGGTACCACGGAACGCGCTGTATTTATCCCCCGATATATCACCCGAACCCCTAAATGCCCCGGAAAAGCTCGTCCAACCGAAACTAGGCGCGTATAGAACGCCGCGGTATCATGAAGCAGAGCGCGGGATAGCATTTAGCCATAACACGGCAGTATCGATTTTTAATTCGCTTAAAAATCGCTTTAAGCTGCGATAACGATTGAAATATCTTTTGCATTAGCAGCCGTTTGTCTAATTACGGAGAAGATTAAATCGAATTGCACAGCGCTGTGCCGGCCCGCCGATACATTCAATCTCTTTGATCGCGTCATTATTAATAGCTCTTTTATCGGTACGTTATTTAGTACCGTACTCCGTCCTTAGGTCTCTATTCTATTCGATCACGTATCTCTTTTTTTTTATGGTAATTGTCTTTTGTTCGCGCAGTTGAAAATTCGCTATTGAACCTATCGCAAGCGGCGAGATAGATAATCGAATGTACCAATAGAATCTAATAATAATAATTTCGTGACAACTTGTGCACCATAAATGTTGAATATATATATATAATATTGGAAAGTTGTAGTAATATGCAATTTATCTTTCTTTAGCAAAAATATTGAAGAAGACCTTTTTGCATTTCAATATTACATCTTTGCTAGTGAGCGCCACAAGGTAAAACTTTTAAAAATAAATTTCATCTAAAATTGAATAAAAAATAAGCTTCAGAGATATAGGAAAATCAAAGTTTATGTTGCCGTACACACATTTGTCGCAAGGGATTACTAGCTGACTATTGACGACAGTGTGAACCCTGTGCGAGAGGAAATCGAGAGAGAGGGGAGGGAGGGGGGGGAGAGAGAGAGAGAAAGAGAGAAAGCATGTGTCCTCAGAGCGTGTGTCTACGTACAGGCCGATAGATATCGATCCCGTTGACTCTATTCAGTGTGCACGACTCTCGACGGGGTGAGTTATATACCGTGGGCCGGTGCTACGGTAGAGTAACCTCCCTTATACACGCTTGGTAGCGTGTGTGCTTGTGAAAACACCGATATCGTTATTTATGCATCGCGCCGATGGTAGGCTGTATATCTCGTCTCCCGAATGTAACTTTCTCTCTCTCTCTCTCTCTCTCTCTCTCTCTCTCTTCTATTCTCTCTCATTCTCTTTCACTTCGCTGCACTTGCAGTCCTTCGAAAACTGCGCCAGGGCCCGTCGGTGAAGTTACGGTTAGATTGTGGCTTTCTCGGGAATTCTCTGGATTTTTACGTGCATTCTCCCAATCCGTCGTGTCGCGGGATTCGTTTTCTCGTACTCGATGTGTACTCCACTCCTCATGTTTCGCTCCCTCGGCGATACCATCAAGCACCATCGAGTCGCTCATCTCTTTCTTTCTTTCTTTCTCTCTCTTTCTCTCTCTATCTATCTATTTCTCTGTCTCTTGTCTCCGCTTTCGCAAACGGTGTCGGGATTTAATGCTTTGTGGTTCAGATGTTTTCCATGCTTCCCGCAACACTACACGAATTAATCGCGTGCCGATTTGCCGGTATGCATAGTCAACATGCGTACATACGCGGACAACGTTGATATTTCGCAAATAGGCTAAACGCATTGTTGAACAATGCAAACGCACGGCAAATTCTCTGTGCCTGACAAATGCAATCATTGCGACGCAATATTATTATATTTCGGGAGCAAATTTTGTGATGTTAGGTAGTTATCGCATCTGTATTACAATGTAATCGAGCCTGCACAGAAATGCAGTCTGTAGCATGCAATGTAAGAATGTAAACTCTCATAAAGAGTCTCTCTCTCTCTCTCTCTCTCTCTCTCTGTGTGTGTGTTTGTAATATCATTCGGTTTTACATCATTTAAGAACTTGATTTGAAAGTAACAAAATAATATATCAATTTTAAAAACAAAAGAATTATCTCGTGCATGTTTTCATTCATATATATGTATATATAATTAAATCATGAATTAAATTTATTAAACTATATAAATATCCATTTTTATACTGGCTAGAAAAGAAATGACTCAGCAAATGGGAGTTTTATTCATGATGAAACTGGGCATTCAATAGAAAATCAACGTTAACTATACTTTCTGGCACTATCGCTCGCTATCTCTCACTGTAGGTTATTTTGCCCTATTTCCAATCTATTCATTCGGCCATTGTTGCCGATTGTTCACGATCGCACGATTCAATATCGCGTTCGGTGTCTCTCCGTTAACGACCGTCAAAGAGCACCGGATATGCCGTCAATAGTAGACGCGAAAGTGTTAACGGGCGCGTTGCGAAAAAAAGTGAGAAAAAAGTGCGAGTATATTGCGATCATCAGTGTAAAATGAAAAAACGCTCCCCCGCGCGATGGAGGAGTGGGAAACGCGGCCGAATTGTTTTTATCTCGACGTACGCGGCTTTAATTTTGCAGTCATTACCGTTATTATTTCTCCGCGTTCGACCAAACAATTTACACGATGAATACGCCCGAGTATACAATAACGTACGAAATTAAAAAAGGGATCGACACGTATGGGTAAATATTTCCATACCGACGTTGTTGCACGAGCGCAACATCATCGTCCGACCGAACATTGGCTAATTAAAACTATTTATCCCAAATGTGTATAAAGGTTCGTTTTAAAATCATCATGAAATAATCGCCGATTATTTGCTCTTACGTCATCCGCTTTTCACGTCATAAGCGAATAAAATTATATATATAATTGCAGTTAACGAAACGCTACACGTTTCACAGTTTCACCGTTTCACAGTCCAGGGAGATGCTTTTAAAACCAAAATTCTATCAAGAAAATTCGACGTGATAAGTTTTCCTTACGCTACTAATTTCGTTTTTCAGTTCCGACTCTCGCCCGACTGACAAATAGCGAGACCTTTTCCTCGATGATCTTTAAGTGGATGCTCTCTCTCCTCGTGGCTTTGTTCGCCGCAACGAAGGCCAGTGATTAGAGGTGATTCCATTTTTCCAGTTCACCCTCCGGACTACCGCCTGAACTCTCATTATTATAAAGTCACTAACGAACCGAGGAAGCGTCCCGCAGACCATCCAATTTCTCTCTTTCCCTTTCTCGCATCCGTTCTTTTCCTTAAATCTCTTCTTCTCCTTCCCTCTTCTCCTCTATTTTACTTCGATTCTCTCGGTTTCCCTATCGCTCTATGGCCAACGAACCAAATCGATTCCCTTCGCAATTCGCAATCGCAAAGTAAAGATTGAAGCACTTAAACTGCAAAGTAGTAACGGCTTTGAAATATCTGCTTAAGTAATCATAACATATAACATTCTGAACTATGTTTGTTTATGCACCTGCCGCAAACTTTGCTTGCACACTTATAGCATATCAACGACTTGTGTTTCGTTGACGCGGAAGTGCTATAAATAGGAGTTATAGAATGTTTGGAGTTTACAATTACGAAGTGAATACTTTTTATTTTGACATGTGTTACGCAACGTCCTTTCTTTTTTTAGTCATTACAGATTACGATTAATCAAAATTTTGTTATTAAAAATAATTATTTTTCCTTCAATAACTGTTACATTATTTATTATAGTTATGTTATTTATTTAAAATAAGGTAATATCATTAAAAAGTAATTATAGCGGTAAAAGGATTATAACGAAAATATATCTTTTCAAGTAAATTGAAGTAAAAATTTCGAAGGGAAGAGGCTGTGTTCCGGTACTTCAAGGAGTTTTCATACAATTGAGCAGATTCGATAAAGTTACCACCGGTTCGCATCCTTCGCTCGCTTTCCGACGAGTTTGAATCATCGGCTTGAAACGCGGTAGTTCGAGCCATTCATTAGCGGAGAAAACTTTTAATACTCACTTTTATCAATAACATCAATTCATCAGTGCGTTACAAAAACGTATTTTAAGATTACGTTTTTATACATTACATTTTCAATAAGAACAATGTAATAGATAATCACATTACATGTTAAATAAAAAATAATAGCAGAATGATATTGTTGAAAAAAAAATTACTTTATATATAATCAAAAAATTAAAATATATAATAATTTACGATAAAATAGCCGGTTATTCTGGCGCAGGAACAAAAAAATAGCTTTCCGAAAGCTTTAGCTGTATTTGAACGATAATAAGAGCCGTGGGCGTGACAAACTTATTCGCATGGAAACAACGAAGTCTTGAATTCGAAGCTTTCGTAACAGTCAGGAATAATAAAGACTACCCAAGGTAAATGTTTTCACGACGGGTAAGTACGTGCGCACCATGAATATGCAAATCCGCAACAAATTTCCCCTCCTCGCCCCCTACGCCCACGAAACACCTTTTTCTGGTTGCCTGATTAACACCTCGTGAAAGTAAAATCAGCGAATTAGCGATTCCGACTTCCGCCATTACGCGCCCTTATCTTCAATTCAATACGTTCCATTATAATCGATTAATTTCATCACTTAAATCCCGTCTGAAGCGACTCTCGTCCTTAATTCGCGGTAGATGCCCGGCAGCTGTTTTTGCTCTCTATGGTGTTTTCTATAATAACTTCCGCAACGTTACGAAGCTCTTTAGCCATATCGAAGCAATTTTATCTCTCTCGTATCTTCTTAAGACGACGTGTTTACTTTGAAACTTTTGAACCGCCGTACTTTCCTGCGAAGACACTTGTTTTTCGCGTAATCATTTGACAATCTTATATCCATTTTTTACTTGTTGTCTTTCGTATTTTCTCGAGAAATAATAAACTATCTGAATTCACTGTCGTCTCTCTTTTTCTCTGGAACGTAAGCTCACCACGAAGTTTCCAACAACGTCCAGAATAATCGGGTTAAAGTATCTGCGATGCGCGAACATTTCGTTTAACCTCGTTCTATCAGATTTCAAATGAGTGAAGATATTCTCGGACGTATCTTTGCGACAAAAATGCACGATATCAGCGACTGATATTCGCGCTTGGTTCAAAACGAGAGAATCATCTTTGCCAAGGCTTTCTGGATAAGGCTTTGTAAAAACTTTCAACTCCGCACCGTCGTTTCAGTGTGTTTTATCGTCGCTCGACGTTAAAATAAAGTGACCGCGACGCAAAGCTCTCGCCTGCCGCTCTTTCCTCTTTTCTCAACCGTCCTCGTCGGTCTACCCGCCACAGTCTCGCTCTTGCTTCGAGCTTCGCGTATACGGTCTGGGATATTGTTTTAGGGATGGCGTTCGAGCATCAACTGAAAATAGACCTGCCGTCGTGACACGCGTGCGTCTCATCCCTCTCTTTGCACCGTCGCCTTCACACCGGCCATCCTCGATGTACCGCTCCCGGCCAATGTCCGTTTCCCTTTCTCTTTTGATTCATCGAGTGCAACCCCCCGTCTTTCGCAGCATTTTATAGCAATACTAAATTCCGATGGATGCGTGAAACGAAACGATATCAGGTTGGTTTCCACTAATACCGATTGGCTATTCAGTCGCTGGAGCTATCAGCAAACCGCGCGTTTCGCGAACTAAACCGATAGAGATTATCCATCTCGTTTCTCCAACCGTTGATGTTTTTTCGTTTTATCGTCAACTTATATAACATGACCGAGACTGAGCACAAATGTGAGATACTAAAATAATTGCTGAGTATAAGATAAATTCGGTTAATTCCTGTTTACGACATAGAGATAATATAACTACAATAATCGAAAACAACGATATACTGAAAACTTAAATTAAGCTTAAATAGATTAATATATATACTTTATTATGATTACTATCACAGTTTAGACTATTTCAATAAATAAATTGTAAATTTTGTTTGCAGTATAATATCAGTCGCTTCGATAAATCTAGTTAGACGAAGAAAAAATAGTGTGAAAAAATTTCGCTTTAAAATCACCAACTTCTATAATTGCCTTTATATTAAAACAAAATTTTTTATTAATATTATATAATAGTGTATAATGTATAATGTACCTTCGATATTATTTAAATTAATAAAGTAATATAATTAAATGATATTTATACGGTATCAAAATTTCAAATCAAAATGTATTGTATAGAATATTGTAAAGAAGTTATTATATATAAATGTCTAAAGTATGTCTTGGATGTATACATATAATCGTATAGTTAACCAAGAATAACAATAATTGTAATTCCGTTTTTTATATTTGGAATAATAATAATACATTAACAAAGAAAAATTTCATATTTTGTATATTCTACGTTTTCACAAGAACAAAGCACAATTATGTTCTGACTTCACAAAGTTTCTCCCTTCAGAAAATTTGACCGTGCAGGGACGCCAAGGGTGGCCCCGCCGGAAGTGACGCTTAACAACGAGGAGGAAGGAACCTCCTCGTTTTCCCGGTCGCTGCAAAACACGACAGAGATTTATTAAACTCCCCCGAGAGACGGGAAAGAGCTGAACGAGGAGCGGCGAACAAACAATAAATTTAGGTTTAAGAAAATATAGGATACGATGGTAGAAGGGGATGACCGCGGATCGCCTTAATTCGAAGGCACCGCCTCAGCAGAGGCCTCAGACTCAGGTTGATTTGTGACTTGAAGATGATGATTTTAAATTACTTATTATTTTATCGTACCATTTGACGCATTGGGCCACAAAAGGATCAAGACAGAAATCTCATTGGATGTCGTCACCTTCAAAATAATCTTAAAGCGAAACCATTCGATAAAAAATGAAGAATGTCTATAAAGCGACCGGTTTTATTGCTAACAGAAAATCTTATTAGATCTTTAAATATTAATAATGAATCCCTAATGAATACGAAAATTTTAAGTCTTTTATGGAAATGACGTTTCTATCTCACTTTTAATTTTAATATAATTTAATATTTAGATTTTCTGAAATGTTCATAAATAATTTTTTTTCACAGCAATATATTTTTGATTACATTAAATGATAAATTCGATAAAGAAACACATGATAACCTACTAGTCCATTCTGGCATCAATAATACATATGTAGTTAAAAAACAATTATGTGGCGTGAAATGACACGATTTAATGACACGTAAAAATTATTCGAATACTTTTGAACGAACACGCGTTTGAACGCTGACTTTCGAATAGAGAATATCATATTTTGCAGCAGGAAATGTGACAGAAAACGTACAACATCGATTGCGAACGGCACAACTCAATGTAACGCGCTACCGCCTTTCGTTGTTGCCGTACATTTCCATTATTGCGCACTTAAACGTGCCGAAACAGAAAATTCGAAAAATTCAATATTATCGTATTGGTGCATTTCGTGCCTATCGGAAATATGAAAAGCATATATCTGTGCCGACACGAATTTTATTGTACTACCTGCTGCACGAGTAAAAATAGTTTGTCGCAAATCACTGCAGTGAAATGTACAGTGTATCGAATTCCAATTACTCAATATGCTGCAAGCGAGTTTTTATCTCTCTCAATGCAAAACTTTACCTTTCACCATTGAAATTCGTATCATGCTTTAAAATTTAATTGCATCTTTATATTGAAATGAATATTTTATATTAAAGCAAAGCGGAGCGTGTTGAATGCAACGCAATTCATTGATTTATGCGTTCACAAATAACTCATCAAGCCTAATGTATTTAAAATTAATCACCTATCTTCCACAAACGGCCATTCTATTTTTACATTTTTATATTTGTAATAAGCAACATGTACTATCGTAAGTCTGTACATAAATATTAAATTTTAATTCTTATTTATTTAATTCAAAATCTCTAAATAAATTTTAAATATAAAATTCTTAACACAAAATGGTATTTTGTATTCATATAGTACATAATCAGCGATTTTATTTCTCCAACAAAATACATATAACATCGTTAATATTATAAACTGATTAATTTTTCATAACTTCTTTTATTTTCCGAATTATTAGAGAAATTTAAATTTTTTTAGATATTTCTAAATTGCTGCATAATCTGCTGAATGTGAATTATATAATCTGATGTTATTACACAACGTTACAGGCGTTTTTCGCAAATGCTGACACATCACCGTGCATTATCACACCACATTCTTCTTTTCGTAAACGTAGAACGGTTACCCACTGACAATGTCTGCACGTAGAAGGTGCCGCGCGTGCACAGAAATTCAAGCATGCTCTCTCTTCTATCGCGACGGGGCACCTTTAAGGCAGCGTCTGCAAGCGAGAAACGTTCCCGGTGCATCGGTCGCGATAAGGATCGCTAGAGGTTACCGGCGATGGTCCGTTCTAATTAATCAGCGATTCGTTAAAACCGTCTCCGCAGGTCGATAACGCTCTACCGGGTTTGCGTTCGCCATCAGAACCCGAAGGACCAGAGACAGGAGGGACGTGGAAGGAGCGCGACGAAGGGTGGGTGGCAAATCAGAGAGGGTGGCTCGGGAGACAGTGGAGGGTGCTGGAAGAGAAGAGAGGGTCTGGCCGGAGGGCGTAGCACGGGTTGCGCCGAGCTATACATTACGAGCTTTAGTAGGGTTTAGCCGTCGCTATATACCGTGTCGCGGTCACCATTCCGGACCACCTATACGATAGCGCGCGTGTCGTGCGTAGATACATATACGCGCGAGCACGAGCGCGCGTGTAATCCCGCGTGGATTCGACGGTACATGCGTAGGTCAGCGTACGCGTGTATATATCTACTGCTCGACCTCTAAGTGCGTATCGAGGTGTGCGTAAGCTGTTCGCACGCACGTCATCGTGTGCGTGCCACATAGCGAGACACAGTGTGCTCGACTCGGAATATATACGGTGTGTGCAAGAAGGCTGGGTTTCGCTCGAGACCATGTAGTAGTCTCCGTGACACTCGACCTCAATGCCTCATGTGATAATGTCTATCAGCTCCATCACTTCGCCGATCGTCTGCGCTAAGATTCTACCGTCTCTTCCGATCTCATCCGAATGACTATTTTAAAAAACTATTTCTGCTACATCACAATTTTCTTACTTCTTGAAAAGTGGCTGAAAATTCGATATTTCTAGAGCACGTATAATTGACGCTGGTATGTGCACTACGATATTTGCTATTCGATAAACTGCCTACGTTTAGTAATTTTAGCGGGAATTTGTAGATTTTGTGTGCACAAGAATGTTTAATTACAATTATTGCGTGTCGCCCGTGCACGTTGTAGCTTTTTGTGTACGTATAAAAATAGCCGCGTTGCGAACCGCGAATAAGGAGGCGAACGAATGAAAACGTGGGCGATCCACTGCAACGCGTATTTAGACGTTGCATCGGATGGGGACGGCATAAGTATCGATGTGAGTCGCGATGAAAAGTTCCGACCGTGTAGAAAGCAAAGTTAATGTTTCACGAGTTCGCGGATAAAGAACTTTTCCGCCGGTCTCGGAGTTAACTTCGTGACAATTCGATGAGACGCGTTCATAATCGCGAAGATGAGAAGATAACTCGATAATTTCCGTGCAACATAGTTGCATCATATCCTGTTTTTCGTCTTTGCCGAATTAATTGTAAGACGTGATAATAAAATCGAACAATATTACACGCGACTAAATACACGTTTGCGCACACAGATCCGTGTTACGAAATGTAGTTTAAGATAGTTAGTTTAAGATAATGAAATATTTAAATATTTAAATCTGATTGAATTTTTTAATATCTTCGAATTTAAACTGTGCTAATTTGATTTGAGAGATTTACAATCAACACATACACACACACACACACACACATCTAATAATGAGCAATAATCATGGAGTAATCTAATATTGTTAAACGTAAATAAATCTAAAAGATTTAAAAAATGTGTCTTCCATAGCAAATGTAGAATTTAAATTTGCAAAACGGATTTGCATTCCTGAGTAATAACAATCAATATAACAAAAGTTCCATAAATAGCGTACTTTTCTTGTTATTTGTCACAAATTATTTGCAAAATTCTATTTAATTAATAATAAGATGATTTTTTTTTTAATTAACGGTCTATCTAGAGTAGCAAAAGAACTAGTTTGTGATGTTTAAATATATTCGCCACATTTGACAGTTGGATGTGTTTCATAGAAACAGACTAAAGAGAGAAAATGAACACATTTTTGTGTATCAGTTTTGCAGCGCCTGTACAAACAAATATCATCTGAAAAAATGATGAGACCGCGATTTGTTATTATCCCTCTTTGCACCGTTTTCTGCATAATTCGGAATACACGCATTCAAGAAGTCACGTTTGAAACTCACATATCTCGTCTCACGACAGGTGTTGCTATTCGCGCTTTTAACAAATTAAAGCGAACGGACAAAGAGAGACGTTTTTCCGGGACTAAAAGAACCGTAGGGACGAAGGGTAAGGGCAGTCAGAAAGAGATGTACGGACGGAGAAGCGGAGGTGGAGGATTGGTGCTAGGCGAAAAGAAGAGAGGCAATGCATAAAGAGAAGCGTCGAGACGTCAAGCGTTTCTCGCTTGCACGGCTTCGTAGAACCACCTTGCTATTATACTGATTACATTTTCAAATGCGCCTACTCGGGATGTTCTCTCCCAACTCTTCCTTTCGGCTCTTTCTTCGCCTTCCGTCTCTCGTCTTTCATTGCTCCAGCAACGACATGTTCTATCTATTTCTTTTTTTTTTTTTTTGCGTCTCTACGGATTTTATGACACTTTCGTCGCTCTTTCTCCCACGGTGCCATATTTCAAAAAACCCTCCGACCTCTTTATCTTTCTTACACTCAGTGTAAGAGCGACTTTCATGAGAAGATGCGGGATGGACGATTCGCGGAGATTCAAGACAAAATTCCAGCGAGTTTCCGTTCACTTCCATTTGAGCTTTGTTTGTGTATCGGCATGAAGAGTATCTGAATTTCTAAAAAGGTACGGCGGTCGCTGCCGAGACTCGCTCACAATATGCCGGTAAATCACCCTGGCGCAAGACAAAAGGCGGAATTTAACGGAAAAAAGTCGGTCACTGCAACGACGTACCATGGACGCAAAGGCCTTGGGTTCGCTCGACTGATCGATTTCGAATGAATATTTACGACAACCCGTGCACCCACCTCTTTTTGATGTGCCGATTAGTTCTAAGGAAGAGGTGCGAATAACAATAAGTTCGCAAGCCGTACGATAAACTCGTCATTTGCATGCGTGGACTTTGTCCTCTCGCGTATACGAGTTTATGGAAATTATGGAAATCATTTGACCGATAATATTGCCGCAGTAAATAGCGAGCGACGAAGAAAGTAACGCGTTGGTAGCTTACAATAAAGAGTTTGCGCAGTTATCGTGCTACATACGCCATGCTGAGAGATATTCGCGAGCGCGCATCCGGTCCGCGTGATAATGCAACATCAATCATGGCGATAACGCCGGAGGAATCGACCTGTCTATGAAATATTTTACGCAATAATTGGATGAGAATAACACTTGCGAGTATTGCAAACAAAGAATATATAATATATACCAGCGCATTGCCACCGATTATATTTGCATGCCAATGGTATCGACGATTAGGTCATCGACCGACGAGTTAAGTATTTTTAATAGGCGACTCAGCCAAAGAAGCTCTCTACTCTCGCATTCACCGAACTGTTTGTCAAGTGCAATTGATTGCCGCTGTACTGAGAAGTTAATCATAGACATTCATTGGCTGAAGAAATCGGTTTCAATCATCTTAATTTAGTGACTTGAGCCGACTTGTTAACTCGCATGATATCGAATGTGCAAAAAAAATCTTACGTGTATTTATTTGGTTTGATGATCAAATCAACAAAATATAATTACATTCATTGAGTCTCGAAGAATTTATTCCTGAATAATGTCAATATAAACGTCTATATTAACTCTTATAGTACTTTATAAGTTTTCCAGATACCGTCCAAAAATACCCTGAAAATATGCGATTTTTAAGTATCTATTAAAATTAACATATGTCTCTTAAAAATGGAGATATTTTCATGTTTTTTTTATTTTATTTTATTGTGAAATGTATGTACATTTACGTGAAAAAAAAAATTATTTTATAAAAATAAAGTGTCACCACATATGTTATATTAAACCACATAAATTATATTAAAAATGGAAAGCCGATATATCGGTTCAAGGTATTTGTCGGAAAACCTACAAAACTGATATCGGCTCCAAGATACTAAAAAAATTAAATAGTTAAAGAATTATATTATTTATGTATA